>NJPS01000044.1:600000-1078075 GCA_002946415.1 Rutstroemia sp. NJR-2017a BVV2
GCGAAATCACGATGAGGCGGCGGGAACGTCCTTATCAATCAGAAGTTCGGGATAGCGACCGCCCTTGCCGACGCTGCCTGCAAAATAGTGGTCTCACTACTTAACAAGTTGCAGGACCTGACTTTGAGGAACTGTAACCTTTACCAGTAGTGATTGGGCAGTCTGACTATCTGCTAAGTGTGCAGAGATCTAAGGCTCTGAAAGATTTTAAGCTTGGTGGAGAAGCTTTTCAGTGGAAAGATAAGTAGACACCCATTGGCAAGCCACTAACAATATTGAACGTTTCGCTTTTGCGATGATGTACGGTTGTTGACCGTATCGTCTAGAAAAGTTGATTGGACGTTGACAGAAGCACTGTTGGAAGTGTAAAATATATGTCACGTGCATAAAATTCGCGCTAGCGTGAGCAACCTGGGAGTCCAAGATTTATTCGCGACTCGAGCTTCTAGGCGCATCAACGATTCCTTGAGATCGACAAGGCACGATATATCACAACCCACACGCAAAAATGCCTGTCGTCAAAGGAGGCGTGTGGACTAACATCGAGGATGAAATCTTGAAAGCAAGTGTCTCGAAATATGGTCTAAACCAATGGGCTCGAGTTTCTTCCCTCCTCGCCAGGAAAACACCTAAGCAATGCAAAGCGAGATGGAGCGAGTGGCTGGACCCCGGTATTCGAAAGATAGAGTGGAGTAAGGAGGAGGATGAGAAATTACTGCATTTAGCAAAGTTGATGCCAACGCAATGGCGCACGATTGCCCCGATTGTTGGACGAACGGCGACTCAGTGTCTCGAAAGATACCAGAAATTGCTCGATGAGGCGGAACAAAAGGAAGCTGGGGAGTTGGGTCTCGGTGGCCCGGAGGGTGGCGAGACAAAAGCACCATCTGCGGATGATGTACGGCGACTGCGACCTGGTGAAGTCGACCCAGATCCAGAATCTAAACCTGCGAGACCCGACACCGTTGATTTAGATGAAGATGAGAAGGAGATGCTGAGCGAGGCGCGTGCTCGTTTGGCAAATACACAGGGTAAGAAAGCAAAGAGAAAGGCTCGTGAGCGTCAATTGGAGGAATCGAGGAGGCTGGCGGTGTTGCAGAAGCGGAGGGAACTTAAGAATGCCGGTATTAATATCAAGGTTGTCAATCGGAAGAAAGGACAGATGGATTACAATGCCGATATTCCCTTTGAGAAAGCTCCTGCAGCTGGTTTCTACGATACTGGTGAAGAAGCTGTTCAAAACGAAAAACAGAGAGCAGCATTTGACCCACGAAAACAACAACTGGCCATTAAGCGCAAAGGTGACCAGGACGATAACCCAGATCAAAAACGCCAGAAGAACGATAAGAATGCACCATCTGCATCATACCAAGCTGCCATGAAGGCAGGCCAGATGCAGAAGATTAGAGAGGCGGAGCAGAGCAGCAAGAGACGAGCATTAGTATTGCCAGCCCCGCAAGTTGGTGAAGGGGAGCTTGAGGAAATTGTGAAGATGGGTATGATTGGGGAGAGAGCGAATATGATGGCTAGATCAAGCGAAAATGATGCTACGAGAGGGCTTGTCAACACATATTCCACCGTTAATAGTGGAGCACCGATTCGAACTCCTCGAGCTCCGGCACAAGAAGACCATATTGCGAACGAGATCAGAAATATTAGAGCCCTTACGGAGACACAATCCTCACTTCTGGGTGGAGACAATACGCCGTTACATGAAGGGGCCGGCAGCACAGGATTCGACGGCGCCACACCGCGAAAACAGCAGATGGAAACACCCAATCCTATGGCCACTCCATTCCGCGCGAACGGTATTGCTGCAACCCCTGCAAGGAATGGTGTAGGGGCCACACCCATGCGAACCCCTCGAGACAGCTTCGCCTTGAATGCTGATGGAGAAATGGAGCTAGTAGGCAGGACACCGCAAGACCTCAAATTGAGAGAGATCAATATGAAGAACCAACTAAGAGTTGGTTTAGCATCTTTGCCAAAGCCAAAGGATACGGAGTGGGAGCTAGAGCTGCCAGAGGAGCAGCAGGAAGCTCTCAACAGACAAGAGCTTTCAGAGGAAGACGCAGAAATCCGAGATAGGAGGAATCGGCAAATTCGGGAAGCGCAAGAGCAGCTGGAGTTCAAGAGACGTACACAGGTGTTGCAAAAAGGTCTACCTCGGCCTTCAGTCATCGATATCGATGCATTGATGAAGACTGTGGCCAACATACCGGATCCGATAGAGAGCGCCATCGAAAGAGAAGCAGCATTACTGATTGCTAACGACGCGCTCAAATACCCCACCCCTGGAGCCAAGGTTCGAGGTACCTCAAAACCCATTGACACATTCGACGACGAAGCTCTCTCACAGGCGCGTTTGCAACTATTGATGGAAGTGCCCAAAGACTTGGTAGATGAAGGATCAGACGCTTTCCGAGATGCTTGGAATGCAGCTCACAAGTCTTCATTGTTACCTGGACTAAGCGGCTACGAATCCGATGATGAAGTAGACGAGCAGCAATTGCTGATTCAAGCTTTCGACGTAAGTTTACCTTTTCTGACCACCTTTTTCAGTTATAAAAGTTCACTAACACTGCCCCAGAATGTCCAAGAATCCATCATCGCCGCCGCAGAAAAAGGTAACAAGTCGGAGAAGAAGCTCGCTTTGCACCTAGGGGGGTACCAACAACGCGCCAAAATGCTCCGTCAAAAGATCGGCGAAGCGTCCGAAGCGTTGTCGAAGGCTACGTATTCCCTCGATGCGTTCAGGACTCTGCAGATCTCGGAAGATGTCGCTATTTCCAGAAGATTAGAAGATCTGAGGGAGCGAGTAAGCTTCGTCAGTAAGAGGGAGAGAGAAGCTCAGGAGTTGTATAGGGAGAGGAAGGAGGAGCTGATGAGCTTGATGGATGGCGTGAATGGTTATCATTGAGGATGAGCAGGGGGGCTGGGGAGTTTTTGTACTATATCGGGATTTATAAAATGATGGGCCATTAATGAATTTGGGGGTACTTGGGGACAAAGCAGGCAGATAAGCAATGCAAATTGTATGATATCCGTACATATGGATTGCTCCGTGTAAATTGACGAGTCTGTGTGAAGAAGTTATCTATTGCCGTCTAGGTCCATATCTAGTCGTTTCTTGTCTATTGCATTCCTCACGTCCTTAGTATCGTGTCTCGTCCGTCAGCTCCTTCCCGCCCTGTAAGATATCGTGATTTTGCATCCTCTATGCCACCGTTTTCCTATAATACTTATTACCTTCCTCCGAATATCCCTCCGAAACTCCTCCGCCCCACCCACCTCCGTCCATGCCGATGTCCCTCCTGTGCTGCCCTATTTGTCCTTCGCCCGTTCGTATGCAAAGCACCTGGACCATGAAGGCGCGCAAAATTAGTAGTCCAGTCCGTTCGTCTTTACATTTTCCGTCTTCATGGTCACCACCGTTCCCGCCAGAATTCCCGCTCCAATGATGCCTCCATCATGACACGGCTCCAAGACGATCTTCTTCATATTCATGTGTGCTCGGCCTCGCTTCACATCACTACCATTCGAGTCGCTACCCACGAATTCCTTATTTATGATGTCGTCCAAAAAGCGTTGACAATCAACCAAGTAATCCTGGAAGCCCACAATACACGAACCCGTATATCCAACCAATAATTCCTTCGCAGCATCTTGCGGTGATCCGCCACCATGAAGACTGGATGATGAGAAGTGGATTTCATCGGCACAGGCTAGCAGACCGACAATAGCGGCGGCGGTGAGACCAGCGGCGCGAACCTGAATTTTCTTGGCGATGTATACGAGAGTCTCAGCGAGTTCGGGGATCCACTTGTATGGGGATGAAGGAGGAAATGGAAGAACGGCTTCGAGTGGTTCGTAGAGCTGAGGGCCACGGCCAACGGTGGCAAGAACGGCAGCGTCGAGGCCATTTCGTTCGCGTAGTTGGATGGGAAGTGAGTCGATGGGCATGTGGAGTTGGGTTGTGAAGTAGTCGAGGATAATCAAACGACCTAGCTCGCCGAGGTAGCGGCCGGAGGTCATTTGTTCGAAGGGCATGAAACCTGGGGCCTCACACTCTGTATCAAGGATCGTGTCCCATTTGGTTACGAGCTTTAGTTCGTGGAGAGGCGGGCCCGTGCCGTTGATAGACCATTCGGTATTAATGGTAAGTTTGGTGTCGTTATGCTTGTATTTAGGGTCATAGGGGTTGAGGGTCCTTTCGGGGCGCTTGCTGGGATGCAGCTTAGAGAGGGCGAGAGGGATAGTTGCGTTGCAGCCAGTTCCTACGATGAGACCCATGGCGGCTTTTTGGTGAGGAGAATGGCGGAATTGATAGGCGAAGGAGATGAGGGTTGCAACAGCATCATTTACTATGGCGGCGATTTCGAGCTTGGGAAGATGGGGTTTGGAGATAGTGGAGGCAGCATATCCCTTCAAGAGCTGTTGACCCAAATTGAGGTTCTTTGTGATAGTGAATCCTTTACCCATAGACATCAGAATAGCTTCAGATAGGGTGTTTTGTCTGATCGGTTGTTAGTAGAGTGTATAACACGGGAAGGAGGGATCAAACATCATTGGAAAACTAAAGGTGACGCCCATGGCGAGTGTCTCGGGTAATTCTGAGCCCCATTGATCAATGCCATCTTGGACAACTTCCGCGATACATTTACCAATCCATGCGAATAGATCATCTGCATTGTCGTTTTTGTGTTCATTATTAATCAACCACGATTTTTCCAAAAGTCTGGTAACACCAGATTTTCCTCCATCTAGCTCGACGAATCCAGCTCTCAAGTTCGATCCTCCACTTTCCTTAGGTTAGTATATGCAAGATAAATTCTTAGGTATGGATTACCCACATATCAATTGCCAAAAATCTAGAATGAAGTTAGTCAAACTTAACAAAAACGCACACAGACATAGTCTTCCCGTTCCATACTATAGATTGAGCGCAAGTGCTTACCTTCCTTTACCCTCTCGTTCGGGTCTCAAAACCTCTTCCGAGAGTGGTGTTGCCAGGAATTGGTTCTCTGACTCTCTTGCAAGTGTCTTATACGTCTCATATAGACTTCTAGCAAGAGCATGGACTTTATCGACGTTAACATCTAGAGGCTCAAGAAACTCTTTGAGGCTAGTCGGAACGGTTGCCATGATTTTCCGGGTGATGCGCGTCAGCTCAGCTGAGATGAGATTTCTGGATGAAAAGTGAAAAACCTAGATTGATGTGCGCCTGCTGGTAGAGATCTCTAGGTTTCTGATACTGCCGACTTGTATGAAAGAATGATAGTGGTTTATGTCGGTCGGGAAAAAATGAGAAAGTTGGGGAAGCACTCGCATAGTTATATTTCGCTGGTACAGAGCAAGGAGGTAAATGAACCGGAAGAAAGGAAGATGCGGTAGTGAATAAAGGTAATAACGTTGCCGAGTTTTACTTGCCCTACTAATATAGTCATTGGTAGGACATCCGTAGGAAATTCATTTCAACAGTGAAGTTGTGCTCTCAGCCAATTCAATGCTCATCGTTTGATATAGTCGTGTTCACGTTACATGAATGTATCCTGCGCTTGTAGGACTCCTATTTGTTAGCCGTGCCGCTTTAATGGACCCTACCATGCATGACACCCTTGCTGGCAGTGGCACTCCTCTTGGAATCTTGGATCACAAGGCACAAGGTTGACTGTTTTAGCCGCAGCTCAAGCCTTAAGCTCTTTATCTGATGCAGCACCTCGGACTTCACTTCATCATCATCTCTCCAACATAATCCACATCCCATGGATTAAACCATCTCATCACAATGAAGGATTTACCAGTTTTTAACAACGACATCAAGCATAAGGGCATGGAAAAAGAGGAAGCCGAAATCATGTTGTCCGGCCCGCCTTCACGAAAGACTCGAACAATCGCTGGAGGATTTCTCTCCTTCGCGGTACTCTACCTTATCTTACAATTTTTCAGTAATTCATTCATGGGAGCGATCGGCAGAGGTGGCTCACAGCACAACGTACAAGATGTTTTAATGCCAACGAACAAGGTCGTACCGTTGGAAGCTCACATCATGAGCAAATGTCCTGATGCACAGGTTAGTTGTCGAAGGCTCTCTACCAGGCTGGAGCTGTCACTAACATCTCCTTAGGACTGTCTTAAGATGATGGTGTTACCTGCGATGCAAAGAGTATATGAAAAAGTTAACTTTACGCTCTCTTTCATCGGCGCGTAAGTTCTCAACTACCACCGCTATTCTCCATCCGCAGATGCTGAATGATATTTTAGACCTACCGACAACGACGGAGTAGCATGCATGCACGGCCCGGAGGAGTGCATGGGCAATATTCTGGAACTTTGCGCAGCGAGCTTATACCCCGATCCGAAAATATACCTAGGCTTTACCATGTGCCTCACGAGAGATTATAAGGATATTCCACAGAGAAGTCTAGTGGAGGATTGCGCGTTGGAACATGGAATGGATTTCGACAAGCTGAATGCATGCACGGTTCAGGATGATGGGGGATTTGGAATGGGCATGTTGAGAGACAGTGTAAGGAGGAGCACAGAGGTTTGTGAAGTCTGCCTCTACTGCTTCGACTACAGAATTGCTAACAGATGGTTTCTCGTAGGCCGGCGTCACAAAATCTTGCACAGTCAGGCTCGACAATAAAATATTCTGCGTACGGGATGGAAGAAAGTGGACGGATTGTCCAGGAGGTTCTGAAGTTAATGATCTTGTCCTTGCGGTCGAGAAGCTGTACCACTCTTAATAGGTTCGAATATATCGGTCCACAACTCGCTTGCCTCTCCAACAGTATAATGCAACGTCGTCCGATCCATACCCGCCTCCTCGTCTCCCTCCATCAACTCCAATTGCTCGATGATACTCTCCAGTCCGATCGCTTTTCCAGTTGCCTGTGTTGCGCCTGCCTCCAAAGCTACATGTACGATATGCACATGGAAGTGATAGTACGTAGGTTGATAATGGACATACAACTTCAGTTGATCCTCATCCAGATCCTTGTATGATTGCACAGTGGCCTCCAAGAACTTTCTTCTCATATCCCTCAACCAGCCGATGTGTTTCTTCTTCAAGTCCCTCAAGCTCCATATGTCTCTTCTTTCTACCAATCCCAATAAATGCATGCCCTCCATGGTCTTTCTATCCCAGTTCAGATCCGGTAATAATAAAAACCCCTCATCCCCATCTCGTCCCTGCGGTGTTCTGAATATGACGTCCTCTACTTCTGTTTTCCCATCTATAATATTGTATATCCAATTCAACCTACCGCCGTCTCGCTTCTCTTGCATGTAAGGACGTATCTTCTCTGCATAAATTTGAGGAGTTTCTGTAACCATGCGCACCCCTTGTTTACTGTATTTCTTTATATGCTGCTCGGTACTAGGATAGATGAGATTGATTTTCAGATCCGTTGGCTCAGCAGATGCAGATGCGCCATTGTTCGCAAGGTACCAGAAGTATATGTCGTTTGCGCCGAGATTTTGGACGGAAACAAGGGTTTCTGGAAGGGAGGATAGGTACGTCTCTGAGCTAGGAAATGGCGCGCGCTCGAGGATGAGAATACAGGGCTTCGAGTCAATGTGTCCGCATAGCGTAGAACGCCGCCCAGCTTGGTCTTAAGAATTACGTAGGGTTAGACATAGGATCTGCTTTTGACAAAAGAAGGAATTTACCTTGATTTAGCAGACGATCAAATTTGAAATTCTTAATGTGAGAGAGGGATGCAGCATTTTCGTCCGCCATTGTCTTAGTAGCTTTTGCTAACTCTTCCTGATGGTGTTTGGAGCTTTATTTCATGGAGGAAAGGTTGATCGCGAAGCTCAACTCGTTTGGGCTTGCATACAGAGAATCGGTCGAAAGTGGCAGAATTATCTTATTTGGTATAGCTTGCATTTCCCCTCAAAACCTTGTCGCCGTGACTTGCGAGCTTGTGGCGCATCCACGCTTCGATTGCAACCTCATGTCAGGCAATGTCAGCATCTTACACATCCACCCAGTTTCGTAGAAACGACCGACAAGCTTCAATGCCTCGGTAAGTGATGGACATGCAGCGGCTATTCTCGCGAAAATCCTTACCCCTGCAACTCGGTCCCGTCAACGTCGGTGGCTTGGCTCAGTACGATTTTGAGATCGCAAGACTCGATGCGAGGACCCAATAGCATCGTTATAGCCAGTCGACTGTGAAGGATGACGAGTACAAACCCTTTTGCTTGTTTACCCAAGGGAGGCGCAGAGAGCCAGGACTCAGAGGGATTCCAAAGAATCCAGGTAGAACCTTAACCAACAAACAGTGGGCTTCGGTGAGCAAGTCGTCCGAGGAAGCTTCCCGTTGCGATACGACTTCTCTTATACGAGTAGCTATGGAGCAGCAAACTTCGCGTCGACCGGCCAGTCTGGACCCTTTATACCGATGGTCGCATTCTTGTTTTGCGACTATCGCACATCGCATTCTGGTCTGCGAAAATCGGTTCACCCAAAACTGCTCGGAAATAAGATGTTGGCGCCGAGAACCCACACACGTAACACGTCCAAAAACTGACCGCCTGCCTTTATCGCCTTTATCAACTGTGCCGACTTCCGTGCTGCTCCATCAATACCAACACACTTTGCCCGAATCTGTCTAGCCGTGCCGGATGAACTGTAGCAGACCCGTCAGAGGAGTCATGGAAAGCTTAATTTGAAAGAAAGATGGTAGGTGCCTACCTCATAGGCGCGCAGAGACGGTCAATCGGCATCTTTTTTAACGGCCTTTACATATCTCCTTTCAAATTTTGAAGAAGCGGGGAGTTGGTTCGGGAGCTATGCACCTTTTTCTGTCCCACTCGCATCGTCTCGAACGGTATATTATGCGTAGGTTCCTCCTTGTTTCGGTATCGTCATTCTGTTATAAGAGATCTACTTCTCTATCCTATTCAACAAGTGTTAAACCCTCTTTCTCTTGAATAAGTCTTACTCTTTTCTTTCTTTTCACTGGAAGCACTATTTTTGATTGCTGCTTGATTTCGCCACAACATACTTGAGATAAATTATTTATAAGCGCCACCCAAGCTTGGTTGCGCAAGTGTTTCACAACAACATGGCAGACTCTCTCTCGAGGCAGGCAACTCGTAAATCTGCCGCTTCGAGGGCACCTTCACCACCAGGCTTGAGTCGCGTGGTCTCAGGCAACCACCTTGACGACCATGGATACTACACCGGACACATGGGTGCACAACAAGATTCGGTGGACGAACTCAGCACAGAAGGATCAACAGACGCAGAGGCCGAAAAGCACAACACAGACGAAGAGGATGCAGATTCAGACAGCACAGAAAGCGGAAGCATTTCACCAGAAGTTCTAGACGGCATAGAAGTCGAGCGAGACCTAGAAGCCCAACCACCAAAGTTGGAACGAGCAAAGAGCTCCAAGAGCGTGAAAGATCCCAATTTGGTTACGTGGCAAGGACATGACGATCCAGAAAATCCTAAGAATTGGACAATTGGACGGAAATGGGCGGCGACTTTGGTTGGTGCGTATACATGTCCTGCATGCGTCAATTGCGTCACTGTACTAACTTGTCTTGTGTGTGCAGTTTCTAGCTTTACGTTCATCAGCCCTGTGTCCAGTTCAATGGTAGCACCAGCATTGGCTGCGATTAGTGAGGATTTACACATCGAGAAGTCAATTGAGCAAAGTTTGGTTTTGTCGATCTTTGTCTTGGCTTATGCAATAGGCATGTTAAATTAACCCCATGATTTATATCATCAACGCTAACAGTTTGGATAGGTCCGCTGTTTCTCGGTCCATTATCTGAAATGTTTGGCCGAGTTATCATATTACAGACAAGTAACTTGCTCTACTTATTCTTCAATCTAGGATGTGGTTTGGCTCAGACGAAGGGACAATTGATCGCGTTTAGATTTTTGGCCGGTTTGGGTGGATCTGCGCCTTTAGCTCTTGGTGGAGGAGTCCTCAGTGATCTGTTTACAGCGGAAGAGCGTGGTAAAGCCATTTCAATCTACTCCCTAGCTCCATTGATAGGACCTGCTGTTGGTCCCATTGCTGGAGGTTTCATCGCCGAGAACACTACCTGGAGATGGGTCTTCTACGCTACCACCATAGCAGACGCCCTTATCCAAATAACAGGACTATTCTTCCTCCAAGAAACATTTGCACCAGTCCTGCTTGGTCGCAAGAAGAACAAGCTTATCAAAGAAACTGGAAACGAAAGTCTTCACACTGAGTGGGATGTACCCGATAGAACCATCGCCAAGACCCTCCAAATCTCACTCACGCGACCTTTCAAACTCCTCGGCACACAAGTCATTGTCCAAGTTCTAGCCTTATACATGGCTTACCTCTACGGCATGATGTATCTCGTCCTGTCGACCTTCCCAGGGCTGTGGGAAAAAACATATGGTGAAAGTGTCGGCATCGGCGGTCTAAACTATATTTCCCTCGGCGTCGGCTTCTTCCTCGGAACCCAAATCTGCGCCCCGTGCCAAGACCGCATCTACCGCGCCCTCAAAGCACGCAACAACGGTGTTGGCAAACCCGAGTTCCGCGTCCCGCTCATGCTTCCCGGCGCGCTGCTCGTCCCTGTCGGACTTTTCTGGTACGGATGGTCGGCGCAGGCGAAGACTCACTGGATCGTGCCGAATATTGGCGCCGCCCTCTTTGCCGCGGGCACCATCATCGGCTTCCAGTGCATCCAGACTTATATTGTCGATTCGTATACGAAGTTCGCGGCCAGTGCGGTGGGTGCTGCGACGGTGCTGAGAAGTTTGGCGGGTTTCGGATTCCCGCTTTTTGCGCCGTATATGTATGCAGCGCTGGATTATGGTTGGGGTAATAGTTTGCTGGGCTTTATTGCCATTGGGCTTGGATGGCCGGCGCCTATTCTCTTGTGGCTGTATGGTGAGAAATTGAGGAAACAGAGTACTTTTGCTGCTGGATAAGGTGGTGCTGGAGAGTGTTCAACACGCTGGGTGGGATATTGGGTTTCAATGGGTGGGGGATGATTTATATGGTGAAGTCACTTGCATTGCATTGGAGTTTCTTGGTTGCTGTCAAGTAACCTGGCGTTAGATACCCCTTTACTGGTTAATAGTCATGAGTACATAATAATACGCAGATAATGAATAATAGCTGCTAAATTTAACCTGGGAAGTTCTTTTGCATATATATTTGTGTCAACTTGGTGGGATACCGCTACAGTAGCCTGGGAAAAGTATCAGTCACTAACACAGTCATTCTTGTAGCTATGAAGCTGTACCTGATAAACATCTGACAGCCGAGTAGCGAACATGGGGTAAGGGGTTCCTTGGTGCATGGGATAACCATGTAGGATTTTCTTCCATAGAGGAGCCGGCTGTTTTTCCCAGAAGCAAAGGATTTCTGCAATGAGCTTTGTGACACCAAGATGCACATTGGAAGTGATGAGAAAGGGCTAACTTCTCATCCACTGCGTGGATCCGATTATTTGGAGTATGTCAGCTGATCTGAGTTTGAGCAGTTGCCTGAAGGACAACCTTGAAGGTATTTCGTCGTCTCTATAGGGGTTTGATATATATGATATGATTATATCCTAGCCGATTCCAGTAACAACAAGCACGCTCTGGGTTTTGCGGACTTCTTTTCAACGACTGGGTTTTGCTTCGGATCTCGTACTCATACCCATCGATATCCTGGGAGCTTCATAACTAGTGAGCTATCTCTTGAGCACTTTAATATAGAGATGTAGCTTGTTCCATGGGAGATCCTATGCAAACAAAGCAATAGTTGTGGAATCTTTTGGAGGAGGCCGTTAACGCCGGAAGGGGGTTACATTGACGGGGTAATGGTAATCATGACGTTATGGGATGAAATGCTAGGTTAAGTTTTGTAGCTGTAACGTTGAAGGGGATGGCATGTAAGTAGAGAGATCGACGGGATGAACTTCTTAGCGTTCTTCTCTTCTAGGTTCAGAATTTTTTGGCTAGCTAGTTGTGTTAAACTGATACTCTAGATCTAGTTCCTGCTTGGGCGCCGCTTAAAAGCCTCGATGTTGAGAAGCATTTGAGGAAGCGCAGATGGGGATTGGGAAAATGTGAGATGTGGTGGGGCTATTTGCGTACGCATATAGCACAGCATAGGTAGGACAATGGTCTGAGTTGAGCTTTGGGCTGGACATATGGATGGAGAGGAGATACTAACCTTGGCCGCTCGCGATGGAGGACTACGAAATGCGAATTGCGCCGCAGTCGTTGCTATCAATATATGCTCTGTTTGCATGTGCCATAGTCGTGCGGAATGCGTACCCAGATAAAGTCGCGTGATATAGTATTGTTCTGTTGATGTTGATATGTAATGTGTGGTGAGTAGTTCGTTAATCGGCGCGATCTGTTCGGGGATGAACGGCGTTAAGGTAACATGCTGATCGGTAATGAGGGGTCCTGGAACTTGGAATGGCGAGAATGGTCGAGCGGGCACATCTTCATTTTGGTTGTCATCCTGGTGCCCTTTAAATTTGTCAATTCTTAGCAGGGTAGTAGTCGTATCCTCCCCGTCCTCCTCCTCATCCACGATAGCTGTGTTATCTTTCTTCGCCTATCTGCATGAGTACTGGGCTGCGGGTAATATTAGAAATCCTTGTGCAAGCTGGAGTACCTCAGAAAAAGGAATTTTCAATTCAGCCCACATTGACCCAATTAGCAAATCACGTTCGTTGATTAGAAATGCCTAATCTTCTTATCAGTTTGCGGTTTCGCAGTTCGCGGTTCGCGGTTCGCTTGGCATCCCACGTCGAGAACACTCATGTTCCTGGTCACTATTGCATTCACTCTCCTTCCTTCTTTTCGCACCCATTCGACTCAGATATATAAGAAGTGACCCGTTGCTCTGCTGAAAGGAGCTGCGCAGCTTATATATACCTTCAACAAGACATAGAGTCTAAGGGATGATCCGGCGAAACGGAGCCAGAGACTTCTAGGTCCCCTAAGCTATCTGACTGTGCCTTGCCATTGCGATCTTCACGCGCATATCAAATTCACCACTTCCGCAGGATTGAGCGAACACAACGGCCGAGGTCACGATACACGATACTGAGCTGCTTACGTTGTCTACCCGCATGGTGCAGAGATCCTAATTCGCCTACGAGAACTCCCGTTCTCGCCGCCGGCCGATCGATAGATAACCTACGGGGCAAGACCCTTCTACAAATCCACATTGTCCAGACAAGATAAGCAACGTAATTGGTGGGGCCAGTAGAATTCTTCTCGATAAGCATAAACAGAAGTTATTTTCCTTCCCCGGATGGCAGACGTACGAGATGCGGGGCAATTGTTTGGAGGAACCGGCACATTGATGGAATCTACAAGCAAGGGGACGCCAAGAACTGGAACAAGTGATAAGGAGGGTCCAACACCAAGGAAAAAGTCGAGGAGCAGTCGCGATGCTGCTGCAATCAAGAGACGGTGCGTGAGCACAGCCTGTGTTGCGTGCAGAAAAAGGAAATCAAAATGCGACGGCAATACCCCAAGTTGTGCCGCATGTTCAAGCGTGTACGGAACCGGTATGATTTACGATCTTCAATCCTAGTCAGACCTCATTGAACTGACATGATGTTGGCAGAATGTGTCTACGATCCATTGTCTGATCATAGGAGGAAAGGTGTGTACAAAGACAAGCTTGACAGCCTCAAGACCCGGAACTCGACCTTACAAACCTTGATCCAGGCCATCTTGAACGCGGCAGAGGAAGACGTACCTAGCCTGGTCCGCCAGATCCGGACCTGTGAAAGCCTGGATGATGTTGCCGACGGAATACTCAAGCAAGAACAAGGACTCGAGGAGGACGATGACGAACTCGAGGATGGGGTGTACACGACGTCGAATCTGCCAACGTTCGAGACGGAACTGTCCGGGAAGATGGGTGAATTGAGGCTCGAAAATGGCTCCGTGCGATTCTTAGGCGGTACTTCAAATCTGATCTACCTGGATCCCACTGAGATTGAGGATAATCATCAAAGCTTGGAAACAGCTGAGCAACAAGAAGAGCCCTTATTAAGCTGGACCACCGTGACAACCGATACGGAAGTCATTGTTCACCTGATTAATATGTACTTTACTTGGCATTATCCCTACTTCACAACATTATCAAAGAAGTTGTTTTACCGAGACTTCCTCCTGGGCAAGCCTCCCGGGAATCCCAAGCGTACTATGTATTGTTCGTCACTGCTGGTTAGTCAAACTCCCCCCTTTCCCAAACTCTCCCCTTTCCCAAACCCAATCAATCTCCATCGCATGCCTCTCATAAATACTATAGGTCAATTCTATGCTAGCCCTAGGATGTCATTTTACAAACTCGCCGCAGGGTTGTGCTGACCCAAATGATCCGACGACGAAAGGGGATGCTTTCTTTGCCGAAGCGAAAAGGCTGATCGTGGAGAATGATGAGTATGAGAAGCCGAGACTGACCACCATACAAGCACTTTGGTGAGCGCTTATCCTGCACGTAAGATATTAACGATTCTAACGTTATCAAAGCCTAATGTCCGTCCGTGAAGCGGGTGCGGGACGCGAAGGGAAAGGTTGGGTTTATAGCGGCATGGCTTTCCGAATGGCTCAAGATATGGGTTTAAACCTGGACTCCGGGGTCAACAACAATAATAACAGAAACAGCTTCAAAGACTCTGCTATAGATGAGAAGGAAATCGATGCGAGAAGAATAACGTTTTGGGGTTGCTTTCTCTTTGATAAATGCTGGTCAAATTACCTTGGCCGGCTACCTCAACTTCCAGTCTCCAATATTACCGTGCCTAAGTACGATGTCTTTCCCGACGAGGACTCCGACATTTGGTCACCATACACCGATAACGGAATTGGCCAGTTACATTCACAACCATCACGAACACGAGCGGTTGCATTACAGATCTCGAGTCTTTGCGAGATTAGCAGCGACCTCCTAACTTTCTTCTATCATCCACAACATGTCGAAAGGGGCGTGGGCAGATCCCAAGAGTTGAAAAAGCTCAGTGAGTTACAAACGAGGCTCGAGGCCTGGAGAAGGGATTTACCAAAGGAATTTGAACCTAAAGAGGGACAATTACCAAATGTTCTTCTTATGCAGTACGTTGTTCCACATCCGCTCATCCCAATGTTATTGACCTGAATAGTATGTTCTTCCATCTACTCTATATCCACCTTTTCCGACCATTCCTGAAGTACAATCCAAACACATCGCCTTTACCTAACCATGTATCTCCGCGAAAACTATGCACACAGGCCGCAGGACAAATATCCAAGCTCATGCGTCTCTACAAACGCATCTATGGCCTTCGTCAAATCTGCAACATTGCAGTATACATTGTACACTCCGCATGTACCATTCACCTCCTGAATCTTCCCGAAAAGACGGCAAAACGAGATATAATTCACGGAGTTAAGCATCTTGAGGAAATCGCAGAAGACTGGCTGTGCGCTCGTCGTACATTAAGCATCCTTAGTGTCCTAGCCAGAAAATGGAACGTCGAGCTTCCCATCGAAGCCTCAACGGCATTCTCCAGAACGGATGCTAAATTTGGCTATTTCAGTACAGCCGATGTGCCTTCACCAAAATCGGACATGATAGCGGCCACACCTCCATCATCCGCAACATCACCTATACATGTCCACACACCTGTCATGAAAATGACAAACACGCAATCTCACCTACAACAAAGCCTATATAACTACCCAACCGATAGCAAGCTTTCGATCGTCGCCAAACCCAACATGATAAACGACTTACACCTCCAATCACCCCCAACGTCCCACCACCAAGACTCATACAAATCCACATCAGCATCAGTCCCCCTCCAAATGCCCCCTATGACAACCTACTCCTCCCCCACCCAACCACTATTCACCAAACAATCCCAATCCCAACCCCCACCATTCGCCCCCGACCTCTCCCACTCCCGCCCTGAATCTCAATCCCAATCCCAATCCCAAATCCTATACGAACCCACTTCCACATCTGCTTCACAGCCACATACTCTAACCCGTCAAGTCAGTCCGAGCACGCTGTTCGGCGGCGTCGACGCACTAGTGCAATCGCAAGATTGGTGGCTGCGCGATCAGGCTTCGCTGGCGATTGGTTTTGAGAACTGGATGACGAGCGGTGGGCCGCTGAGTGATGGGGGGACGGTGCCGGCTGGGGCGGGGGCGGGGTTTTATGGGGGTGGAGGTGGGAATGGTAATGATAATGGGAACGGGGGTAGCAATGGGAATGGTAATAGTGGAGGGTTTATGGATGATGAGTGGTTTAGTTGATGCGGTGGGTGGGCCTTGTTATATGATATATTTGGCTTGAGATGGATGACCCGAGGCTGGGAGTATGTGGTTCTCGTATTGTGGCGGAAAGGAGGGTACTGTACTACTGTCTGTAATGGAAACGACGACGACGAGGACGATAACTGTGTGTTTTTTATTTTACGCAAATGTAAGCCCTTTTCAAATTTCGTTTAGCTGGATTGGATGGAGGAATAGGAAGGAAAAGCATAAGTTTACATAGAAGGAAGGACTTTGTTTGGGGGTTTCTATTTATGGCAGGGTAGGACAGGAGTGGGTGTTATATTTGGGAGGGGGGATCTGATCTGATTTGATTTGATTGACTGGCTGAGGGGTATGATGATGGTATGTATTTGATCACTGAGAGAGATGTAAAATAATACATACGAAGTTATCTACTTTACTTTACTTTACCTTACCTTACTTTACCTGACCTCTATTTGTTGTGAGTTATTGGAATCCCCCCCCCCGGAAAAAGTCAAAGAAATATATGCATAATGGTTCCCGTTCCAATGTTACAATATGCGTTGCGGTGCAGTTTCTTCGATCCTTCTAAACTTCTTCCATCATGTCTGCGTTACCTTTCGCGCTGTTTTTCTCTTCACCATACATACCAAAACACAGCGCACCACATCATACCACACCGCGCCGCACTCTATCCTCTGATAAAATCAATGCAAAAACTCTGAAAGCAACATAGTACTACACAACACAACACAACACAACACAACATATGCACTGACGAACACTAATGTATGTAGACAGACAAGACGAAAGGATAGAGAGATATATAGGTATAGTATAATATAACACCCACTTATTTACACATATACAACTAAACTAACATTCAATATCAACACCAACAAGTTATCAATCCCTTCACATCCAGTCCTGTGTTCCCTTCCTCCCTCTCCCTCCCAACTCGGAAAAACAAGAAGGAAGAAAAAAACGCCGCATAAATCATGAGTGAGTATTCCCCATTCCATTCCAGTTCATTTCGTTCATCCAATTCCATTCCCTTCCATTGCAATCCCATCCATTCAAGAACGATCCTTATGTGTCCTGGTTTCCTTGTTTTCCTTCCCTGATTGATTGATTTGATTTGACCACATCCCCATCCCCCTATCCCACCGAAATAGAGAAGAACAAAACCCTTTCCCCATCCATATGTGACTCCCAACCCCTCCCCTTTTTTCCCTTCCTACACTCAAAAACGCAAACAAGAATCGAATGACCACAAGAAAGAAGGAAAAGAAGAATCAAGAAAAATCAAAGCGCCAATCCCGTTCCATCGCCCGTCCACCGATACAAAGACAACATCTCTCGGCGCTTCAACTGCTGTTCGCCTAAATCTTCCGGTACTCGTCCTCGAACCTGTGCTAAAGCCGAACGCATGACTTTTCTGAAATTTCTCTGTGGAACAAAGATACATTAGCTTCTCGTCCGATTTGAATTTGGAGAGAATGAACTCCTGCTTACCTGGTATTCCGTGTTCAGCGTCGCAACACAGGCTTCGTGGGCTCGTACGATGGTTTCGCAAGCTTTTACCACACTGGGTGAAGCTTCGACCTATTTATTGCAAGTCAGTCAATGAGTCGACCCACACGATATGATCCTCTCCCACTCCTCGTGTCACAACATGACAGGATGAGATAAGAGAAACCAAGAATTGACATACCTGAAGTTTATCGGCAATAAGCAACAGCAAGAAGCTGCCCTGCAGAAGATACACGCCAAAGAAGAACGGCATGAACTCCAATCCCGGATCGTACTCCAGAATATTATTGATAGCTTCCGCCGCACTCACAGCATGACCCGTCGCATTAATGAAGCTCTGCGACGAGATCCAGAGATCGTTATCATCGAGTAAAGAAATAGGATCCCATTTTCCGGCCAAAAGAATATGAAGAACGTGCATGACATGCGTGCCATAAGCGACCACGATCCGAGCCTGGATATTGGCCTCGGTCACATGGTTTGAGGATGCGTGTGTATGTACTGAGTGAACAGAAGGGGTGCCGATATCGTTATGTTCGTGAGATTTATTTGTAGATTGAATGCCTTCCATGTTTTGATCAGGTTGGTCTTCAGGTAAAGCAGTGATTTGTTCGACTTCAAAGTCTTTCAGACTCTGACCGTAGGCATCAAGTTGCCTGGAAATTTCACTGGCTTGATCATCCCATTCGCGAGCTGATCGGAAGCTAATGCCGAATCGAGGGTGGTTTTTAGCGTGGTAGAGATCGACGATTTCTCCGAGGATTGTCATGAGGGGTAGGAAGTATCCGAATATACTATGTCCCGTACACTCAAAGTTAGGGCCTCGCCTTCTTATCCTCTGGGCACCACTTGGGGAAGTAATATGAATGCTTGAATCACCAGTATAGAATTCTCCAGCCTGCCATATCGTGTCATCCATAGGCTGAAGGAGGCCATCACATTCTATATCCAAGAGGAAGAGTGGTCGATTATAACAGAGGGCGAGATGCCTGTCCACTGTATAACAGAGCCACCATATTCTTCTCCGCTCCTCTCTTTCTTCTTCCGAAATGGGCCCCGGTGTTCGAGGTAAATCATCATCGTCTTCGCCATCAGCGTCCACATCATTGGTAGCATCAGCTACTTGCTCGGAATTCATTGATACTGCATTGATTGGGAGTTCCCTGCCGAGTTTGAGTTCCCTAGCAAGGGACCATGCTGCATTCCACCACCGGAGACTAGCTCCCTTGTATTCGCTAGCTGAGATGACCGTGGCAAGATGGATATAAGTTACGACATCGTCGAGTTTGCCGGCTGCACCAAAAGCGCTTGTATCATTGTTGAGTGTATCGGGGCTGACAGATCCAGGTAAGGCAACACCGAGACCACCTAGAGCAACACCGTTGATGACGTTATTAGAGAAGTTGGAGGAAGGTTTATCGTTCGCTGCTGTTCCGTGTATGAGGGGTTTGAGGAGGCCGACAGTAAGTTCAAGTAATTTTTGACATATGCGTCCACGAGAGGATGGACTGGCAGTAAGGAAGGCTGCGTCACTAGTTTGTGCGACAACCCATAGCATGCTAGCAAGCAAGGCAGGCGTGCATTGTCTTGGTTTCGTAGGGTGTAGGAAGGAGTGTTTTCGAAAGACATATCCGAGAATGTAAGGAGAGGTAGGGTGCATCAACGCCGACGACGAACTTGCGAAGTACAAGTCGAGCAGGTCACAAGCTAAAGGTAGAGGGATGATACTGCCAAGGTGCGGAACCAAGGGTTGCAGCACGGGATAGCGCAGTGGTACGTTGAAATTCTGATGTGTCACGTGTTGGTACTGGTTTGAAGGAGAGGGTAATGACATCCACCCACCGGGTGAAGGGGCATCTGAGCCCATAGGAAAAACGGGAAGTGGACTCTCTGCTAAACGAAAGGGACCTGGGGTATTACCCGGATAATTAGGCGGACTCTGACCTTGGATGTTATAGGGCAGATCAGAATATCCGGTCTGCGTGGAATTAAAGTTTGCATGACTGCCGCCGCCATTCATAATGTGGGGATTCAGGGTCGATCGATATCCATGCATGCTTGAATAGCCGCTCAAATTCAGGGACGCGGGACTGTCGATTTGTTCCACCTCTGGCCGGCTGGCATGAGGCTGGTGAGGGTTGGAGAGCTCGGTGACACTTTCGAGGCTAGCAGCGCGCATTCTCTTCGCCTTCATCAATTCTCGTGCGGAGGGTTTCTCGAGACCTGTCGTGTTGAGACTCATGGATCTGGAAGGAGTCGGGCGCGGGAATTCGGCATTGTCGTTGGTCAAGGAAATGGCCGAAGACGGGTTCTCGTTGCGGGACTCCGTGGGGGACCTCTCCTCGGAAGATTGTTCAGTAGGTGACTTTTGTCCATTTGCAGCGGCGGCAGCAGCAGCTTGTTGCGCGAGATCTTTGCGTGAAGCCTTGCCTCGCTTCTTCCTTTCACGGATGTACTCGCATCCTAAACCGAACTCTGCGACATCCCATCAGCCTTGTCCCAAAGCTTTCCCGAGAAACTTACCAACACAATGTGCGCATGGGTTTTGGCCATCGCACTTGGTTCTGAGCTGATTGCATTGGTCACAGGCTCGGCTGATCCTCCGTCGAATGGGTCCTGAGGTTCCAGTTCCGTTCGAGGCTGCCCGGCCGTTGTGTCCCGATACTCCCAAGGCGTATGGGTGCTGTCGGTGCTTTGAGGTGCCGTTCCTATGAACCTGTGAATTTTGGTGGATGTCTACCTGCTGCTGCAGTTGTTGTAGAGCATATTGTGAGCCATGTGCCAGGGTATCTAGACCTGAATTATGTAGATGGTTGGAAGGTAAATGGGCCGTTGAGAGCATGTTGTTTGACGGCAAAGAGTTGTATGCCGAGAAACGATGGAGAGGGTTGGAAAGCATGGTGGCGGTAATGGATCTGACAAGCAGAAGTCGGTTGGGCTGCGCGGGAGGAGGATGACAATAAAAGTAGAGAAAAACCTGGGGTACAAGAAGCGGAGGCGACCACAGAGAACAAAAATATGGGGACCTCTTTTTTTCAATGACTCAAGAATTGAGAATGGAGGATGGAGGAGCAGATCTTGTGCATCTATAGGATTTCCCGAAAATTGCAGACGGCACTTTTGAGTGAGTCCTTGGTAATCGGGAATCAGCAGGACCTTCTTGATGGAATAGGAAAGGGAGAGATGGGGAAGAGGTATGGAGGTATGGTAGAATAAAATCAATCAAATAAAAACGAATAAAATAAAACGATTCGGCGCGCCACAATTCGACAGAGCAATATCTGGTAGACTAGCAGACTATGGCGGGGTTCGCATGGGCCTGGGGGAACTATGGACTGGGGTTGAGTGAATGCGAACAAGGAGTGGAAGGTGAATAATGGTGAATGGGTGGTGAATGGGTGGTGAATGGGTGGTGAAAGTGAAGGGGAAGGTGAGGTGAAGAACAAGAAATAGCTAGTGGGCAAGGAATAACAAGCGGGCAGGGAAGCAGAGCAGGGAGCTTCGAGCATGGAACATGGAGCATGGAGCATGAGCATGGAGCATGGAGCATGGAGCATGGAGCATGCAGTATGGAGAAAAGGATAAGGAACACACTTCGTACATACATTGCATACGATCGATACTGGAGACAGACCCGACCAGACCAGACCACCGACCAAGCCAGACCAGGAATCTGCCTGTCTATCACCTACCGGCACCACTCATACCATTCGTTACCTTAAGTTTATTTTAATTGAGTGCTAGTAATGTGGGGAGAGTGGGCGAGCAGAGAGGCGAAGGAGAAGGGAAGGAGCAAGATTAATTAAATTCGCTGTCAGTAGTCAGTCAGGCGGCCTTAAAAAAACTAAAATCGCCTGCACATTACATTATTACTGTATTATTTTCCCCAGCAAAAGGAAAACATCTCGAGAGAAAGCAAGCAAGCAAGCAAGCAACAATCACTCAATCAAGCAAGCAAGCTGCAGATACTAGTCGTTCGTTCGTTCTGTCTCTCTCTTCTCGGAGAGCCACCCCACGGCGGCATCACCTCCGAATCGCCATTCCTCGGCCATACTTTTTCCGAAAGCAGACTAGAAGCCATCTGTAACCTTAACTCTTGCCCAACAATATTATTAATTTCGAGAGAAAAAAGGGACAGACAGAAAGATCCTGATACTTATTTCGCTCTATTATAACAATTCACTTAACTTATTCGCTCGCTCACTCCCGGCCGTCACATCGCACACGCCTGCTTGATACATACTTTGTGTATTATTGCGTCGAATATGGGTCGAGATGTGGAGAGAGAGGCTCGGCCGGCCAGCGAACCGTCGGCGCTGGAAAGTTAACCTTAGACAGAACAGAGCGGTGATAGAAAACCAAGTTGCCGTGGCAGTAGCCAGCTTGGGGCCCCGGTAAGTTACATACCAGTACTGGTACATTTTGGTCTGGTTTTTTTTCTCCGTTTGACATGGGGAAAAGAGTGGAGTGGATGGAGAAAGTCATGGTCTGGATATTGCGGTCGATGCTGGAAGTGGAGTGCAGTGAGGTGAAGTGACAAAGATGTGGATTTCGCTCATGGCAAGCAGCAAGCGAAAGGGCAGAATAATACTCCGTCTGTATGTGTGTATGTGTGTTACAGTAACATAGCATAGCATAGCATAACACAGAACAGGACCGATATGGCGGAACTAAGTAGAATGCGGCATGAGTTCATGCCCAGGACCGTTCTCCCCCAGTTTTCAAGCCCCCGGCCATCGCACTGTACAGTACGTACAGCACAGTATCGGACTCACCTAGCTGTTCATCGAAGATCAGCACCAGCCAGCACTGCACTCCGCACATACACACACCCTTTCCGGTGAGATGATTATATTGCTTTTCAAGGGGTCAGCAGCACCTTGCGCTACACATCCTCACCTTACCGAAAGATATCTGGGTCGGACAGCACGACAGGACAGGCACATGCCAAACCAAAAACAAAAAAAATGGCCCCAGATTCCTAATACTGTCTTGTAGGTGGGCTGCGCTGTGTTGGGTCGCTGGGGGTTGCAGCGTGGTTACAATTCATACATATCGAGCCAAACCAAACGGATTCGGATCGTCCCAAAGAGAATAAAACGCAGCAAATACGGTACAGCGGTTTTGCTTGGGTCATCAGGTACCTACTACCTGTGTACTTACAAACCTATATACCTACCTAGATGTTAACAAGTACATAAATCTGGGAACACGGCACTAGACCAGGGAATCTTCCACCCGTCCATCTGTCCATGCAATTCGATTGGCAGATACACGACCATCACCGTCACCACTATTTCGCCATAACTTAGTGAGCAAGTTGCGCAATAAAGCTCACATCAAGGGTTCTCTTGGGAAAAAGGGGAACGGGTGTGGAAATCTTGTTACAGCACGACGATCGATCTTGATTCTTGACCAGAGTATCCTGCCCGGATTTGATTTGCAGCAGGCAGACAGAAAGACAGGAACAGGTACCCGAACGGGACGGCAAAAGATGGCGATGGATGCTAAAGCCTAAGAGCAACTAAGATGTGATGTGATGTAATATGCGAACGAATAGCAAGCGCTCCAAAAGCAGTTGGAAAACTTTAACTGGTGGTGCTGGTGGGTGGATGGATGGATGGAATGGATAGTGCATCTGGGGTTCGGTTCGCTAGGCACAGCACTGTGCAGAGTGAAAGAGTGGTTCACCTCATATACCTCGGGCTGAGGAAATTAATCGGAGAGTGATGCTGATCAAGCACGTACTAGTACAGGCAGGCGGAAAGAGGGGGCAAAGGATAGCAAAGAACGTGATCAGCCACCCAACGAACCAACCACAACAATAATCCCGAAAATCCTTCCCGGTACTGACCTCCCTCCCGGTGGGGGTTAGTTGGTTAACTATAGCTTATACAAGTAGCACACCCAAATTCCCACTATTGTACTCAAAAATCATCAAATTGGGATATCGCTGTCCAGTTGTCTTAGATCTATACTTCGAGACATATAGAGATGTATTCTAAAACCCATTAAAATTCAATTATAACCAGCAATCAAAGGAGTCTCGGTCCCGAAGTACCTTATAGCAGTAGCTAAACCCCACCGGGTATCTCCCTAACCGAGCCTCGAACCCGTTGCGTGCAATCTGCTTCCTTCTAGAAGAAGTATAACTCCCAGTATACAAGACAAGACCAGACCAGACCTGTTGAGACTGCACACCTCAACTCGCAGTGCGATTGGCGCTCGAATCCGAGTAGTTCACTCACTATTTCATTTTCGGGGGCCATTTTCTGCCATCCATCTAGTCTAGCTCTTATACCATTACAGTACAGTGCCACTGCTAAACTAACGGCACGCAAGAGATTCACTCACAGATTAACTCAAGGCACGCCGAAAAGGAATGCTTTCGATTCGCCCCCTTGGGTCAGTAAGTACTGACTAACGTCAACCTTACCCTTATTGTAACAAGTATTCATTTATTTTTGCGGGTAGCTGGCCGATGGAGCAAGTGCTGTGCCGTTGATCGAATCAGTTAGACGATAACGCCACTTTGCGAGGGGGGTTCATCTCGTTAAGGTACGGTGCTGTGTTTGAGACGAGACGAGACGAGACAAGGCGTGTGGGGATGGGATGGGTGGGTAATGAATGGTGACGGTGACGGTGACGGTGATGACATGCCGTGAACGTGGTGAGCTGGAAAGATGAGATGAAGGGAAGGGCTGGAACGAGCGAGATTTGGGATTGGGATGGGCAGGCGAATGCATGGATACGGATATGGTATGGGGATGAAGAGCAAACAGGAACACACGCCAAGCAAGGCAAGCTAGCTCTAATGAAAGGGATACAAACTCACACAGTACGGAATCATCTCATTCCCCAACGGTAGATCTTAAGTCGGCTACGGACAGCCCAACTCAAGCATTGTCCTAGCCGAGCACAGTTGCTTGCTTATTCTGCTATTGCTGCGAGTCTGCGACTAGTGTTCCCAGCTAGTTCCAAGTCTCGAAAACGCCAAACGGTCCGATATTCCTCATTCTTATTCGAGCCCTGCTCTTAGTATCTCTCTATCTGGCGCGCATGCGAGAAAAGTGTGTGTGAAAAGAGCTCCCCAATGTGACTCGGTGGGCCGGACCCAACCTCTTGGCAACCCGCGTACAAAGGATTTGACGAATAAGAAAATCCACCATATGGCTCGTAAGCCTAAATCGACAAAGTCGCATCACCGTGATCAATAAACATCCACGGAATTTTTAGCTCGTTTCTCCACAATCGGTAACGGTCGGGTCACGTCAGGCTGGGAGGGGAGCAGCCTGGGAGTGTTACTGGACTGGGAAAGGGAAATACAAAAGAAGGAGGAAGCAATATGCTATGCTATGCTATGCCGATGCCATGCAATGCACAACCCAAATTGAGGGTCTGACATCGCATTATTTTCCAGTACCAGTCAGTACCAGTACCAGTACCAATTCTCCAGACCAGATGAAAAGACTCCACGTATGGTACGGTATGGAATCGTGAACCGCGGTCTGTCTTTTACTCTGAATGTGAACTGCCATATGCAGGTGCAGCATTAGTGACCTTCTGAAATGCGGAGACCCCAACCCGAAGCGAAAACCCATGTTCAGGTTCTCCTATGCGTGCTGTGGCATCCAGAAACTTAACTTAACTTAAACCTTGGCCGTCACAAGGATGAGAGACTTCGGTACTTCTCTCGTCCTGCTCTCGCGTCGGTGAATTTATTCTTTCTTTCTTGCTCGGTGCTATGCTATGATATGATATGACAGGTAGAATAAGTTAAGTTAAGCGATTTATACGATTATGCGCATCACCGAATGCGCTCTCCGTTTCCCGGTCTCAGGCGAAATTATTTCCCTCCTTGGTACGCCATCCCATTGTTCTCCATATCCCCATTCATCGTCATGTGTCAGGGCATGGATGTAGGCATTTCGTCTCGATCTCCGTGCGTAGGCGACGGACAGATTGGCTCGAAAACAAGCCTTGAGCAGCCACCCGAACCACGCAATATGGCCCGTGTATCAGCAGGAGCCGAACTTGGCCGCCGCAATGCAATGCTCTAAAAGGTGGCTAAGTTATTGCAATATTGACGCGCCATATAATTTCGTGAGATTATACGTGACATTGTGGTGAAGATCAAATGCGTCGGACTAGGACACCCCCCCCCCCCCCCTTCCGCCTTCTCCTGGATCCAGTGCTGCGCGCATCGTGAAGTTGTCGAATCACATTTGAGGGGTGCATGAACCCGTGATACTTTTGCTTCCCAGAAAGTCACCCACAGGAGCAACGCAATAGGTATAAACGATCTTAACATGAAATCAGAAAAATAACTTGTGCGGAACGGCTTGCCTTTTCTCCACGTTTGGTGCAACCTGGTACTGTGGAGAAGCACTAGACGGTGGATGGGCCGATGTTCCCGCTGTTCTTCTTACCCCAGATCGGACGGAGCCTCTTCACCTACCGTTGCATTTATTGTTACAGTACGGAGTATACCTCGAACAAAGTGACGCTCCCCATACAGTAGTAGAGTTTGATTGATCTGCTTTAGCTTCTGAATGCCAGCTGACTGGCAGATCTTTTCACCCATCTGTCGGCCATGAACTGATCGTCGTAGAATTTGGGGGAGACTTGACGTTGTTGGTTTCGTGCATCTGACACGCGCTGTTGGGGCTCGGAGGAGTGGTACAAATGTAGAAAGCTATATCGGTCCTTTCGTGGCGAAAGCATCATTCTCGGGCAAACTTGGAGAGGTGAAATGTGAATGTGAACGTGAATGTGAAGGTGAATGTGAAGGTGAATGCGAAGGTTTGGCACATACATTCTATCTTTGGATTAGGCCCGAGTCAGTACCATATCGTACCATAGCAATTGAGGAGTAGCAATTGAGGAGTTTCCCCACAGCCGCACGTGGAACAGTATGCTGAACGAACAAGGGCAACAGTATGACCATGACGCCTGCTGTACGAAGTGTGAAAGGCTTCGCTCTTCAATTCCTTGGCTGTGAGCAGAGAGGAGTATTTCCATTTTTCGGGGAGGTCAGACGGTGGAACTAGGAGACTGACATGGCATCCCTTCATTCTCACTCCTTTTTCCATGCTGTGCCACCTCGACTGTTCTTGACGCGAGCCAGAGCTGGCCTGGAGTGCCCGCCGCGAGAGATTAGTCGTAGCACCAAATTCGCACCGCATCAAAATCTTGCATCCCCTCCTTCTTCGAGTAGGAGGATGAAGATTGGCGAACCTTCTCCCATCGGACAGGCAACTACTCTAAGCAGCTCGAATCCTTATCGGCACCGGTATACGGTAGTTACGTTGATAGTCAAAGGACTCTTACTCTAACTTCCCCTTCCATGCATCCATTGCGTGCCTAGGCGTGGGCAGATAATCTGCCTGCCATACTCCAACAAACGCCCGAATTTCTCCAGACTTGCTTCACTGCACTGCACTTAACTTCCTTCCAAGCTCATCGTATTATTCCGAGCGAAGCGCTGTAGCGGGCTCCAAGCAACCATTTCCGAACAATGCTGCTGCCCGACACCCCTTATCCCACCTACATGCCCAGTTAGGAAGGTTGTCATAATCACAAGGTGCGCGCCCAGCCACAAGCAAGCCCGGACCCTGGACGGATCAGGAGAGGGCGATTTGCTTTTGCTTTTTCTTTTTGGTGATGTGGGTTACGGCTATCGCGACGGTCCGGCCAGGTACAGTACCGAATGAACGGGCAGACGGATGGACGGACCATACCGAGACTCGCGCAGGCAATATCGATATTTGATGGGCGTGCGTGTACTGTACTGTACAGTAAGCATCATGGCCCCCAAAATCAAAAATGTGTGGTAACCTCATGGTGTGTTGTTCTTGGTTCGTTTCCGTCAGGCAGGCTTGTCGATGAAGTGCGACGAAAAGCGTCTGTTTGGTCGGAATTTTGAAGTGTGTGAGTGGAGTTCGATGCCCGCATCATAGCAACATAATTGGTCTTTTCGCCCACAACGGGCCCATACTTCTCCGTTCCACTTTCTTAGTTTTTGCCTTTCCTCTCCCTTTGCCCTTCTCGCCCTTCTCTGGCCCTCGGTCTTTTCGTTCTGCTCTCAAACTTGGTGAGCTTTCTACTGGCCTCTTTTTCCACCATGTGGACTGGAGATCGAGGCACTTAAGTAAGTAGCCTACAGTATCGTGCCTAGCGTGCCTAGCTAGGTACAGTAGCTCTCATCAAAGTTGATGCTGCATTCCAATTCCATCCCAATTACCAAGCAATTACGTCAACACTCGTCCAAGCTTCAATTCAAGCTCCATTTTGCTGAAGAAGGTTTCTGAAAGACGTCAAATGTCAAATGTCAAATGTCAAAAAGCAGAAGCTCGCACGTTGTGTGCGGACCCGTGACAGGCATCATCGCTGTTGATAGCCAACTGCCGGATCCATTCTCCACAGCCAACTCATCCAATTGCTGTCACCGGAATCCATCTGATATCCATTTTTTACTGATTCAGGTCGACTTTGTCTCCACGATTGTCTTTCTACTGCTTTTCCAGAGCATTCTGGGACCCAGCTTCAACAGTAACTCCGATGATGCCCTGCGTGCACTAGGAGATTAGAGGGATAATGGTGGATAGAGCGGGCTGATTGATAATTCATGATTCATGATGTAGCTTGTGTTTTGATTCTGTGCTTGTATATTTACGTTGTCTTCTGTTCGCGGTTTGTTGTTGAATTCTTTTTCAATTTTCTACCAAACTATTAGATATTGTCCTGTATACTCAACGTTTTAATATCTTTCCCATAAACAGTAAAGAACCATGTCTCAATCAATCCCAAAGACCACCAAAGCCTGGAGACTCGAGGGCCAAGATGGCTTTGAGAGCTTGAAATTTAATACCGAAGATAAGGTCCCCGAATTGGGCGCCAATGATGTCCTTGTGAAGTTTCACGCTGCTTCTCTGAACTACAGAGATTTGATTATGCCCAAGGTGAGTTTTGGAAGTCGGCTTTAAGCCACCAACAAATCACCCCTCATCGCCGTCCCTTCCATTCCCTATCAAATACAAACAAACTAACAATTCCCTCCTCTCCAGGGCCAATACCCCTTCCCCCAAAGCGACAAAGTAGTCCCCTGCTCCGACGGCGCCGGCGAAGTCCTCGCCGTCGGCCCCAAGGTAACACGCTTCCAACCGGGCGCCAAAGTCCTCACCCTCTTCAACCAAGCCCACATCGGAGGCTCTCTCGACCCCGCAACTCTGCAAACCGGTCTCGGCGGCGCCATTGACGGAACGCTGCGTCAGCATGGTGTCTTCAACGAAAATGGGCTTGTGGAAATGCCCTCCACGCTCAACTATCTCGAGGCCGCTACACTGCCTTGTGCGGCGTTGACTGCTGTATGTTCATTCCTCCTCCTCTTCCCTTCTCATAACCCCACCTTTCAGCATTCCGAAGGAAAATAACTAACCCCTTCCCAACCCAGTGGAACTCACTCTTCGGCCTCCGCCCCCTCAAACCCGGGCAAACCGTGCTCACGCAAGGCACCGGCGGAGTCTCCATCTTCGCCCTCCAATTCGCCAAATCCTGCGGGGCCCGCGTGATCGCAACCACCTCCTCCGCCGCCAAAGCCGCGACGCTGAAATCGCTCGGCGCCGACCACGTCATCAACTACAAGGACGAGCCCTCCTGGGGCGAGCACGCGAAATCGCTGACGCCGCACGGCGCAGGCGTTGACCACATTCTCGAAGTCGGGGGGCCCAACACCATGGCGCAGAGCCTGAAAGCTATTAAGATTGATGGCGTGATTTCGATTATTGGGTTCTTGGCGGGCAATGCGAAGGAGCAGCCGGGGTTTTTGGATGCGTTGATGAATATTTGTACGGTGAGGGGGATTTTGGTGGGGAGTAGGGAGCAGTTTGAGGATATGGTGAGTTTTTATTTTTATTTTTTTTTGCTTTCTCTCTCTTCTCTCTCTCATATTCTGTACCTTCTCTATTCCCAGGGACCCCCCTTCGAGAAGACCACAAAACTAATACCACAAATCTCTAGAACCGCGCAATCGACGCAAACAACATCAAGCCGGTAGTAGACGAGAAAGTCTTCACGCTCGAGGAGGCCAAGGATGCATATCAGTATATGTGGGACCAGAAGCACTTTGGGAAACTGGCTATTAAGATCGAGTAGATAGATAGCTGTACAGCGGTGTGTGGAGTACGCATTGAGGATATAGATTGTAGGATATAAATGGTATGTATGTAGGTATGTAAGAATAATAGAACGAAGGAGGAAATAGAAAAAGTAGAAGTATTACCATACGAAATTAAGCAGGCAATGAGTCTTCCCCCCTCTTTCTCACGCCTGGGACTGGTGCTTTTAAGAATAGCAGGTGTGCCATGCTCGCAGTGTACAGCATCAAACACACCATCAACCCACCCCGCTAAAATCACAATTTCCTACGACAGACGCGCCGGAGTTAACGGATGCGCAGCACATTCAAGAATTTCTATTCTGAGAATATTTAATCTAACACGGAGACGCAGTGGCTGGTTATCACGACGGGGAAGGGAAAAGAAAAGAGAAACAGGCAGTGGGGATGGATAAGGGAAGTGATGCGAGGAAGGAAAGAAATGAATATGAAGCAGATAAAAACAGGGGAGAAGGAAGATCAGATCAGATCCGATCGGAATCCTGCACCAGGGGAGAGAAATAGCAGAAGAGAGACCGAGAAGAGTAGAAAAGCCCCGATGGCAGCCGATGGAACATGAGCGGGAAACCCCAAGAGGTGATGAGAACGTGGATGCCCGAAGTTGGAGATGGAGATGGAGATGGTAAATAAAGAAGAGGTGATGTGATGGCGAATCTTGTGGTCGCGGGAGTCTGACCAGAGTGGGGATGGAAAGGATAAGAGGGGGTTCGCTTTTGTTTGCTTTGGCGTCTTTCTTCTTCTTCCTTCTTTCGGGGGTATATATAGGAAGGAAGAGGGAGTGGAGGGGATTGGATGTGTATTTCTTAGTTTCTCCAGTGGTTATATCTGTGGCTATGTTTGTATCATACTTGTGTGCCTGGTAGTCAGGTTACTTGTTTACTTCTTATCATCTTGGTGATGAAATATAGTTACTTATATATATTATTCTGGTAGTACCAGTGAGGTTTACGATCTACCTATCTGGTCCTAGATATTGATAATTTGATAGAATGTCTCTGATCTTATCATCTCACTATTTCTAAGTACTACTGATATATATAAGTATTCGATCAGAATAAACCAACATATAGTTAGTAATGGTATAGTCTGTGACCGTCTCAATTCGTTTCTTATTCTCCGATTCTGTTTCTCAGTTCTTGGTTGTTTTCTCTACCCCTACCTTCTCTATCTCTTTATTTCCGTTTTGCTTTTCTCACCCCATCTTCTCTGTCTGCCAGTCCTTCTCTCCTCTCTTTCTGCTTCACTCTCCCTTTTTCACATCCATCTATCCATAAAATCGTTTCTATCTATTCAAAACAAATGGGTATTATGCAACACAACGACAACGACAACAACAACATAAACCTCGCTAATGCAGATGCTACTACATAATCCAATCCATGGTAGACAACTGATCCAAGTGTCTACTCGCTCTTCCGCTCACTCCCTCACGAGAATATCCGTTCATCATGCTTGCCACCATCCTATCCTTGATCAGATATCGCTTCACGTCCTATCTCGTACCCCCTACCCCACGAGTCTATCCTTCCGCTCATCAGGGAAGTCATCGAGTTATCCCCTTTCCCTCATGTCCAGCCCACATCACCCCCTCACGGCAAACTCATCATCGGAATGACCTCACCGCGACCCTCAGGACTGTCCCTTCGCGTACGAATAAGCAACGACTCAATCATAGGAACCAATTGGACCATGCGGAACGGTTTCGACATGACCTCATCCTGTTCACTCATTAGCATCTAGATGCGAGAAAGGGGAGGGAAAATCATTACCATTCCAGCTTGCTTTGCGCTAGTAACTTGCTCGCTTCTTGCGTTTGCTGTAACGGCGATAACGGGTACATGTCCTCGGACTTGACCCGAGGCTTCCATTTCTCGAATCTTGCGCACGCATGTAAGACCATCCATGATAGGCATTTCGATGTCGAGTAGGATTAAGGATAATGATTGCTTAAGGTTAGCCTCCTGTTGCGCGCCGGGAGACAAGCCGGCCTGTAGTATTGTCAGTGACCATCATAAGTAACGGTTCTAGCTTGGCATATCGAAAGAAAAGAAAAAGAAAAAGAAAAAGAAAAAGAAAAAGAAAAAGAAAAAGAAAAAGAAAAAGAAAAAGAAAAAGAAAAAGAAAAAGAAAAAAGAAATTACCTCCAGAGCACTCTCCTGCTCTACCATTCCTTCACCATCGGAGCCATCGCCTGCCCAATAATCCGTTTTCATCAGGAAATCAATGGCCTCTTTTCCATGATTCGCGACGTAGGCAGTGCACCCAAGCTTCTTGATTTGCGCTGTAAGAACCTTTTGATTGACAAGGTTATCTTCCACGATCAGTACGTGCCATGAAGTTGGCAAGAGGTAGGAAGGTTTTCGAATCGGTGAAGGAGCCGTCGTTTCCTCCTCTTCGAATCCATATGAACTTGGGTCGTTTGTATTGAGGAGACCTTCTGAGTGTAAGTCCAGCAATTTACTCAATGTAGTTTCCTCGTGATCTTTGATACTCTTGGGGACATTGGTGGCGAGTCGTGCATTACCTTCCAGATCTGAGCTCAGTTGTGACTCCACGTCTATTGAATTTGCCCGGTTAAGAGATCGTCTACATTTGATGTAAAACGAAAACGTGCTTCCCTTGCCAAATGTTGACGCTGCTCCAATCTCCCCACCCTGTAATTCGGCCAATTGTCGTGAAATGAATAACCCTAAACCTGAACCTCCATAATGGACGTGCGTACGAGGGGAAGCCTGGGTGAAGCGTGTGAAGAGGTTGCTTTTCTCAGCTGGTGTTAAACCACACCCGGTATCACGCACTTCAAATCGCAAGTATAGAACTTGGCCTGGACCCCATTCTTCTCCGGCTGTTATGTCATCTTTCGTGCTCTTCGTTGGAGATGGAAACCATTCAAAGTCCGGCAATCCTTCGATTTGGGATGGTGGATTCCGGTATGCGCTGATAGAGACGTTAATGGCTCGAGTCTTCTCGTTCTTTGTGAATTTGATGGCGTTCGTCATAAGGTTAATCAGAATCTGCGTTAGCCTGCTGGAATCGAGCATAACGCTATCGACTCTAAGCTTTGTAAACGAGGGCTTAATCTCAAGACTGAGCGCGATTGAATGCATCTGACATTCACCCGTGAACATTTTCAAGCCAAGCTTAACGACTTCTATCGGCTTCGTAGAAACAGGAGTAATCAGTAGAAGGTTGGAGTCCAGCCTTGAAATCGTCAAAATGTCATCCACAATGGATTTCTGATGTTGCGCGCAAAGCTGGATGGTCTCAGCTGCATCCACTCCTTCTTTGATTAATAGAGCTAGCTCCGGATCAAGATTGTCCTTAGTCGCTTTGTACTGCCTAAGGGATGAAGAAATTCCATCTGCACACTGCACGATAGCGCTCAATGGGTTCCGCATTTCATGACTGGTGATATCAATGAATGAGTTTTGTTGCCTTCGGGTTTTATCTGCTTCTCTCAGACGTCGATCTTGTAAGTCTTCAGCCCATTTAATCCTAGAAATATCCGTAGAGCCTAGCGTCGTGTCAGCTACTTTTCTTGGGCAATATCATCGACATTGGTAGACCGCAAGCGCCACACTCTTGCCGTCCCATTCAGGATTTGAGAGTAGGCCAAAACTTTTTATGTTTACTTCTACCTTCCTCAACTCCACGGGAGAAGCAAGACCCAATTCTCATAGTGAATATATGTCACTCTGTGCCATCTTGCTTGGTAGGCGGGGCTCACCATGACACTTGTCAAGCTAGTATATGGCATGGCTATAGAACCTCAAATAAAAGATATCACTTACAGCCCATGACACTTTTGAGGCTCCCATCATCATCCAACTCAGGCGAAAACGTAGCCAACATCCATCGCTGTATGGTAAGAACACTCCCGGCAATATCTCCCACCCACGGATTCGACATCCGAAGCTCCATGGTAATCGGCAGGAGTTTTGTTGTTAACTCGACCCATTTGGCAGCGTATTTTTCCTTGTCTATGTCGTCTATGGCACCTGTATTTAGAAGAGGCAGATGCATCTGCCGTTTTTCCTTTGTGACACCTGCTATGAAAAACCACTGCTCGTTGGCATAGGTGAAAGCGCCGGATGGGTCTAAGATTGCTAAGCCACCAGGGGCGAGATCGCTGAAACGCTTGAAGTTCCGTTCGATTTCTCTAGCTTGGTTTCGCTGGTGCAGAAGCTGCTCAGAGAGTCTGTTCAAAAGCATATTAATAACTGACCTGCCAGATCACCTCACCGACATCTCGGATTCGGTCAACAATGGGAGTACGGAAAACATACTCTACCCGCTGCTCCAACTCCCTTGCAAACTGTTTCTGAATACTAATATCCGTACAGTATCCCATAATACTTTTGATAACGCCATCCGATGAAAACTCATGCTGGTAACTTGCCAAGATCCAGTTATCAAACATGTCACCAGTGACAGGATCATACCAAGGTTTCTTGAGCTGCAGTTCACCAGACCACGGTAAATTGTGAACCGTGAGTGTTTCCCAGCCCTTGATCATCGTTGGCAGACTACTCGGCGCAATCGTATCCATCCAAGACGACTTTGAAGCAGTGTCGCGCGGCAAACTTAGTATCTCATAATAGCGATCATTAGCTTCAAGCAAGGTGCCATCGCTGTCAAGTGAGAACATGCCAACGGGAGAAACCTCGGCAATGCGTTGCAGACGACTTCGTTGAAACGCCAGTTCTTCGGACAGCCGTCTGCGCTCAGCGTAAGCAACCTCTGCAGCAGTATTACCACGCCGGATTTCATCCTGGAACAGAGTGACCGATGCTAGTGAAGTTGCCAACTGTCTGTTGAGGAGCCGTACAAACGATTCGTAGTCTTCATCAAACGGTCTTCGAGGGCTTATACCCACAACCAGGAAGCCGAGAACGTTCTCCCCATTCGTTGGTCGCAAGGGACATACAACCGCATCCTTGCACGGCTCGCCGTATCCTCGCCATTCATATCCGTGAGTTAAACCTGATGGTAACGTACTATCGGAGAGTGAAAAGCGAGTGGGTTGACGTGTTTTCATCGCCTCTCTTAGTGCTGGGACGTATCCTCCAATGGATTTCTTCAGATCGAGTCTAGTTTGTGCGGACGTGTGTCCCTCCGGAATGCCTAGAGAACCTTCCAGCACAACTGATTTGAGACCCTGGGAGCTGTCCGAAGACGTGGAAGAAGCTTTTGAAGACCGGTCATCGCAGTCGCCATCATCTGCTACAGAGTATAGTAGCACGAATGGGAAATCAAATTCGTTATCGACAAGAGGTTCCATAACTGCTCCCCAGAAAGCCGACACGGAGGTAGCGAGGGCTGTTTCCTCACTAAGCCTAAGAAGCGTCTTTGTCCTTCGATCGTTTACTACCTCCTTGGTTGTTTCAAAGGGTGCGTTGTAGAGACCTAGTAGCTGGGCGCTGCCATCAGAATGCCATATCGGGGTAATAGTCCAGGTCTACATCATCTCGCATTAGTGGCCAATTCACCATACAATGTGGAAGTAATAGCTTCGGCTACAGTCTCATAAATGGCAGCAAGAGCTACTCACATAAAAAGTTTCTTCAACAAAACCGCGACGTTCTATCGGCAGCCTGGATTGTCAATTGGTTAGTACTTTGTCACTCGATATCTCATATTCGCCACTACTATCTAGAATAGGTATGACACTAGGCCAAGCAGATATACACTAGTACTCACATTTGATTCGACATGGCCACTCCTATACCAGTCCTTCGGCATTCCTCGAATATTTCACCAACACTGTTTACAGCAATCAGTCCAGATTCTTCCCGAAGTATAGTCTCAGTACGGGCTTGACATAATCATCCCTCATTTAAACTTACTCATTCCAGATCTCTGCAAATGGACCTCTAAAACCAGTGCCCATCAAATAGGGGTGTTTCAGGCCAGCGACAGTATCGGCATAAGTTTTGTTGTACATAACCGTCAATTCCTCTCCCCAGAATATAGCGGCCGGATGACGATTAGCCATAAGCATATTTACGAGTTGGCGGAATTCCGGCGTCCAAGTGCTCATGTGTCCTAGAGGTGTCAAGGCCCAGTCGACCTTTCGAGCAAACAGGATGTGTTCAGACATATGGCCGATTGGATTTTCGACAGTCCAGTCCGGGGTTGGTTTATCAAGAATATCTTTGGTGTTCATTATATTATCCTGAGGTTCACCAGGTCGGCTGTATGTTGCTTGGGAGGCTTGGTAAGGCGCAACTGTCCTGTCCGAAAATGATGCACTGTGGCTTCTAGTATGCCCGTAGGTGCGAGGATGCTCAGTAGATGTGTCACTTAGAGCAGCATCAGCTTTGCTACCACATACAAGGACCCAACTTTGGCGTACTGGAAATCCAGACCAGGTGAATCCATTATATGTGATTGACTGATTTGAGAGCTGCTCAGCAGCTTGCTCTTGAGTAAAAGCTTTCACCAAAGAGCTAAAGCCAGCCGCGGCGGCTTCAGAACCGAAGTACACAGGGTTGGTCGCATCTTGACTATCAGTAATTGGTTGGATGTTCGATCGAAAAGAGCTATTCGCAAACAGTGGCCTGAAATCCTCTGTGAGAACCGACTCTATATCGAAAACGAGGGTTGGCCGGGGGTCGAAGTCAAGGAATTCGAGTAGCCCTATCTTAGTGATATCCAAATTTGCATCGTCCGCTGAAGGAAGTACCTCCGGATTTGTCGAGCCATCGTCATTCTTTTTGGAAGCCAAGTAGCCTTGTTCTTCAGAACTAGTCTGCGCAAATGTCGGAGAATCAGATGTCATGAGTTTTTGGGACTTGCTGGCTCTTCGGGACATCGGGTTATGGCTGTGTATTTGCTCAGAAGCTGCCCGAAGACCCTCGGCTTAAAGACCCTCAAAATGTTCGACCACCTTTTTGATATACCCGTGCGGAGATGGAAATAAAGGAGTAATACTCGTACGGGGACGTCAATAGTGGCTCTTTGGTAAATATCTGTTTCGGAAAAAAAGGATTGCTAGCGCCCTAAAGCATCTTGTGGAGGCAATGATCTGAGGATGCAGAGCCGAGGAGGGTGAGATGTAAAATTGGGATGCGTGTATCGAGAAGCGTTGTGCCAAATGGGTTAATGATCGACGGTAAATATGGGAATTTGAAAATCTGCGAATGCGAATCTGCGATAGGCGATCCGATATCGATATCGATAGGAAGGAAGCGCGCGATGGCAGAGAAGATTTGACTATGAAAGGAACACAAAAGAGCGACTGTACGATGGTAGAGGTAGATGGCGGATATATGTGGTGGTTTTCGAGATTTCTGATTCTAGATGCAAATGCAGTCCCAATTCAGCAGCAACAACATCCCAGCCCAAAATCGCGATCTGGGGAGAGTTTTGTGTATAGGCAGGCTTCTTCAAGGTTCTTCACGAATAGCCGACGCTGTTTATGAGAAGACCTTTCAGCATGATTGACGCCGTAGAGGAGAAGAAATGCGGGGTGGGAGGTTGACTGATGGAGAGAATTGAAGGTTACTGTAACCAGAATTCAACTCTCGGTCAATTGAGGAATCGCGAGAAGTGGGAGGAATGAACGCTGTCGCAGATCTGGTGCGGTACTGTGCGGTGCTGTGCGGTGCTGTGCAGAAGGAGAAAAGAGAAAGGAAAGAGAAGAGAAGAAGACGAAGAAGACGAAGAATACTTTCCGTACTGTGCTGTGGTGAAGTGAATTGAAATTTCGATCGGATCGGAATAATTTCACGATAGATAGGATTTTCCAAATTCCATGTAAACAGTAAAAGCTTTCTTCCCCTCCGATTTGAAGACAACGCGCGCCCACCGAAGGGAGGAGTGGATCTAAGGTTACCCCTGTTCGAATCGAGAGTAGTGGCTTGTAAATGAGTGGCACGGAAGTTCTAGACGGTTCTAATGAGGGGGGTGGTTGGTTGTCAGATATCTGCGACCCAGCTGGCTGTTCTGTCAAACTCGAAGACACCGTGAGAAACAAGGGACCACTCATAGCACTGGCGGACTGTGACGGCGGGCAGTTTCGGTAGTTGATAGCCCTAGCAGGTGAGACTCATCTTACCGTGTAACGAAAGGGTACACTACACTAGACTACGGATGAATGGCATTTGGCCACTCACCGGCGCTTGTCCATCTGTCGCGTAACTTGTCTATCAAAAAGCAGGCAGTGGCTCAGCAAAGGCACAAACGCGGTTCTCTGTGCGCGCGGTACTTGTACATACGGACCGAGCTCCGGAGAAGAAAACGGCAAATCGAGACGAGTGCCGAGAACTTCAGCTACAGCATCAGTGCTCCTATTCCTTTGCAAGCAGAGACACATTTCGCATGGAGAACGGAGAACTAAGCAAAGGCCACCACAGATAAGTTGCTTCCGCTGCTCTCCGGTAGCATATACGACATGCTGATTGGCCGGATAAACCTGCACAAATTATTTGCCACATTGATTGGCGGAAGCTGCACAGCTTTTCGCCATCGCTTTCTCATTGGCCAAAGCTATGCCCGCCCCTGATACCCCTCAATTAGCACGACGACGAGTAGCACTTCTCTCATCTCCATACCAAGCGGTAATATCCAACATGTTATTAATCTCCAGCAGAATGTGAAGCAAGCCAGCAAATCTCCCCTATTGTAGAAATGGGGAACGCCGAAGGCACCAGTAGGCAGCCGTCCCTCGTCCCCGCATTCCTACGGCGCAGCACGTCACTGTACATATATATAGTAGATATGTGTCTGTGTTTATAGCTAGAGCTGCGCCCACGTCTGAATGCTATATGTATAAACTTGATTTCATTGTTTTACTTTTCTTCGATATTTGATATTCCTGTTTACTGTCTTCTTCCCCAAATACAAATCACTAGACACTTCAACAACACAAGACAAGACTCCACGATATCCTCCCTTCACCGCCAAAATGGTCAACATCCCCCGCATGTTCCTACGCTACCAGCAAAGTCCCGCCAACCACCTCGAATCCAGCGACTCCTCCGCCTACTCCTCCTCCACCACCTCCTCCCACCTCTCCCTCACCCCCATCCACGAAAAACCCACCCTCCCCCGCCGCCAACTCCTCTCCCCCTTCTATTCGGGCATCCTCCCCGCCGAAATCCGCACCCTCATCTTCACGTACGCACTAACCCCGACCGCACACCCCATCATCCCCGCCTACGACCCCAACACCAACTTCTGCCGCCCCGGCGACACGCACCCCATCAAAGTGCACACCGCGCTGCTCTCCACCTGCCGCCGCATCTACCACGAAACATACCACCTCCCCGCTCATCTCTTCCCGCACCGCTTCTACTGTTTCCGCGAGCCCGCGGGTCTCTCCACAAGGCTCTTCAACAACCCCGATGCGTATTTCGCGCGTTTCCAGCCCTGGCAATGCGCACTCGTAACGCGGGTTACGTTTTCCACGCAGATGTTTTGGCTGGAGGATAGGTTCCCTTCGGTGTGCGCGAATAGATATTTGCAGCATGTGACGGAGCTGAAGATTGTGATCCGCAGAGGCGACTGGTGGTGGAATGAGAGGAATGAGAGGTTGGCGATTGATCCGTATAGAGGGAAGGGGCAAGACTTCGACGAGGTGCAGGATTATATGAGGAAGCCGGTGGGGGAGAGGAGCTGGCAGGAAAGGAGATGGGGCGCGGCGTTGGAGAGGTTGGGACGGTTGAGGGTGCTGGAGATGGAGTTTGAGACGAGTGAGGATAAGAGGGCGGAGTTGGAGAGGGTGGTGGAGTGGGCGAGGAGTTGGGAGTTTCCGATGGGGGAGAGAGGGGTGTTGAGTATGCGAAAGGTGGAGAGGAAAAGGAAGAGGGATCAGAGGGATATGGGGCCGGTGGAGTATGAGGAGGTCAGGAGTTGGGAGTGGAGGGGGAAGACGGTGCATTGGAGTGAGCAATGCCCATATTGTAGGTCTCACTCGTGCCGGAACTCGTTGGAGAAGTGTAGAGAGAAGAGTGAGTTGAAAAGGAGAGGGAAGGGTCCGATGTTATTGGTTAAGTGTTGTAAGTGGACATTGATGGCTGGGGAGCCAAAGGTCGTTGATGAAAAAGCTTAGTTGAAGAGTGAGTGGGTGAAGTCATAGGTTCGGAGGTTCAAGATCCCGTGGGCACAATTGGAATGATCAGTTCATGGGGGACTGGTTTGAACTTTCTATACATCTTCATCGGCTATGGCGTTCAAGTAGACTAAGGAGGTTTCCTTTACGGTGTAGTTGGCTGATTTCCCATGGGCCATGGCGATTTCAGATTCTCGTTTCATAAAGAATATTCTACTGGGGCTTCGGAGAGCTCACGGAATGCTAACACGTCAAAAATATGTACAAAGCATACTGCCTCTCCATGCTCAATCTACAACTATTGACAATTTCAATACATAACTTTTCCACTCCTGAACGCTATCACGAACAACCCGAACCCTTCATTCCCACTACTCCACCCACCGCATTATACGCACACGTTCCAGTTGCATTCGTCGCAGTACTTGAAGACATCAGATCAGCTACATTCTCTCCTAAGCTGCACACGACGGTTTCGTGATGTGCTCTATTCATCATACCCAGGGGGCAGGGAAGGGGGAAACTTACGCATTCTGCGAATACGCCAAATGGATATCTTCAAATATAATATCATGACAAGGATTCACTTTGCTGCAAGTTATACTCGCGGTTCGATTTCCCTTGGCTCCGTATTCGTAACCGGTGAAGTTCTTGAACAGGACATTTGAAACAAGCATCTTGGATGTACCAGAATACGATCCATTGTCGCCTGAGTTCTGACTTATCGCCATTCCGATGTTTGCGCCTTCGATGTAGAAGTTTTCGAAAGTGATATTTTCTACGATGCCCCTACTTAGTGTTAGTTTGAGATTTTGTGGTATAAAAATAAAGGAGCCTACCATCCGCCACCACGAGGTTGTCCAGCACTTTCATAAGAGGATTGCGGTACCAGTGCGCCGACCCAGGTTTTGATGTAAGCACCATTTCCCATGTCGAGGTTGTAGGTTAGAATATTGGCGTCTTTGACGGTTATGTTGACGGTAGACGAATCCTCAAGATACTGGCCGAGACTACCGATTGCGATACCGTTGCCACCATGGCATGTGATCTGTTATATCATCGTCAATATAATGATATTCTTCATCGCGAGAAGATTATATACTTACATTCTGAACGAAGACGTTGTAGGATCGTGGTTTGATGGCTATGCAATCATCACCTCCTTGGTAGAACATGTTCGTCAACTTGATATTGTTGGCATCCATTGTGTCGAATCCATCTGTATTCTGAACCCAGTTTGTTCCCCAGGGTGCGTTGAGGGCCGTTGAGTTGCAATTTATGTCATCGAACCACATGTTGGTACCATTCATAATGTTCAAAGCCCACAACGGGGAATCCTTAACGAAGACTTGTACGAGTTAGCCAATGAACGCATGCGCTCGAGCAGTTCGCCACTTACAATGCTCGACAAATACTTCACTGGAGTTCCAGAAGACAAATGGCATAGGTCTTCCTGGTTGTGTCACCTTTTGCTCCGCATTATACCAAGCGTTTCCATTCCCATGAATACCACCACCACCAGATCCATCAATATGTATCCGATCTCCTGAGATAACAAATCCGGCATGATGGTTTTGGAAGAAAATTGGATAGGAATTATTACGCCAATATGTGAGATTATCCGACATCTAGACAAATTGTTTAGCATCACCGCAAGAGAGGGTCGAAGTGGGCAGCCTACAGTCCATATGCCTTCCCATTGGATGGTCACATCGTATAATACCGGATTCAGCCTTGTTGCGATCCAGTAATTCTGGCCTTTCGGAAACACAACTGTTCCACCATGATTGCAGGCCTCGAATGCTTTCAGTATTTGAGGTGTATCGTCCGTCTGGTTACCTAAAGCTCGAACGGTGCAGGTCTTCCCATTCTTGTGTGGACTGATGGGCACAACGTCGTGACCAGTTCCTTTGTGAGCAATTGCAAAGGAAGAGAGAAGTGCTGCTGCGATAGTAGTAGCGAACCGCATCTTGCCGCAAGGAAAAGCGGGCTCAGAAACTCGACTGCTGGAAGAAGTGAAATATATTCAGAAAACAAGCTTCCACAATTAACGCAATGCCTGGCTCTTATGATTTTCTGAAAGAGAACAGCTCAACTAAAAGCTAGAGGTAGACATAATGGAATTATATGAAAAAGAAGCTCTCTCGGCCAGAGCTTGTGCTACCTAGCTGGGTTGCCATGACGGTACTTGGCAGCGCAATTACCATTCTTCCGTTGGGAATTGGACAGAGGGCAATATAGGCAAGACATTTCATTGGAGGTAAAATTGTTCAGGAACAAAAGATCTTCGGCTCCCCGACTTCTCCAGGTTTGGAAGAGGGGTGATGCTGTTGATCATCGGTCTGGGGTAAAATAAATCTCTTGGTCTTCGGGCAATGATAAGCCGAATGTGGGGTAATGATCGTGGTAGATTGGCGTCATCTGATCACGGAGCTTAGCTTCAGATGGATGAGCTTTTGTCGTCTGCGGTGCAATACCTAGATAATTAATGACTTGGATGAAGCTATTCAGAAATATCGAGAGTTGATAATCAAGAAGACGATTGAAAGAGGTGCGTTGACGATTTGTGAGTAGATGCAGAATCGAATATTGAATTCAATATTCAATACATGCATCCAGAATCGAGATGTTCTTCTGTTCATCTGCCCCACCAAGAGTCTTAGAGCTCAATGAGATACTCTAAGCGTCATCTATTCTTTCCCGTTACAAGACATACTCTGTAGAGCAGCAAAACGTATAAGAGACAACTTCCGGAGAAATACCTCAGATTTTCTGTCGCAAGTCCACCAAATACAATTACTGCTATTCAAAATTGCTTCACGAGCCAGCTCCCGTCTTTTGCGTATTGCTCGCACGATGTCCACATCAGCAACAACTCCTTCAACTGTAGGCCCCGCGCCATGGCGACCACTTTTCCTAACCCACCTTTCGAAGATGGACTCACCTGAATTCGTTCTATCTTCCTTATCGCCTTCCGACGACAAGAATTCTCCCACGCCATATCTTCCTCGCGCTCGTTATTGCATCTTCCGAGGCATGTGGGCCGAACTTCCAGAGAACAAACGCAACGATGCACCGATGAACGATCGAGTTTACGAAAGTGATTTACCGACCTTCACAACGGATGTGCGTATGGAGAAGGTACCTGAGATCTTTGCAAGTTCGCAAGGTCATGGTGAAGTCTCACAGAGTCAAGGAAGTGGCGGTGGTGGACCTGTCGAAGCAGTGTTCTGGATTAAGGCAGTTATGACGCAGTGGAGGTTCAAGGGCGAAGCATACATTGTTGGTCAAGATATCGAGGAGTCTCAGGAGTCCAGCGGAACAAGGACTGTGAAGACCAAGATTGGAGAGAGAATGAGAGTTGTGAAGGAGAGTGAAAAAGCGAACTGGAGCTGGGAAAAGGAACTTACTGCCCATTTTGGCAATCTTAGTCCGGGAATGAGAGGCAGTTTCAAGAATCCCGTTCCTGGAACTCCGGTGTCCAATCCACCAAACGACAAAGCTTTCTCATTGGGACAGAAGGTTAGCGATTTGAACGATGAGGTTGCGAGGAAGAACTTCAGAGTCGTCGTCATCAAGCCGGAGAGTGTTGAGCAACTTGATTTGAGTGAGCCTGACAAGGCGAGAAGGTGGAGATTTACTTACGTTGGACCTAGCGGAGGGGGAAATGAGGAGATTGTTGGAGAGTGGAAAAAGGAAGAGCTTTGGCCATAGACCAGTCGGAGGCTCGGAGCTCCTAATCGGAAATGATATCAGACCGGCAGGTGCTAACAGATGCTACTTCGTACGGACGGAGGTCAAGTTCGTAGAGAATAATCCAATCAAGTTCCCTGAGTGATGATAACAATTGCGGTCTGACTATGAGAGCGGCATGTTTGGCAGTTGCTATGCAAATAGCGGTATAACGGATGAACCTTGGCATCATTAACTACCACCCGTGATATCAAGGTAAACACGAAAAGTATTCGAAACGGACCAGGAGTCCCGGAAGAACTAACTATTTGCAGTTCATTTTGCATTCAATTCAATCATTTCATTTCAGGACCCATGAACTAGAGTCCGAGCTTTGAGACTATGGCAGCCGTGTTCTGCATGTAGCACGTTGTGCGACAAGGTACGGAGCGAGAAAAAGTCTCATGTTAACGGTTAACGCCTCGATCCATGTCAACAGCACTAAATGCCACGAGACAAACATCTTTTAATCCTTCTAGTTACGTTCTCGAAAACTCCTCACCGTCATTTTCGTATCGGCATCAGCATCCGGATCGGTTGCAAGGCTCCCCAGGGTGGAGTTATTCGCGCCTTAAGAAAAAACTGGTTGACGCTTGACAGATGACAGTTGACAGCTGAAAAAAAACGGAAGAAAAAAAGCTCACTTGTTGGTTTTTCTCGTTGACCTGTCGGCTCGTCTGGCATTTTCGGCTTTGAAAAAGCTGTCGTATTTATGTACCTATGGAGAACAGCGATAGCGTTGCAACGCTACTCCATACTACTTCGGGCCGGGGGGAACGTCGCCTGCATACGTTAGAGGAACTGCCAGATGATCATCAGTGCCACATACACGTATGAAATCCTCATCCAGTAGTGATATGCGAGGTATCGTTCCGCGGCTACTGTAACCTCACATCCTATAGCATTTCCGCCCCCAGATAGAGGGGTTGTAGGCAGCAGCAATAGAGGGGGTATGACAAGAAAAATGTTTATGGGGAAGGCAGGTTCCGAGGTGTACGTGAGAACAGCAAAATTTTCCTCCTTTCGATATCAGATCGTGCATGCAAAGCTTCTCAAATATGCAGTGCTATACGAAGAAGGAAGAGCGGCTGTAAGGATGCAGGACCTATTAAAAGCCAGAGATGCACTGTCAATCACTCATCTGAGCAATCCTACTTAAGCCAAGGAGCAAATCTCTTTCATCCACACCTCCAACACCAACATTGAGTATCAAAATCTTTGCACCTGCCCGATGCCTCGCGCTTTGGATCTATCAGGTTGTTGCAAAGGTACCGACAGTATGGTTGAAATTGAGAATGCTGTATTTTCCCATAGCCGCTCGGTGATTGTCCAGAGAGAGTTATGGGTCGTGCGTGTTCTTGCATATGGTGTGACTCCTTTTATCGTTTACTTCCGTATGGATTGAGGTCAGAGAGAAGCTACTGTTACTTTCCCCAGGAGGTCCATGAGCAGATAGGGCTCTGAGAATGACGGAGAGCTGTGAGGTCTGCGCTTTAAGGGGATTTAAAGGAGAGTAAGTCAAGGAGACGAGACATGCGAGACGAGACCACCGGCTGTAAGAAATAAGTGTACTATCAACGGCTGTAGCCGTATGCTCTATCCAATGAAAAGTCTCAGGTCGCAATATTGTCCTTGAGTAGAAGAGAAACAAGAACAAGAATGAGTACTAAGTACATCCGTTATGCAGCCTGAATTGCTATTGGTCGTTAATTAGCACGAATTTAAATGATTTGAGGATCCGCTTGCTAACCCTTAGGGTGTTGGCTGCAGACCTCGGAGTTGTAACCCTCGCGCTCGATAGCTTTCAAGGTTGCGTTTCTGCTACTGCACAATCGTACTGTACCCGTACCTTTGCATCGCAGCTTACTTGTGTGTATACTACCATACACACACTGGACGTTGAAAAAGCCTTGAAAAAGGGAAAAGGGAAAAACACGCCATAATCTTATGCGAACTTAGTAAAAGTAATAATTACGCAATTCGTATGTATTATGTACGAGGGAGGGAAGGAGGGAGGTACCCTACAACTCGACAGCATCAGGACCAGCCCGAACCACAACCACAACCAGAGCCCGCGCCCGCACAGCTCCTTGGAATAACTGTTGTTATTATAGGTGGGTATCTGCACTTTCCTCTAGATGCTTCCAACATGCATGCATGCGTGTGTGGACTGTTTACTTTACTTTACTTTAACAAAGCCTGCAGTTGGTCGCCGTGATCCAGTTTGAGATATATAGAATCTCGTCCTTCATTCATAGCCGATCACGGTCCAGGAACAAACAATAGTCATTCCCGTTCTGACAGACGCAGGAACTGAACTGAACTCTCTAGCTTACCTGCTCATCCGTCGCACCGCCCGTCATTTAATTTTTAATTTACTCCATTATGACGCAGCTATAATGGCTCAATCATGATCCATTAACCACATTTCAAGCTCGATGCCTTCTCCAAATTCCGAATCAGACCAAACTCGCACTTTCTCCAGGTCCAGGATCAGCACAGCTCAAAACGACCTGCGAATCATATCCTACAAACCTCCACCCTCTTGTCACATAACATCAACCTGCATTTTCCAGACCTCACGATGACGACTTTTTCGACAATGGAGGCATTGACAAACCTCACCCAATCGATACCGGATTGGAACCGACGACTAGATGACTTAAACGGCCAAATTGCTCAAAGACAGATTGAGCTTGCCCGTTTGGTTGATCCAAAACCTGCTCGATCGATAAGAAATAAAGGCTCGACAGAATCCCTACGTCCGAAAGATGGTGAAGAATTTACATCTCCTATCAATGACCCCGATAACACGGCCCCTACTACGCCGCAGGACGTCGGGTCCCCAAAGTCGGCACAAAACGGATTCACTCCACAAACGAGACCGGAATCACCTTCCGTGGCTCGAGCTGCTGCCGCCGCGGCTCTTGAGTCCAATCCGCCGCAGCCTTTGACTCCACGAGCTTCTCCGAATGCTTTGACTCGACAATCGTCTCAACCCACACAACCTACAAAGCCGAGACCTGCGAATGTGCTTCGAAAGCGGAAAACAGAGTCACTGGCTTCCGGCGGGTCACAAGCACCGAAATACAGGACACGCTCTATGATCATAGTATACTACGACAGTGCTGTGCAGACAGCCTTTGAGGAATTGGTGAAATTTGTGAGTGGCAATCGAAATGCCATGAGGAAGGGGAAAATGGCAGCCAAGATGGCCGAGATGAGACGAGCTGCCGAAATGGAAGCAGACGAAGAAAGCGACGACGATTCGGAAGATGATACTTCGACACCACTGGGTTGTGTTATACCAAAGCCTTCATTACCCGACAGCACAAAGGCAAACGGACACCATTCGGCTGAGAACACAAATGGCGATCTAACACCGAAGTTGAACTTCGTTTCGACGAGACAAATGGGTCCTCCACGAGATCGCGTCGGGAGAGACAACATTGGCAACACCATGAACATGTTGAAAGGCTACCGACGAGCTGGAGGAGCTTCCCCCGGCGCAGCACTAGATATCTTTGACGAGCTCGACAAAGGCCTCGAATGGTGCCAAAGCCAATGCGAGCATGCGGCTCACCAGTTCCTGCGAGACGGCGACTGCAGCACGGAGATTGAAAACATCAAGCGGAAATTACAAGAAGTGAAAGAAGCGGCGCAAAAGAAAGTCGAGAAGCTGGCTGCGGAGGAAAAAGAGGAACAAATGAGGGAGAAAGAGAAGGAAAAGGAAAAGCTTTTGAAGCCGGTGAAGCAGCCTGTGGTGCAGATAGCTCCAGTGCCAGTACAGCGTGCTGATATACCGCTGGATTTGGAAGTCGATGATAGCATGGAAGTGGATGATGAGGATGACGATGTCGATCTTGATTTCGATCCTAGGAAATTGATCTTCAAGAGGTCGAGAGATGTGGCATATTGATATTTTCGACAAAAGACGCTAGATACTGGCCAATTGTCCAGTATCAGTATCAGCCATTTGTCAATTGAATATTTGAAGAATCTTTATTTAGCAAGCGAGCGGGCGAGCGAGTATCTGAACAAATTTTCGGACGGGGAACAGCGTCATACTTATTTCTGGCATTTTTTAAGTAGCATGGCGTAATTATCTTTTGCATATAGTATAGTGTAGATGGGGATATGGGGGGAATATGGCTCATGGTTATGCTGATGCTGATGCGGATGCCTGGATGACCATCTCCTTGGGTTTGGAACGGAAAAGTATGGGGGTGTTCGTTGGAACAAAGTAGTAGACATCTTGAAATATCATCTTAATATCATATGTCACGTTGTTAATCACAGCATGTAGAGTCCAGTCTGACAGTTCAGTTATGATATTGTGCTCAATCATATACTTTTATAGTTTGTTCACCGTCTGTCTCATCTATAAAATCGTCACATCTACCTAACAACAGCGCCAGTCAAGGTCTTAACCTTACATACGCCTCCGCTTTCGGTGACCAACTTTCCGATCCCAGTCTTGGCAGGCTCGCCCTCTTTGCTCAGCTCCTTAACAACACCAGCATCGAAAGCAACCTCCAAATCTGCCGTGGTAGTGAAGCCCGGCTGGATCATCTCCCAAACCTTCTTCTTCGGGTTCAAGACACCTTCCGGCTCGCCCTTCCATCCCTCGAAAAAGACACGCTCGCCAGCCTTCGAGTCGGCAGGTGGTGTCACGAGCTCGACTGGACCGGCGTGGTGATCTTCCTCTCCTTCCTTCAATTTGGGGGATGCGGCAAGGACCATGGCGCAGGATTTGATGCCGCGCATCTTGACGGGCTTGAGGTTGCATACGACGATGACTTTGCGGCCTTGCATTTCCTCCAGGGGAACAAGTCCGTTAAGACCAGAGCAGACGGTCCTGACAACTTGTCCCTCGTACTCAGACGTGTCATCGGTGCCAGCTTTGTCTCCCATGGCAATTGTAGACACATACAAGGAATCTGCCTCTGGATGCTTGATGGCCTTCAAGATATGACCAACACGTAGATCAATCAAACATGGCGACAACGGAGCCGCAGCAGCTGGAGCCTTCTGTGGTTTTGGCGCCTTCTCCTTCTTTTCCTTCTTCTGCGTCTTCTGCTCTCCCTTCACAGCCGCAACAACGGTATCCTTCGCCTCGGCAACTTTATCCGTAACCTTCTCAACCACTCCCTTCTCCTTCGTTCGATCCGCCAAAACGGCTTGTTCTCCCTCCCCACCAGCAGCCGCAGCAGCCTTCTCTTTCTTCAATCTCTCCTTCTCAGCCTTCGCATCCACGGGCGGCTTCACATACAACACTTCCTCAGCATCGACTTTGACCTTCTTCTCCTCTGCGACATTGAGCCCGAACACAGGCGAGTTCTGCACGAAATCGATGTGCCGCACGATATTCGGGTGGCCGTGTTCGCCGGTGCGCTCCTCGGCGCTCCAGGAGGCTACTTGCGGCGCGAGGGACTCGTAGATGGCGATGTCTGCTACGGAAGGTTTGGAGCCGAGGAGAGTGGTGCGGGACGCGAGGTGCGAGTTTAGGGTTGAGAGGAGGGAGGGCGTTTCGCTAGAGGGCGTCTTGAGTCGCTCCGAGGTGAGCTGCCATTGCTTGAGCTCGGTCTCTTCGGCGGGGGTGTATTTGATGTTGGTGAAGGTAGACATGGTTTTGATGAGGGAGAAGTTGGCCCTGGTGATGGCGCGGGTGATGAGGCGTGGGGAATACAGTTTGATTGTTGGGGGTTGGGTTGGAGGGGTAGGTTGTGATGGATGGAGGGGTTGAAAATTAGGTTTGAGTCATGATTCGAATTTTTTGGACGTGGGGACGCACTGACCTTCTTTGGCCCTGCTTCGCGCTTTCTATTTGCACTGCATCTACGCTTTCTCTCCCTCATTATCATCCATAAAGAAGCTATCGTTACTCACATGTTTCTATCACTGCGAGTTCTATTACCCATTACTATGCTTGATAAGTTTATGCTACCGTGGTACCTCTCTTCGGATTATATTCAGGCAAAGAAACCGTCTCCGCACGGCAATGTCTCCAGAAACCGCGTTTGAAAAGCCGATGTGTCGTGGTGACCCCATTTGGAAGCCGAATGCCGGTAGTTCTGTGTTTCTTTGCGGTCAAGTGTCGCATATGCACATGTGAGACATCTACGATGATCGCTGTCTTTGGGCTGATAGGCAGATTGAGCTCGCATTGTGGTTGCCATGCTGCGTAGCTCGGTCGAGCACGGCATGGCGTTCTTATACCCTCCTTCTTCGGTAAGACGGGCTTGTTATATCTTGTTCAGTATTTGCCGACGGTTACGGGAGCGAGAGAAGTCTGTGGGTCGCCTCGACCAACCCGAGATGGTTGTGCTACCGTAACATTCTCTCATAGGTAAACAGCAGATAGTATCGTACTGGACGGGAAAGCATAGTACGAGGGCCGATATTCAGGATGAAATTCACCTGATTCCTTATTGAGCATCCGTTAGCACTTGCTGATGTCACAATCTCAGAGGATATACAACTTGATTTTGACTTCTACGCTTTCATTACAACTCTCAGGGAGCGGTGAAGAACTCCGCAAAGACGTTTTGTCAATCACGAGATATTCATCTTGACAAGGATGTCTTCCACGGGGAGCATTGGTGCTTTGGTTGTGGGTACCGCCTTTGGGGTTGGTTTTCAACTGCCACTCTCTGATTTCCATGTTAGCTTTGGTCTCATCATGGACTGCACCGACTGCGTCAACCGTGAAAAAGCGTTCACAATTGGAAGGTTGTTGACTTGCCTGATATGATTGGGGGACGAGTTAAAACTACTTTTGCTATCTAGCTCTAACACCCTATAGGACTTGGTATGGGAGTTGTGCTCGCGGTGCGCGTGTGGATACAGATGTCCCAGTCTATGAGTTTGATGCGGTGGTGTTCCAAAAGATTTCATTTGGTCTGGGCGCATTCCGTCAGTTCCTGAACTTGTGAATACTTCTAGTACGTTGATGAGAAGCTCGATCAGGCAAAGACATCGCTTTGAATGCCGGCGTCAAGCATGCTCACTTCGATCCCAAAGCTAGCCGCACGAGCAAGGAACCCATTGACTGCGAGTTGGTGTTGACCACAGGAAGGTGTTACTGCCGGCAAGAAAATAGCTGTTATTTGCACAGGAGCATCCGGCATCTATGTATTTGTTTTACAGAGCATGAGATCATTATTCAGCTAACAGTTGGAACACGACCCAGGAGGTGGGACCCGAAGCTGCTCATCTCACGGTGATCCAACGGACTCCAAACATCTGCTTGCCGATGAGACAGGCTAGACTCACTGAAAAGCTTCAGGATGCCTTGAAGAAGGGAGGGACTTACGAGGAGAACTACAAAGTTAGGATCAAGAGGTTCTCTGGGTTTATTTATGGCTTTATTGAAAGGGCTTTCGCCAATGAAACACCGGAACAGAGGCTCGAAACTTTGGAGCAACTTTGGAATATGGGTGGATTCCGCCATTGGCTCGGTAAATATGGTCATATGGTATTCAGCAAAGAAATCAATGATTTTATTTATAACTTCCGGATTGAAAAGACTCGACCAAGGATCAAGGATCCCCAAAAGAGGTATCTTTTGGCGCCTAGTCTCGGGGACGCATACCACACATTTGAAACTAAGGAAGGTAGCTCCTTTCCAGACTACGGACTGCATTGGATCTAACATGTTCGTAGCGTTCATCATCGGAACGAAAATTTCTTCGACGTTTGCAACCAAGAGAATGTTGACATCAAAACTGTCAACGAAAATGTGATAGACCATTTCACTGCCACCGGTGTTAGAATGAGGAACGGTGACGAATATGCATTCGACGTAGTTGTCTTAGCTATGGGCTATGATGCAATTTCTGGCCTAGCAGCAGCAATCTGATATGATGGGCACGAACGGATAGAACATTGCGTGTTATGTATGTTCTCCGTCATTTTTCTGATACTGCGTGCATTTCGATCACGAGCTTCAACTTACATAAATCAGTGGTCAAATGGTATCAAAACATACCTAGGAATGCCTATATCTAGCTTTCCGAACCTCCCCGTGACTTATGGACCTCAAAGTCACTATCTTCTCCTTTGCGCCACCACCCCCACCCCCAAATAATTGACCACCAACTTTGTCGATAGCTCCCACATGGTGGAACTCTAAGGCGACTACGTAACTTATATTATTGAACACCTTACCCGCCATTATATCGCCCCCATCGAGCCCAGTACATCTACTGGGAAATGATGGGCTCAGCATATCGTTGTTCTCGCAGCTCGAACGCTGCTCATGGGTACCAAGAGCTGGTACACGGGCGCGAATATTCCTGGAAGGGAGATATAATTGAATTTTTGAGTATGTTGAGCGCCGAGTTGCGTGAGGAGTTGGATTCAGTGACAGAAATAGATGGAAGGGGCTTGCTCTGGGTGGGTATTCGGGTGATGAGGAGAAGAGGACATCGAGCTTAAGCGTTGAGAGAGGCGAAATTGTCTGCTTGATGTTTTCGCCATTTCCGGCGCATCAAACCTATAAGTTAGCCAAAACAGAACTTTGTTCTTTTGGCAATTCCAATAATAGATCTTTCATCCCCGCATGCTCGTGCGGGCGACTAGGACAATACCATGCACTCCAGATGATGCTTTTGATGTTTCCAAGTACATTTTGGGAACGAAGAATAAACTAATATCTCCATCTCCCATCGCAAGAAGCGTGATTTTAAGCTTCAAAAAAGTCCCCGGTGTTTGATCATGGAGTACTTAACCCCGTTGGTTAAAACCGTATGGGGCACGTTCTCGACTTACCTGTCACCTCTGTAGACGTAATGGGGATCATCGGATGGCATCATCCTAGCCTGCCCAGGCATGGCAATGAAGACAGACACGGCTGAGACGCGTAAGAGATGAGAAAGGAAGGTCTTTAGTCATTGTCGAAGCATCGCCTCCTGGTTGTGTCGATACGTTCTGGGATAGTATTTGGGGGTCCTTGGGGTGGTTTGCTTCTGAACTAGTATGTAATAATAACGGATAGCTCATTAGTGGCTGGGGAAGCGGATAGGATCTGCTCATTAGGTCTCAGAAACTACGGCCTGGACGAATAAAAAGCGTCGGATTTCTAACGTTACCCTGGTTGTAGCCTTCAAATATCTTCAATTGAGCGTCCTGCATGGTATTAGATGTCTATCACCTCTAATGAGTTAGCAGCTAGCTGGTGGATTCCGTCTCATTCTAACAGTGCGGGTGTCCTGTCTAGTCGGTTGATTTAGAAGGCCATCAGTTCCATTAGAACCCACGGCACGGAAGGCAAGTTTTCTCTGGAGAACGAAGGCACAAATACTCCGCAATTTCCCTTGTATTTTGTACCCCGTCAACCCTCTCTCTATTCTGTCGGTATCTGCAGCGGCGAGGTCATACAAAAGCTACCACAGTCGGCAAATGCCAATCCACAGCCTGGTACCGCATATACTGCATTGCACATCTCAGTATCGCAACTCCTGAGGCTCGAGTGAAAAGAGAAAAGACTTGCACCGTGCAGAATAAAAAGAGGGCGCAAAGTATCATATTCAATCGAGGGCGCTTTGCTTGCCGTCATTTGAACAACAATCAAGCATTCGCCTTTCCAAATAGCGACAAGTTCTTACTGTCATGTCTGCAGCTTCAGTAAGTAAGGAGATTTAATTTGTTCCCTCCCCCGCATTGCAACACCACCCCCCGCAGAAAGTCCCATCTACAGGGTGCCGAGGCCTTGGGGAAGCAGATCTGCTCGGCTGTTGAATTCTTAACCATGAAGTCATCCGATGAATTTCTTCGAGCCATAATTAATCATGTCACAGAAGAAACAGAATCTCGCTCGCATCCGGGATAATCAAAGACGCTCTCGGGCGCGTCGGAAAGAACATCTTCAAGAGCTGGAGGCTCGATTGCGACAATGTGAACTCCAGGGCGTGGAGGCCTCGTCCGAAATTCAGATGGCAGCACGGAGGGTCGCGGATGAGAATAAGAAGCTGCGCAGTTTATTGGCCCAACATGGCATAGCAGATGACATGGTTGACGCACACCTGCAATCGAGCTCCTCTACAGATATCATGATGACCAGGCCGTGCAGCACTCAGAGCTCGTCGGTCCAAGTCCTAGAGCAATTACTCTCGACGCGAAAAGCTTGTTGCGTGGAAGGGAATGGGCCTGCGTCGAACGGCATGACGGTGGAACGGACAGTACAGCGTGGGGATACCTGTTTTAGTGCAAGCACAACAAACTCGCTTTGGGATTCAGTACATACCTCGAGGAGTGCGAGCGTAGGGCGACTGTCGCCTGGCAGAGCAGCTCCGTCAGCGCAACAATTCATGCCACCTAGCGCAAACAATTCGGCAAATCGACATAACAGTCTGAGTCGGGTGCAATGTACAGGTACACGTGCACAAAATCAACAACAGCATCCTCAAGCACATCCGCAACGATACACCATGACAGCAGGATCGTTACCACGAACACAGAGTCGCTCTTCCAGTGTATCGATGCAATCCCCTTCTATATACGATTTCGATCAACAATTAATTTCAAATACGCATTTTAATCTAAACTCTTCGCAGGTGCAAGCCATGCATCAACATCAACATCAACAACAACAACAACAGTATCAGATGAACGCGCATCTGCCAAATCAAGTATCCTCACATCCTTCATCAACAACGTATGCACAACCGAACAATGGCAATTCGAACAACAATTATAATAGCTGTATGACAGCAACGGACATAATATCATCAATGGCAGGTGGTGATCCATCAGTCATCAGTGCGGACTTGGGATGTCTCCCCGGCGTGGATTGCGCCGTGGACAACCACTTAGTGTTTAATGTCATGGATAGGCATACAGTAGGAGTATGACAGGAGGAGCTTGCTGCAAAAGATCTTTATGCCGGCTTGTCATTGGCATGAGAGCTTGAGTCTGATTGTGGCCATCAAGCTACCATGTACTTCAAATTCTGAAGCAAACCAATCGAATGAGGTCCTCCAGCTCTTTCGGATGTTAATGTACTATTTTACATTCCTACGATGTCATTGGTGGTGATTTGAATCTTGGATGCTTAACGTCAACAGGTCAATCTAATCCTCATTTCAAATATCAAGATAGTTGTGAAAAACAGCTAGCAAGCTTTCATTTTGAATTATCCAGGCAAGCCACTAATGATTCTTGAGAGTGGGAGACGAAGTCATATCCTACATTCCATTCAGCGGCGAACTAAACCTATTGCAGTCAAAGACAGAAGAACCTCAATAATTATACTTCGTCTCAACAAAGCATTTGGTGGTTCAAATGTCAGAGTTTGGTCTTGGTTCTAGCTCAGCCTTGTGTCACATAATGTTCTTTGTATCTGGCATCTTCACATCTTTTAGCACTCCACCGGCTTTGTGGAATTGCGCATACATGAATCTGGAGTTGAAAAAGAGTCGCCGTTTCAATGTGTTGATCTCATGATTTCTCCTGATCCAGATGTATCTTCCCCCCCTCGGGGAACTAACGAGGAGGATCCCGTTCTCTCTACCCCGCATGACAGATCTGGCACCTATAACTTTACTCCAATTCTTACTGCAAGCGCTGTGCAGAAGCAAGTCCGCGAAAACCCGGGTACCCTTCCACTTGTATCTCCCATTCCCACAACGACGATTCCGTCGCCACTCGCAGACAACCTCAGCCCTGAAGTTATAGAAGGCATTCATGATTATCTTCTGGACGTCGGTGGATACCCGAATCACAATGCACAAGTCTACAATGGGAATGGTCGCGAGGTGTGGGAGAGCTGGAAGCGTGCTTGGGATATCTGGAATAACCATTTTATTGAGGGCCGTGTGAACGAAGTTTGGCTTGAGCAGACTTACAGGAAGTATGAAGCGTGGGAGAACTATAGCACTCGTGCTAGAAGAGGTAGACAACGTCGCAGGACAACTTCTAAGACAGGCCTATATAGAACTGAAGAGATAGCTTCTGGCCTCGTCCCGCATTCAGATCCAGGTTCTGATACAGAATCGGACTATACTTCTGACACAGATCCCAGCCGAATTAAGAAACCCCCCGTCGTGGAAGAAGATGGATCTAGCGGCGGATTCTTTGCCATGCGAGATTTCGAGGAATATGCTACATCAGATGTGAATTACCCGTCCCACGAATTCTACGATCCGACTGAGAATAGTGTTTGGCGACCCAAAAGAGTTGGTGAAGAGAACTTAAAGATTGATATGGATGAGGAGATGCATGAATTTCTGGTCAACACGGACCTAGAGTTTGATGGTGGCGTAGATTGTGGAAGAAGTCCATATCCTGTATGCCTACCCCCATGACATAAACTAATGCACCACTGATTTTGTTCACTGTAGCTCCTACGACCCTTAATACGCTATGCAAAAGGTGTGGCTCAAGTCGAGAAGGGACAAGCTCCCAGATCTTTCTTGAAGGTCAAAAAGAATTGGGATGGTGTGAGAGGGACCATTTTCAACATGCCAACAGGTCTATCGGAGCCCTTGCATGTAGACGAACCGTATCACACACCTTCGGGTGACGCAATGCCGGTGGACGAGAGCTACGCGAATCATGAGGTATTCCCTTTGGATATTCGACGAGTAGCCAAAATCCCACCTGAACTTGAGCAAACTGGAGTCCCATCCAAAGGCCAGGATCATTTGGAGCGGGACAATGATATCATCATCAAACCCCCTTCTAAGAAAAAGCAAAAGGAGTACCGAGAGATGCTCCCTGACGACCCATGGTGGGTTACTGAGCAAGAAAGAGAAGCTCGGGATGTGCCACCTCGCACTTATCCACTAGCCGTAGAGCCAAAGCAATCGCATCTTCCCTTCGATGACAAGTTGTGGCAAGACGAAGTCAAGAAAGACTCAGGTTCTAAGAATCAGTATTTTGTCGTCAATCTGGATGGAAGACATCTTATGGTCAATGGACTCGAAATAAAGAAAGGCCAATTTGCTGGCCCTCTACCGCAATTTGCCGTCATTCAATATGAAGGAGGAGGAGTAGCATTTTGGTTTGGAGTTGGAGGACGATTCTACAAGCAAGCGGATCGAACAAAGGACTGGACGGAAGAATGGATGGAACTGAGGCACAAGAGCCCGGAGTGGGCAAACGTAGGCTTACCAACCGGCCTGGTTTGGCGTCACATAATCTTGGCAAAGATTCGGGAAGACGATGAAGGTGAAGGAGAGCATGATCCGATGTGGTTGCGATTGAAGAATCCTAGACCCGAGACAGGTAGCAGACGTTCCGACTGCCACCAACGTTCCAATATTCGCGCTGGGTCTGGGGATCCTCATGATAACGGCAATACACTTGGACCTCTACCATTTCCGTCTGTGAAAGAAGAGCTCAAATGGGTTGCTGCACAGTTGCACTACCAGCAACTTCCAATCAATGCGTCTCCAATTGTTGGACCTACTGAGGAGATAGGAAGGGGCGGTCTTCCGGCTGGTTACCAGGCACCTGATGATAATACCACTGATCGAGATAGAGATCAGTTCCGGCAGATACACAGAAGTGAGCTGTTTACAGATGAGACGGAAGATACTTATGCATACGATCCGTATGGTGAGGTTAGGGAACAGAATGTGCCGACTGTCGCAGAGCAGGGATCAGCAAGTCAAGCAGAAATGGGTCAAGCGTACAATCCGACTGGTGAGTTTATGGAGCAAAGCGGGCAGGCCTTCGGGGAGCAAAGCGAGCAAGACTTAGGGGAGCAAGGAGAGGAAGCCTTCACGGAGCAAAGCGGGCAAGGCTTTGCAGAGCAGATGTCAGCAGGGCAAACCGAAACGGGTCAAGCATACAATCCGACTGGTGAGTTTGGGGAGCAAAGCGGACAAGCATTCGCAGAGCAGATGTCACCAAGTCAAACAGAGCAGTTTCCAGCAAGCCAGACAGAGCAGTTGTCAGCAATCCAAACAGGGCAGATGCTAGCAAGCCAAACAGAAACGACTCAAGCCTACAACAGTGCTGCCGAACAGACGCCTGTCACTACATTTGATGAAGAGATAGGCAAGAAAAGACAGCATGAAGAGGACAGTCTTGATACACCTGATGCCAAAAGAACTCGACAAGAGCGTATGGAGGCGATGGATCGCATGCGAATGAAGTTCATAGAGAGTGAGCGAGACGCACGTAACAGAATGAATGCTCGTCTCTCCGCAAACCGTGGCCCTCCACACAACCAAGGCGCAGATCCGAATCGCTCGTCATCACCCGCACGCGTAACTATAATACGACCGGGTGTTCGGCTCCCAAGCCCAGGATTCGAAGGACCAAGTGGAATTCCCGGTGAGGTATGGCGGCGGAGAATTACGGGTAATTTGCAGACTTCGGACAAACAAGCATTGATCGATCGAGATAAGGCTAGGAAACGCGAAATCGATGCTCGTCATAGATCTCTAAGCGCAGCCAGAAGAAGGAAACGAGCACGAACTGCAGATAGCAGCAGGCGGGATAGCGATGCCTCCAGCAGCAGCGCCAAACCTGAACGCCCCCAAGAACCATCGCCACTCGGTCATCCTCAACAACCACCACCCGAACAACCCCAACAGCCACCTGAACACCCTCATCAACTCTCACCCGCCGAAATTGCCGAAATCCTAAGACGCCAATTTGCACAAAATCCCGCAGCCCAACCACCCCCGCCAGACCCAAACATCCCCGCCCAACCCGCACCTCCACCCGATTCAACCGACACCGAATCCATAATCCTCCCCCGAGGCGAACTTACCCGCGCCCGCATCGCCAGCGCAAACCTCGCCAAAGCCCGCTTCGAGGAGAAACAATACGAAGAAGCGCGCCGCGCCAAAGAACGCCTCGTCCAAGCACTCAACTCGCAACGGCGCAATTCCCGCGAAGGACAAGATAAAGCGCGCCGGAATAGCGATAAAGAACGAGAGGAGAAATCACGCAGGGCTTCGGAGAATGTGGCTGAAGAAGCTGCTCCGGAACCTGCACTCCCTGTTGAAAGCCCGGACGAGAAAAACAGACGAATCGCAGATGCAGAGCAGAGGGAAGATGCATGGAGGAGGGAGGAAGAGATGCGAATCGCAGATGCAGAGCAGAGGGAAGATTCAGAGGAGAGCGAAGAGCACCCACTCACTAGGTTCTCCTCCTGGGAAGAGGCGGTGGAAAGTTTGCCCGTGGCGGAAGTGGTCGCGGATGTTTCGGTCACGGACGGGTTGCCTGGAACATGGCGGTTTGCGGCGCCGAAGGCGAGGATGGAGAATGAGATGACTGGGTTTGAGGAGGGGTATGTGGTTTTTAGTGCTACTTTGTGAGAATTGGGGGCGGAGGAGGGGGGAAGGGGGAAGGGGAGAGAGGAGAGGGGAGAGAGGAGAGTTATGGTTTTGTGTGTATATCTTGTTGTTTTGTTTCTTGATTTGGGGGTGGAGTTTGACCTCGTATATATGTAGATATATAAATAGTATTGGTTTGATTATACGCACTTGCTTTGCTGCGGAAGGAAGATATGGGTTGCTGTGTGGATGTCTATCTAGATTTTGAGTAACCTGAATATCCATCGCGCAGGCTTACTTGCCGGCCTCCTCCCCCACCCCCCTCCCTCACTCTGTTCGCCTATTTACCCACATGGAAGTTGTGATAAAGGAGAAATTTCCATCGCCAGGCAAGAGTGACAAGATCTAGTTAATATACCCATCGAACGAAATCAACGAGGCCTTTTAGCAGACCATCCATCAAAAACCGTAAATAAATACCCCCTTAGACGTATAATACAATAGCTGTGACTATTTCTCCACCACACGCTCAAAACAACACCGAGAGCTGAGCGAGAAGTAGAAACACACCACACCACAAATATCGAATTTCAAATGTTATATTTTCAGACGGATATTTCAATACCAACCTGCCTTACACACCACAAATACAGCCATGTAATATAATACCCATATGATATCTATCTTTCACCTATTCCATCTTATTGACGTGCTGTGCTACCAGTCTCTTGCTCATCGTTCCTTCCTTCCTTCCTTCCCGTTACAGGCCATTCTTATACCCAAGGACCAGCTAGCTGGACACTAACACAGAATATCCGTCCATCCGTACATGCAGTCAGATGAATATATATGTAAATCCATCCCGAAGCACATCTCCTCGCTCCCGTCTCCAATCCCGCATCCATCCACCAACCCCCTCCCACTCACTCACTATTCACAAAAAGTAATCCGCGACCGGTTTCTTCGCCGGCATTCCCCTCGAATCCTGCGGCGCCGCATGAAAAACCTTATACCTCCTCGCCGGCCCACTCAGCGGCTGTTTCAACAACCCCGCACTACTCCTGCCCACCTCCCCATTACTCCTCGCCACAATACCCTGGCCCGTCCCATCCTCCGCCAGCTCCATAATCGCCGCCACATTCCCACATCTGTAGCAATAATTCGGCGCCGACCACACCGTCACGATACTGCTATCGAACATTTCCTTAAAGCCCTCCATCACCAGCTGGTGCGCGCGCGCAATCATGGAGAGATCGTTCGCGTGATTGAACATCTTGACGATGTCGGCGCCGAAGAGGAAGCCTGCGCCGCGGGGGGAGAGGCCCCAGCCGTCGATTTCGTCGGGGTCAGACCACAGGAGATCGCACATGGCGCCTTCGTGGGGGACTTCTTGTTTGCGGTCGAGCAGACGGATTTTGTCGACTGCTTGGATGAGGGGGGAGAGACCGCCGTGCACGCAGAGCACGGCGCCGGAGGAATTGCCTGAGCTACCGCTGCTGGAGCCGGAGGCGCCTGAGCCGGGAGGGCCGGTGCCGGTGGGGAATTTGTTCTTGGGACTGGGAGAGCCTTTGTCGGATGAGGAGCTCTTTTCGGAGATCATCTTCTTGCCTGGTCGGGGCTGGTTGCGGAAGAATCGGTTCATGACTACTCCGTCTTGGTTGCATACTTCTATCTCGACTTCTCCATCCATGTATTCCTGCGTTGATGCTGTGCTATCTCCGAGCGCAGACACCGAGTCGGGCTGCATATTGCTCGAGGCACCGAGGACGAGAGCGCCTAACGCAAGGTAGTCGAAAACCTCACAGCAATATCTCCATACATTTGCGCTTCCGTATTTTCGCAAACATTCGTCATAGAAACCGTAAACTGTTGTAATTTGTCGAGATTCGTGATTGCCTCGAATCAAGGTCATTCGGTCTGGATATCGTACTTTAAGACATAAAAGAAGTAGGAAAGATTCTAGGGAGTAGAACCCTCGATCAACGAAATCGCCTATAACCCATTCAGCATTGTGTTCGTCATTTCGTAAATTGAGTCCTTCTTACCCATAAATAAGTAATTGGTGTCGGGCACATCACCACCAACTCTGAATAGTTCCATAAGATCATGAAATTGCCCATGTATATCACCGCATATCTATGTGAATTTGTCAATATTTGGCCCCCACCGCAGACTCGCAATGAACAGAATCCATACCGTCACCGGCGCCGTAACTGTAACCACATTTCCCTCCTCTATCAGGATTTCTCTCGCCTTATGACATAATTCTCGTACTTCTGCCTCCGGAATCGGTCGACAAGCTCGCAATTGCGATATGGCTCTGCAAGACGATATTAGACAGGCTCAGCAAAAGAATGCACTGAAGAATATCCCACCTATCCAGGTCACTCATTTTTGCTTTTCAGAGCTGTGATGGCGTGCTCTAATGGGAGCGTCGTGCGCAAGCTGTGAATGACTATATCCGCCGCAATGGATAGATTATCGCAAAAAAGTCGTTTCGTCTCGAATCCTCGGTAGAGCGTAATTGTGATGTCGCAAGAGCGCGAAATCTGCAAGACAGGTTCCCCGAGTCCAAAGCTCTAGTATCGCAATATCTTCAATCTCCTATGATTCCTCTTGGTATGCAATCTCCAATCCTCAATGGCGCATCGAAATCATAAATCGAAAACGGGCGGCGAAACCACGGAGACTCGATCCGAATATCTCAACTTTCACCACAATCTTTCATCCAGAACACCAATATCTCCAGGGAAATCAACAGGGTATCACAAAAACAATGCGTCTCCGGCGCGGTCGTACGTCCTCTCAAACAACGACAGATGTTTTTAAAATCCGTAACTTAAATGTTGGACGAAATTATAATTTTCCCCAGCCTCGAGTGATAACGCCTCAACTCTGACGCTAGTGGATTGATTGATTGAGCTCCAAGCTGTTGATTACGCGCTAGGCGGTAAGTAGGTCCGGACCACGCGATCCAATTGGTGTGAATTTAAGCTTTTTCGTCTGTCCCATGAAATGAGCATGCTCTGCATTGACTGAACTTCCAAAATTCAAGATCGCTCCCTCCGCACACTGACTGCATAACACGACACCAATGTCAACGTCATTGTTGGGTGCTTTAGAAAGTGTGCAGGACTAAGGTAGGTCAGTAGCTCCAGAAGAAGATCAATTACTAACAGTCGAACGAACCTTAGAGCGCACAACTCTTTCTCTCTCTCTAAAAATCATGCCACCCCATCTCCACCCCCGCTCCAAATTCACCTCCTCCCTCTTCGCAACAACCCTCTTCGCGAGTTTCTTCGTCGTCGCGCTCCCGCATGCGCTCCCCTGCCCCGCACCACACATCGCCTACGCGGACACCATCAGCGTAGACGCATCGGGACGACCACGGCGCCGACGGCGGAAATGTCCTGTGGACGAAGAAGAGAAGGAGGAAGAATCAAATTCCAAGCTACATTCGTTCGATAACCAGAAAGTGGACATTGAGAGCGAGGGGACGAGATTGCAGAAGAGAGAATGCCCGGTGCCGAAGCCTGGGGGGATTGTGGGGGAGATCTTGGGGTTTAAAGCTGGGTCGAGTGGGAATGGGAATGAGAAGGGATCGAAACCACCGTGAGGAATGCGGGGTTGAGGTGCCGGGAATACTTGGGAGGAAAGGATATAGTTGGATTGTATATATTACTCTACTGAATGTACATTGTGCCTGCATTACGGGGACTCATGGAGATTAGCGGTAATGTACGAGATGCTGTGTTGGGTACAGGACCTCTAATGTGGTCAACGGGAAGAGATTTAAGGATGGCCCAACGAGGTGAAGACCCATGCATGTAGAATTTAGAATTGTATCCACGATGCTACTTATTTTCCGTTCTATTTTGCCTTCGCACGGTATCTGATTACGCTCTTATCAGTCACTTGAGAAAAACTCATTGAATGTCACAGGCAACAATCTGTGGAGGAGCGAAAGGGACACCGGTATGAACAATGATCAACTGAATCAGTAATCACCTTTTTCGCGAATGGCCATAGAGTAACATATCTCTCATTATTCGATCCTGGGCCTAACAGACTCCACTAATATCAAGGGGTATCTACAACCAAAACACATGAAAAGAAGTCATCTAAAAATGACCCTGTCCATTTACCGTACATGCATTCTACCACCGCATCCACAATATGCTTCTGTTGACTGTCAACATTATCTCAAAGAAAAGAAATTCGCGTGTAACATTAGAAGTATTAAAAGAAATCTGAAAATCATGACCAGTCCTGTGAATGTAATGTCACATGAGAACTAGTCTTTGAAGACCTTTTTGATAGAAGTTTCGGCTTAGTAGAAGACCTTTGGCTGCCAAAGCGGTGGTCGTGCGCTTTCGGTATCCCAGACAAGCTTGTTCTTCTCGTTGATTGTACATCCTTCATCAGTGATCGGGATGACCTTGCTTGTGTGCAAAACTTCTTGTTTACTGATACCAGCTTCGTCTCTGGGAATCCAGAGCAGTGGGCTGTCAGAAACGACCGCAGGTGGGTAGTAAGCGTTCTTTGCGGTTCTCTCGTCATAGAGGTTGTCTGGATCAATACCAGCTGAGGGAACGAGTGCACGAAGAGTGGCATAATCGGAGTAGATGTGTGGTTTGAGGAATCGAGTCAGAAGGTTTCCTCTTCCAGCGGGCTCAGGAGCAAGCTCAGCACCAGATTTCTCCCCACTCTTCTCGTTGGAAGCTCCACTTACACCAGCCTCGAGCTCAGATCGGAGTTCCTCTTCGTAAGCCTCGAGAGACTTGGGCAGAGTGTCCAGAAGTGGGCCCATAGCCTTGTTGAGCGAGACGTGGAATAAAACAGTGAAGATAAGGAACACTATCATAAGTACCAAGGGTCCAATCGAGGTCCCGATGGCAAAGAGACCAATCAGGCAAAGCTCCGAAAGGTAGACGCCGGTAAGAAGTTGTTGAAGCGCACGTGGATATATTAAGCCTTTGGTGTCAATTTGAGCATCGGTGACGAACAAGACGTTGTATCTGTAAGCAAGGTAGAAGAGACCCATGCCAATGCAGGCAAATCCCAACACCAATGGCTGAATACAAGAATAGGTAATACCTGAACAAGTTAGTTAGTTTATCATCATCTATGTGCAGTTTTCTCCAACATACCAATGACAGCGATATTCGTGAAAACGGGTAGAGTACTGCCCCAAGAGATGGCGCTCAAGCTGGTCCATTTTGCGTACATCTTTCTGGGGGTACTCGCCAACAACTTGTAAAGGATCTTGAACACGAAGAAACCAACGACTTGAGAGATAACACCAGAAGCAACGGTCAAACCCTGGACGATGAAGTAAGAAATGTAGAAGTTGGCTGAAGTAGGTAACTTGTTCGCGAGGAGTTGAAGAATTCCGGTTGGTTCATGGATAATCTGGTAAACGACGGACGACGCAGATGCTGCAACGGTAACGACCAGGAAAACCTGGACGACCTGAAAAGCAAAGTATGCATTTTGAGTGAAAAGCTCGACACGTGCAAGTGTGGGTTCGCCGGACAGTTTGGCGCAGACTGTTTACATGTTAGCGTAGTCAGTGTGCTATTTCTTGGACAACTTACGTCTCATGATGACGGGTACGAGTGACATGAGAATTGACAAAGCGACAGATGGTAGGAGACCAGAGATAACACCCATGATCCAGCTGGGCACTGCCTCCAACCAGGAGAGCCAGCTGAATGATTCGAGGTAGGTAATGTTAGAAATAGCACCAACAACGGCAACAGGAATAGCCCAGAAGACAATCAATGCAGTAATAAATCCAACCACCGCAAATCTTCGAATGACTCTTTGCCACCATGAGATAGTCAGTGACTTCCAGACAACCTCACTGGGATGCACACCAATGTACCTTGGCGTCATGTGGAGGGCTTGGTGGTGAGCAAGACTTTGGAAAGCAGCTTGGGCATCAGATTGGGTAGCGAACTCGATGAATACAGCCCCGACTGTCTTGGTCTCTCCGGAGAGATATGTGTTTTGCGCAGCTTCGGTTTCAGGAATAAGAGTCTCCAATTGGCTTCTTGCCCAATCAATAGTGTCAACCTTTTTGCCGTACAAACCAAATTTTCCAAGTTTGTGTGTAGGACGCTTCTTCTGAGGAATCCATCTTGAGGCCATGGATCCAGACTCGCCTTCGCCTTCAATAACTGGCAGTTCATCCTGGCTAGCTCCATTCTTAATTGCCTTGAGCCTCGCCCCATTAGCTTGCTTGATAAGTTTGACCTCTGCATTCTCGAGCTTAAAAGCGATTTCGTCGCGCTTCTTTACCAGTTCGTCGACTTTCTCGGTATCCGCAGTAATCCAAACATTTCGGACAGAAGTCCCAAATATTTTTCTGAGCTTTCCTTCGTCTAGGAATGGTGCTGGTACCGAGATGAAAAGAACGGTTCTCGAAGAGATGCGGTTGGCGCAAACCGGATTCAGGAGGAAGGCTTGTCTGAGGTTGACGTAGAAGATGGTTTCGCGGGTTACTAGGAACAGCACACTATACGACTCAAAATTAGTAAGGATACAAAACGTAAGATGCACAATGTAACAGGGGCAGAGGACGAAAATCGCCAGAAATATTCGATCCAAAGGCGTGCAATGAATCATGGGAGAAATGGTGTAAGGAATGGTTATGCTTACAATCCAAAGAAAATCCATCCGATAAAGCAGGTCGCGTAGTAACGATCTTTCCCAGATTGACTCTTCACCGATATGTTACTGATGGAAAGAATATCAAGCTGTTGAGCTCCACCTCCACCAGTAGCATTGATAGGGAAGAGAACCGGCCAAGTGATACAGCAGCCGACGAACATGATAACAACCGTCATGCGCAAGAAGCGGAGGAAGAGATAGGCATCCAGTCCTTGGTGTTGAAGAGCATATAGGTCGGGGATTTTGGCGAAGGGGCCAATCCAATTAAAGAGACCCGAAGGGAGGGGTTTTGTTCGCTCTCTTTTTTGATATCAGCAATTTTTACTACCGCTCGAGCATCAATTGACTTACTGTTCTCGCAACGCACCCAAGTAGGTTCTTGGGGCATACCACCGTACATTGCTTCTTCGTAGGATTACGAAGATAAGGAAGTAGATGGCGGCAACAATCAAGGTAGGTACCAGAGTTGCTACCAATGCTGACAAGGACGAACTGACTTGCTTGGCGGTGTCGGACATGATTGCGATGTAGAGTAATCACTCTACGATTCAGTTGACGTCGACCTTCTTGTTGTAGTTGTTTCTTCGTGTCTTTGTTGTTTTGCTCGCATGCGAGCAAAATCAACTTTCAAAGACGGTTGGAGGGAGGAAGGAAAGCGAAACGAAATTGCGGGCTGGGGAAATGAAGTATTAAAGAAGTAAAATCAAGGTGAGAGACAGACGCGCAGCCAGGTATGAAGCACAGACCAAGCGATGCAATGTATTTCGGTTCCGATTCGAAACCCAAGAGCAGGGAATCAAGAATTTTCGATGGACGGTACATGTATGGGAGGAAATAGTCGCTGCAAGATGAAATAATTGGGAGGCAAGGATCTTCCTTATGACGATATTTTGCGGCAGACCCTTCATGCTTCTTTCAAATATTCAAGTCCTTTCAATCCTTCAGATGCTTCACTTCCAACTTATCGCGATAAAAAGCCGATGAGTTCAGATTGTGGATCATTTTCTTCTTAATCAAAGACATCAACAAAGATCATCATCTCGGCGTAGTACCTTCGCGCACCTTCGTGCACCGGTATGTTGGCCGCATAATGAGCAAAGTGACACACACGCGTACTCTGTACAGCAAACACAAACAGCAAACAGCAAAACAATACTTTGTAAGATTAGGAAAGGATGCAGATGCAGGTGTGGCTTCCTGCAAGCAACAGCTCCCTTTGCTGTTACCCGTACCACCGTCAGTTGTCTTGGACAGCTCTAGAACCGACGCTCATTTCTGCCCCGCGCGTCTATAGAAATTGGTCAACTCATCACAGCTGAATCTGAATTTTCTTCTTCCACGGAATGCAATGAGGCGTGGTTGGCCCAATCACAATGCCAAAATACCAGCAGAAACCGACAAGCAATTTCCAAAAACAACATGGATATGAGATAGCCGACGGCAAGCAGGAGCAAGGAGCAAGGAGCAAGGGGTTCCCGTCTGGGGCGGTCCAAAACCCTTTCGCAGAGTGCTATCCACCGATTTTCTGAAACCCCTGCACAGCTGAACCACTTTACTTCTGCGCGCATATCTCCTATGCGGCTGTGCCTCATCCCCCACGATCTATCACCAGCCACTTGGGTCTGCTTGCAGCAGCGGTGACACAAGAAAGCGACAATCATCGTAGCACGGGCCGAGGCCTGGATTACGACAGTACTTGGGCGGTCGATAGTGACTCAGATTAAGCACAGTATCAGTGAAGTCAAGTACAGTCAAGTGACGTTTCCTCCCGTCCGATCTTTCACCGTCCCAGCTTCGCTAAGAAGCACTATCTCGCTGTCAAAATGGGCAGCCGTCTTTAGTAGAAGTGAAAAAGGCAATATCAAGTACTTGTACAGTACACCTAGTTAGTGTGGATTTAGCCCCAAGATCTGCTCTAGGTGACCCCCGACTCCCCGAATAAGACCCCTATGGAGCGCAAAGATGCAGAACCCGCTAAAGCCTAGGTGCCGAACAGTGTGGTGGCCCTTTTCGGAACAAGACCCAGATCGGGCCACCACCAAAATTAAGGATGCTGTCGCTTGCACTTCAATACAATCACGAAATATCACCGACCATATGGACGTGCGCTCCGCTCCGCTGGTCAAGGTGGGCGAGACGGTCAGTTGACGCGCAATATCACAATATCACAATACAGTCCAAGCTGAGAAAGCTTGATATGTTGATGTTCCTATCTGTTACACGGTGACAGCTGGTCAAGGCTATGGGGAATTGCCAAGCTGATTCATCCACATTCAAACACTCAGCCACTCAAACATGGATTTATATCTTCAATTCACAAATTTCGTGCAGAGTATCGAAAAAAAGACTTTTCTAACTCACTAGGGCCATGTGTATTACTTTCCCATTCGAAAGCAATTTTTTTTTCGTTGTTACTGTCAATCAACAAAGGAATGCTTGACAGGATTTCCTGAATGAAATACATTCCTTCCATTTTCATTGTCTCTTAGGCAAGATGCGACCTGAATAATACCAGAAACGTCAAGCTCCATTTCTTTCATCATGGAAGTTCATGTTTGGGATTCTACGATGTCTAGTATACTTCACAAGAGTGAAAATTTTCACTCTGAGCTCTATTTTCGCTTTCTAAGCTCGTACCAGGTTGCGGAAAATAATGGCAGCCGCGAAGCCAGCAATGATGTCCGGCGGCCTTACAGCTGGCGTAGAAAACGAGGCTGCGGGCGAGATGGATGATCTGATCATGGATGATGTAGGTGGAGGAGTTCCTCCTCGCAGCAAAAGTCCAGTCCAAGGGACGATACCTCGTACAAAGTTCGCAGAGGCCTATCGCTCAGTTTTCACTCTCAATCCTCGGGCGAATAGACCAAGTACGTTATTCGCACATCTAAATTGCAACTATCTATCTACCAAAGGTCATGCACCAACACTCCTTGAACTGAAGCAGCATGCTCAAGCATTGGTTATTCTGATCAAACAGATCGCCATCTCGACGTCAATAGGGGTCGTCGATAATCAGAATGCATATCCTGATGAAGACGTTCCGAGGTTCAATCCCAATGAAGCCTTCGATTTTCTCAATGATCTTAACCATGTCTACGAAAATAACACAGTTCACCACAACCTACCTCTCGTCTCTCTTCTCAACACAATTGAAGCTCCTCAATACCCAGATGGAATGATGCCAAATCCAGAACAGCCCGGCGAGCTCACAGAAATCGATATATGTCCTCTACATCCAGTTAAACCTGCACCACTCAACGGGCCGTCTCTTCCTTACGCAACTCACGAAGCACTACTCAAACATGCAAATGAAGCTCTAGAGCTGATAGATCACGAGTTCGGTGCCAAAGGTGGTCTTTTAGGTGTCTTACCACCTGAAGATGATAAATCTAATCGTCCTCTTGCCGAAAGCACCCTCCTGGGGCAGATGATTCTCTATATCCAGCGCCTCGTCGCCCGCCTCCACAATCTCGAGCGCCTCTATGCAAACTCTTTAGACGTTCTGAAAGGCGAAGCCACCATCCCCTACCAAGCTCTCTCTCATATCGGTGTCGGCGGCCGCAGTGGCCGCGAACTCGTCTACCCTCAAGACCGCTTCGTCCTCGTCAATGCCGGCAACGACATCTGGCAATCCCTCAACTCCGAATTCGAAAAGCAAGAGCTCATCGACGAAGAAGTCCAAACCAATTTCTTCCACCAAGGCGTCGAAGGCGAACGACTCTGGGACCAAAAAGACGGCAAAGAAATCTCCCAAGGCCTCACCTACCTCAACATCCCAACCCGCTACTACCGTTTCCGCAACCACTCCCTCAAATCCGTCTTCATAATCCCCGGCCACGCCGCCCACCCCGGCACACAAGCCACCCGCGAAATGGAAAGCCGCCCCACGGTCGTGAGTGTCGTCAATCCCGTCTGGTCCGAGCGCGCCAGCATCTGGGAGCGCAAAGTCCGCGCCGATGTGGAAGAGCTGCAGCGCGTGCGTAGCGAAAACGAACAGTTACGGGAAGCAGCTGAGAGCGCCGCTAATGAACGCAAGTTTCTGGTAAAAGAGGTGCAAGCCCGCCGGAGCGATAACTTCCGTCTGCGAGAAGAGATCAGCGGGTTGAAGGCTGCGGAGCCGGAACGCGCTGCTGAGGTGGAGCGGATGGTGCTGGAGCGGGAGGAATTAAGTGGGTTGTGGGGGGAGTTGCGGAAGAGGGAGGAGGGTCTGCGAAAGGATCGGGAGATGTTTGCTGATGCGCAGCGGGCGGCGGGGTATGCCGCTAGTGAAGTGCAGAGGGAGAGGATGGCTGAGATGTCTGCATATAAGGAGAGAAGGGAGGAGTTGGAGTTGGAGTATCGGAAGCGAGTAGAGGAGTTGGAGGGTGAGAAAGCCGCAGTTACATAGTATGGAGAGGGTGGCACTTGACGTTCTTTTGAGATGTAAACATGGTTTACGGGAGTTTCGAGGAAATTGAAATGGGTGTTTGATATCTGTGCTGGGAGCAAAATTATTATGAATAGTGTAGCTGTGTTTTTGTATTAACGTATCAAGTATATTAATGTTAGTCTATCATATCTTCCGCTCAATCTCGATTCGCCTTTGTCCATAGCGTGGACAGAATAGCGTGTAGATGATTGGACATAAGGATTAGAATGGCACAAGCGAACGGAGGACTACACCACTGATTCAGAAATTGCATGCAAATGGTATGTATGTATACATTATCTCTCCAGTCGATTTTGATAACACAGGCTAGTCGCCTGACAATAAGCAAGCACCGACTGGAGAACTCTAGGTATTAAGTTATTATACATAGGCTACTCAATGGTTAGCCATGGTGGATTTTGTAGCTCTTTAGCCCACCCATGGACCCATTGAGCACGATCAATCCACCCAGATCAGAACCCACCGGATAATCCAAGTAGTGGTGAAACAGCTAATGGGTAGGCATTATACATTATTCCCCTCAACACACCCTCTGATGCTTATCGGGCTTGCGGCTTTGCCCCGAAAGGACTGCAACTTAGGCCTCTGGAGCGCTGTCCTACATCTAGGCGTGCATATTGCACTCTGCATAGAGTAAAGAAGAGTTAACAAAGTCTCAAGCACACCAACTCATCTACCCCGATGTGCTACCGCGCGGTTTTCCAACAAACCCAATCACATCGGTTGAGTTTCTGCCGCGGAGGCATGAAAGTGCGTGAACACTTTTGATGAAAGCATACTTTGTAAAGCACTGAGTGCCATGGACTTGGTTGAATTAATACTCTAGATAGCATGCAGAAATACATTAACACGGTTCGGGTCGAAGAACTCAACGTCTAGCTGATCAGTTTACGTCGTCTGCGCGTAGCTTCGTCATTTTAGCCAACCAGATGAGATATAAAAACTGCTACTTTGCGTTTCTGTTCGCGTAACCAGAGTAGCAGTTCACGCAAATAGATATTTGGTACTGCAGGGTAAGGTTACACCATTTTTATCTGTGCAACCAAGTAATCTACAAGCGCGTTACAACGTGTTGAGAAAATACTAATCGCATCTTACAGATATCAAGGCAGATAACATTTTGACTGCAATTGAGGACAAGTCCATCTTCGATGCCTTTACGGAAGGAGAACTAAATCATCCTTTGCCTCGCAAACTGGTCAACGGTGTGACTGTATATGCTTCACGGATTTTTGACAACCCAAGAATCTTCGGCGATTCAGTTTTGAGCGACTTTGGCTCAGCAGTCCGAGATGATGAAAAGAGGAATCATAATGCAATACCTGATATTTATAGGGTTAGTATGAATCCAACTTAACTGCATGGCAGCAAATGAATTTCCACAAGCTTGCCAACAACTTCCAGCTTTGAAAATATATACTAATTTCTCGATAGGCACCAGAAGTCATGATAAGAGCTGCATGGAGCTATCCTGTTGATATATGGAACGTAGGTGTGATGATTTGAGATTTGTTTGAGGACAAACATATGTTCCATGGTCAAGACTCCGATGGAGAAGGTTATTCTACTCGTGCTCATCTAGCAGAGGTTATGGGGATGCTGGGCCCTCCCCCCTTGGATTTTCTCGAAAGAGGGGTACGAACTCCTCAATTTTTCGACAAACAAGGTGCGTAACTGGAAATAAAAGTGTATTTGAGAGCCAAGACTAAACTCGTGATGGTGTAGGCAAATGGATAGCTGAAATGCCGATTGCGAAAGGTTTTAGAATTGGAGAAAACAGAACTACGTCTTCAGGGTAGGAATAAGGAGATGTTTTTGGACTTGATGCGTGGTATGCTTCAGTGGCGACCGGAAGATAGAAAATCGGCGGAGCAGTTGGCTGATAACCCTTGGGTCAATGATGTGTAGACGCCACGGAATCATGAGAATATGGTAGAACACAAAAAAATTGCCTCGTAAGTTCGACACTATTTCAGGCGCTGATAGTTCTTTCATTTGTATTGCAATACCCAGAGTTGATCGCTTGATCAAGAAGGAAAGACAAGTAATCGATGGCCAAGATCTGGCAGTGTGGCATGTAATCGCAAAGGACACGAAAGAATTAGGGCAATAACCGTGACAGCAAAGTTGATAGAAAGATTAATCCATTGCATTTACACTTGTGTTTGATGGTCAACCTCTCATTTCCATTTCCATTTCCATTTCCATTCAAATTTGCGCATAGAATTAAAAACCATAGAAATACGTAGTTAGAGGTCAAGTTGCAGGAGGAGACACTTTAAGCTACTGTAGCTAGCTACTCGAGCAGCCCCAAGCGAGTTCTCAGGCAGCCTTCACTATGCGGGTCCCTCAACGCGTCGCGTAAGGTTAATAGAAATCGCGTTGAACCCCGAGTGGAAATTATATTAGTCCTCGCCCATCAAACTTCCAACCCAAAGCTAAAATCCGACAACAACCGCAAAGATGTGTAAGTCGCTACTCTCCAGATGCTTATCAAGTTATATGTGCTGATACTAGCAAAGCAAATTACGGATACTCAAATAATTACTCAACCACCACCTACGGTGCGCAAGGCGGGGCAGATGGAGGCGGATTTGTTCAAGGAGGAGGAGGAGGATATGGTGGTTCACAAGGAGGAAGTCAAGACAGTCCTGGAGGATCAAAGGTATGACTGTTCATCTCGCAGATTGATAACTCTATTAATAAAGCTTATTAGACATATGGCAAAGATACACTGCGACCTGTAACCATCAAGCAAATCCTCGACGCCGTACAACCCCACCCCGACGCCGACTTCAAAATCGACGGCGTCGAAGTAACCCAAGTACGCCACTCCTCCCTTCCTATCGCTCCCACTGCGCAGCTCACTAACTAAATCACAGCTTTCTTTCATCGGCCAAGTACACTCCGTCTCCAAGCAAGCCACAAACAACACATACAAAGTCGACGACGGCACCGGCCTCATCGAAGTAAAGCAATGGATCGACAGCGAAGCCGAGCCCGAGAACGCCAAAGCCGTCCCCCAAGAAGGCGAATACATCCACGTCTGGGGCCGGCTAAAGTCCTTCTCCAACAAACGCCACGTCGGCGCGCATGTCATCCGCCCCGTTACCGACCACAATGAAATCACCTTCCATGGTTTAGAAGCCACGCTCGCGCATCTGCATTTCACGCGCGGACCACCGGGGGCGGCGAACACGGGTGCGGGCGCCGGGGTGAAGAATGAGGAGGGGATGTTTGTGGGTGGGTATGATGGGGCTGGGAACGGAGGAGGAGCTGGTGCCGGAGGAGCAGGGAAGGAATTACCGAATGGTACGACGCCAAATGCGAGGAAGGTGTTCCAGTTGTTGCAGTCGGAGCCGCAGAATAATGAGGGTCTGCATGTGCAGAATATTGCGTCGAAGCTGGGTGTTCCGCTGAGCGATGTGTATAAGGCTGGGGATGAGCTGTTGGGAATAGGATGTATCTATACGACGGTGGATGATGAGACTTGGGCTGTGCTTGAGTATTAGGTGGAGAGGCTATGAATGAAAAGAAAGTGGGTATATTAGGCGTTGTGGACTGGGTCGGGACTATGATCTGGATTTTGCATGATGTAAATGCAATTTGGGCTGTGGGCATGAGATAATGAAGATAGATTAAGTGCAAATTTGAGCGGCTAATAAAGTCAATTTCTCAAAACCATGGGCAAATATGAAGTAAGAAGGGAGCGAATACCATAGCGGCTGACTCCTCACCGGTGTCACCTAGTTTCAGTAAAATAGCACAGGAAGAGCAAACAAACATAATAAAATCCAAAAAGAAACCTGACATAAAATACCAATATCACAGATCTCCCCACCCTCAAATATACTCCCTCATTCACTCACTCAATCATCCTAACTTCCACACTCTGTTCCTTCCCCTTTGCTCCCGCACCCCTCGGCTCCCGAACCATAATCTGCATCTTCACGGGGCGCACCCCCCGCTCCAACACAATATCCGTCTTCCACGCAAACCCCAGCTTTCGATAGTAGCCCAGGTTGGCCTCGGCGCTGGACTCGAGGTAGGTGGCGCGGTTTTCGCAGTCGGCCTTTTTGGGGTTAGTTTGCTGAGTTGGGAGGTTTATTTTTGTGATGAAGCTGCCAGTGGGTAGAGGGAATGGGGATGGGGAAGGACGGGGTCAAGACGTACTTGAGCAGTCATATGCTCGACTAATTTCTTCGCGTACCCCTTTCCGCGCGCGCTGGGCTTGCTGCCAAGATAAACGAGATAATAGGAGTCGCTATCCCGGGCACCCAGGATGTCCTCCTTGGTGTGGTGCAAGAGGGGAAGAAACTCCTTGTAGAAGCGTTTCCTGCCTTCGCTGGAAAGCTTGTAGTAGAGTCTCCACATGCCACTGCGGAGAATAGTCCACCAATCGTCCATGTTGTTGCCGGGGGGCATCCTGTTGCTCGTTAACGTTTTGCTCGCTGTGGATGAAAGACAGAATATGCAGCGTACCATAGCGCAACGGCATCGTAGTTGGGTCCGATGGTGGTGACAAGTCCCTTGTAGCAGTGGGCGGCGACGACGTAGCGCAGGATATCGCAGTGCAGTTTCCACTTGTACTCGGCGGAGTAGGTGGCCATATCGTCGGTGTCGATGAAGTAGCGGGCAACGTCGTCGGTTGCGAAGGCTTCGGCGAGACATTGAGCTGCTTGCTCGTACTCGTCGATGCCGATGACGCGGACTTCGTCTGATGAAGCAGACGAGGTGCTGCGGCTCTTCTCGAGGGTATTCATGGTGGTGGTATTACCCTTATTAGCATGCGCCATGATTGCGGTCGTTTGATGTATCCGTGGGAAATGAGAGAAGGGAATTCTGCTTCGTTAGTAGGTGGAATCTAAGAGGATCAACGTCTACGAACAAGAATCTGGTTGTTCGGCGGGTCTAGTTAAATCACCCGTATGGACTTTCGAGAGCTGAGTTCTCGACACTGTTATGTATCGAGATGGAAATCGTAGGCAGTTTAGGCTTTGGCGGAATTCAACCGACATCAATATGGATGTTCTGTCAAACTTGGAGGTGTTCTTGAAGGGGACACGAGAAGAGATGCAAACAATCACGCTGCTCTCCTAGTTATTTGCACGTTTCGTGGAGTCCGATAGACACTTGATTCAAAGATCAAACAGGAGATGATAGGGGGAGAGCTAAGTAAGCTATTGATTGGGGATATTGCGGGCGTCAGTGAACACTGAGAACAGATATTGGAGTAATTTTGCACTGGTAATGTTCTTGGTACTTCAGATGAGAAGGAATAATTGAATGGAAAGGCGGCCGGGCCAAGGTTTATGTAGCTATTATCGTGAAGCGGAATGTAATACTTTGCCCAGCGATAGCCATGATCCACCCCACTGTATGCACGACCCCACTTAGCGACTAGTACTGTAACTTCTGTAAGCCTGCGGACTCCGTCCAACACAACCTAAGCCGGGGAGTCCGCTGATCGGTTGCCCTGAACGGCGAAATCCTATGGCTGACAGCCATTACAGGAGTCTTGATTGATTTCGGGTTTGGTGCATGTGCCAATTGCATGAGGGCCAGTCCCGAAATCCATGCTTCTCGAGTTCGACAGGGGCTAGCATGTGGCCACAAAATCTTAGTGGACGCAGCCTCAGCGGGTGGACCTGCCGCTTCAAGTTAGAGAAACTTGCAATTGTCCCTTCAAACGGCGAGACTTCAACCTTGATAATGAGATATCTCCACTCGAAGATAAGATGAGAGCTTGAATGCAACAAAGACGTTTCCTTAACTGAAGGAAACGAATATCTAGTAAAATCTAGTCATGGCAATTCATGATAAGAATCAAAAGAGGTAATGTAATACAGTCCTCGGCAACAATGCTTCTGCATGAAGTCGAGAGTCATATCCAATTGGAACGTTTTCGGGATAGGTCAGCTTTGTTCCTAGTGGGTAGAATCTTATTCAGCATTGATCAAGTGATGCTTTTTCTGAAGGGTATAGTCTGCCTGTCTCGCAGCAAAACATGTAAACAAACTCCACGCTGGATGGCAACGCTCTTCGCTCATAGCTTCCTTAACCGTGCCTCCGTCTGTACCAAAATCCGACAGCGCTCATAGCTCACATCCTTCGAATCTCTTGTTCGTTCATATATTTTTCAAGACCGCTGTCTAGGTGCTCCCACCATTGGAATAGGAGGGAGTTGCAGATGAGTTTGAACCATGGGGTGAATTTCAGGGAAGGGTCCTCAAACATGGCCTTCAAGCCATCGGCGGTAACGTAGGAAGTGTCGCGGACTTCGTTGAGATTTGGCTCGAGATCGACGTCGGCCTTAATGAAGAGAATGTAGTCAACTGTAGAGATTAAACATATTAGCTTATGTTTCAACCAGGCCATGGAGTGGATTGAACTCTTACTCTCATGCTCTCCCCATTTTCCATCACTAGGTGCCTTGTAGTGTATTCTTGTCAAGAACTTGAAGTTCTCAATTGGTACCTGCGCAGCCTTGATACCCAGCTCATGGTCAAGCTTACGCTGTGCAGCTCTTTTCACCCCCATGACAGCTTCGTCCAACTCAGCACCACCTTCGCCAGGAATACCAAGAGGGTGCGAGCAACACGTATTTGTCCACATATCTGGGAAAGTGATCTTCTCGGTAGCACGTTGTTGGAGAAGCAATTCATTCTTCGAATTGAACAAGAAAACGGAGAATGCGCGGTGTAGGAGGCCTTTGTCGATGTTCGTCATGAGATGGCCTGGAGTCATCAGTACTATAAGAAAACAGAAACTGCATGATACTTACATATCTTTTTGCTGAAGTTCCCAATAGGTTTATCATTCTCATCGAGAACGATACAAACCTCATCCATCAATCTTATTTGCTCTGCATCGTGGCCATCTAGTTCTGCAGAGCTGGTGTCGATGTCAGGAAAGAGTCGCAGAATGTTTTGAGCAGTAATAGGCTCAGCGTTGGTAGTTGTGGTAGTAGTGGTAGACATTTTGGATGTGTAGGTATGAATGCGCAGCTCTTGTGTGTTGTCCTTTGGGAAAATGGCTCATACAAGAGGACTTGTCAATTTATATCCAAATTCGCCAAAGTGGCGGACAATCTATAATCATCGGTATTCGCTTCGGGCCCTCCCTTATCGCGTCCGCCCTGTCGGGAAAGCAAGCTGTGCACCGCAAACAACTTGTCCTTCCAAACTCTGGGGAAAATCTACAATATTCGGGGAAAAAAGAAAATAATGAGAGAAAACTCCCTTATTTTCAAACGAGAGAAGAATTCGTATTTTCCATAAAATCGAAAAAAGAATTCCATGATTTCGATATGGTTTTGCTAACAAAAACCATGAGTTGTACATCGCAGGACAATTTGCTTTCCCCGAAGGCCTAAGCGAATACCGACAACCCCTGAAGCGGCCCCGTATTTCTGCTTTGCTAAGAGCCTACTTATGTAAGGAGGGGTATCCGGAAAAAAGTTTCGACGATCCTCAAATTTTTGAAATAATTTTTGAATTTTTGAGTGACAAGTGCGACAACACTTTTCGATCTTTATAATTCCAATTCACCTTTCAAGTTGGGAATCATGGGGAAACTACCTAGAAATAGAAAGAAAAATCGAGCCGATCCTACCGCGAAACCAGTGAAGCCGCCTTCTGACCCTGAGCTCGCAGCAATTCGTACGAGTAAAATCCTGCCAGTGCTTCAAGACCTGCAAAGCGCCGACCAAGCGAAAAGATCCTCTGCTGCGACCGCAATTGCCAACATCGTTGAAGACACAAAATGCCGAAAATTACTCCTGCGAGAACAGATTGTTCGTATCTTACTTGAGCAAACTCTTACGGACGCGAGCATGGAAACTAGAATAGCTGGCTGGGGCATCATGAGAAACTTGGCTTTAGAGGAGGAAGCCGATTTCTGTGTACATCTATATCGACAAGATATTCTGACTGCAATTGAGGGTGCCGTCAAATCTGTAAGTATTCTGCGACCATTATAGCGGATAACGACCTGACCAAGACAGATCATTCAGACGATAGATTCGAAAGATGCGCCACTGTCGAAGCTCCCTAAAACTCAACAAGATCTTGTATGGAACCTTACAAGCTCGGTTGTAACACTTCTTACATCGCTATCCGAAGCGGACTTTGAAATTGTCGATGCCATATCCAAATTGTCTACGATTATCAATTTCCTCTTTGGATTATTGTCGTTTGACGGCGCACCGACTGAGATCCAGAACGAAGCGCTATCTTGCTTAGCAGCGTTGACAGAAGACAATAAAGCACTGGCGGAGTTTATCACGGAACAGGGGGACTGGCTGAATATTCTCGTACGACTGAAAGATTCTGGGGGGTTTCAAGCTGTTGCTTCTTGTGGCGTACTTCACAATATCTTCTCCAACATGAACACGAACGAGCAAGGCACCTCTGTAAAGGGAGCATCAGATGCCATTTTACTTCCCAGGTTAGTCGAAACGATACAACAAGCGCATGATCAGACAAGTAACAATGGTGCAAACGGCACGAATGGACATGCTGTGCACTCTAGTCCTGACCGAGTCCTACAAATGGCACTCGAAATTACTGCATCTATTGCAACAAGCTTGCAGGAGGCTTTAGAACTCGCAAATGGCAAGGAAGAGGAGTTTGAGGGCTTCGGAGACGAAGCTGATGATGAAGTTGGTGATGACGTAGGCGAGGATGAGAACGACTTGGACGAGGCCGCAATGAGCGATAGTGATGATCCAGAGATGACCCAAGAAGAGATTGAAGCGGATATGGATATGGTTCTAGGCGACGACCAGGACGATGGGGAAACGCCTGACAACCAAGACACCCTTCACCAACTTGTACGCATCGCTTGTCCTGCAGTCATAGTGGTTGCACGGCCGTCCCAGAATATGAAATCCAACGAGGTACAAAGTCAAGCCTTAGCGGCCTTGAACAATATTGCATGGACTGTCTCATCTATCGATTTTTCTCAGAGCCACCTCAGCAGCTTGCAAAATACTTGGACTGGACTAGCCCAACGTATTTGGGATGAGGTCATAAGTCCTGTTCTTTCATCAAATACAGCGGACATCGAGTTGGCCACGGCTATTACAGGTATCGCTTGGGCTGTTTGTCGAAGTGTTCAAGGACGGATTACACTTCGAGCAGACGAACACAGGAAGTTCATGGCTCTCTATCATGCCTCCAAGGACATTGCCACTCCTGCAGAATCCCCTGTTGCAAAGAAAGATGCGGAAAACCTCGATGATACGTCCTTCCAGGCCTTGGGCGTTAAATGCATTGGAGTACTAGGCAGGCTTGCGCTTGACCCTGCACCCGTGGAGCTCAATCGAGAAGTTGGCGTATTCCTCATGACTCTCCTTTCCGGGATCCCCGAGACACCCGCCGCAATAGTTGTGGAAGCTTTGAACGAAATATTCGATATCTACGCAGATAAAGACTTCTCTTTTGATGAGCCTGTGTTCTGGAATAATAGATTTGACAAGCATCTTGAAGAGGCCTTGCCCAAATGTAAGAAGATGGCGAAGACAATCGACAAAAGAAAGGCGCCTGAGCTCCGTTCGAGGGTTGACGAGGCAGTAATGAACCTGGCAAGGTTCTTGAAGTATAAAAAATCCGAGAAAGGAACGTAGGATACAAAGGTACCATTGTAACAGTGTTCAGATATTGACTAAACTGTACAAACGGTTCTGATTTGGATTAATTATGCAATTATCTAGCCTGCAAATACCTTACATATTTATCCATATGGCTGTCGCCTTATGCATATACTTTCCTTGTTTCACAGATCCTCGAGAGTGTGTGAACTTACAGCGGACGTCAGTTACTTCTTGTACAGTATGTGTGATGGAAATTTTCTTTACGAGCCTGCGCAATTGGGTTCAAGTACACGTTGTGTGCATGAATGGTCCATAATATGGCCGTTAGTCAGAGACAAACAAGGCAGCAGGGCTTTCTTGACTAAAATCCGGGCTGTGCTGGACAGCACGGGAACCATCACCATCCATTTCACTCTTTCTCAACGTCTTTTTGCACATTCATTCATGCAAGCCCCAAACCTCCCCCCGAAAATTTCGCACATGAGGGTTTGATTTTTGGACGCTGATGATACTAGGTGTCGTGTTGAAGAGGAGAGATTGAAGAAGTTGCGCCTCATTCTGCGGCTCAGCAGGATCCCTTCCCTGAGGTTGGGGGCCGACTTCAGTGCACAGTAAATCCGCAACAGGATGACAGAAATTTCTGATCAGCCACGGATAGTCAGCCTCACTGCTTATTCCGTTTCTCTGCACTAAGTAGTTGCATCTCAATCGTGAGAGATTTTGATTTCTTGCTGAAGAAAGAAGGAGGCAGCCTACAGCGGTTGTCTTTAATTGAGTTGGTGGCAATTTTTGCATACTCTGCACGTGAGATACCCCCCTTGAAATTACACTTGAAGCCAGTAAGTTATGCTGGTCCTCAAGCCTCCTTCCTTACCCTGTTCTGCTGGACACAGACATTCGAAAGGCATCAGTCCCGGTGCACCGGTAAGGGCGTTCTGGTTGGGCAATGCTGTGTGTAATGCTCACAACCCTACGGCATACTATGATTGAGAGAAATATCTCTTCACAAATTGTGAAGTCTCATCTTGGGAGTGAAGGTAGCTATAAAGCTGAGCGTCTTACCTATCGGAGCCTTTCTTCCTTTGCCCTTCTAGCTCGAATCTTACTTTACATTGGCTGAGCAGTGATCTACATACCTACATACGCATGCATTTACGAAGCGGAGTCGAACTAAGTACTAGTGAGACCAATGCCTCTATGGAGGAACAGAATTTAGCAGACACCTACTCGACCACGGCTGAGGATGGCTCTTCAAGTAGCAGGTACTATTTCACATTCATATTTAACACCATGGAAGCATAGCTAATCTCATCAACTATATTACAACAGTGATACAACATCGAGATCCACAAATCCAGACTTTCTGCAAAACGCAAACCCCTCATTAACGACCGTGTTTTATGAAGACGAAAACGAGCACATCCGTCAATCTCAACAAGCTCATTCACAAGGAGCATCCTCTAGTAATCACTCTACGCAGCATACGCGAGCTTCCAGTCTATCTCCTCGTCTACCACCGCCAGCTGTTCCAACACCACCTCCCATTCCTCTATCACAGTATCCCCTACATTATCAGCATACTCACACTCAACCTCGCACATACCGCCCAATCCTACCTCGACCACCAAATCACACCGTCACCACAACTTTTGGACCTTCAGTTGCAAGCTCATCATCTGCAGCAGCAGCACCTACTCAAACAGACGCTGACGACGATCCTTGGTCTCCACACAACCCTCAGGATCTGGCCTCACGTCAACAACGCATCGCGCAAAACGCAGAAGTAGTCGCGGTCGGTGGCTGGGGCTACAAAGATAAGATGGAACGAGAACTAGAGGAAATGTATACTACAGGAAAGAAGAGAAGACGGGATGATGGAACGGACGATGTGCCTGAAGGCCACGATAGTCGTCGAAGACGTGAGGATGAAGATCCCGACAATGGAGATGCTGGAATGAGCACGGGGGTCGGTGTGTAAGATAGGGGTGATGGTGGGGGATTGGAATGAGGTGGGGTCTGTGGAGGTTCTGGGGGCTAAGTAGTAGGAGTTGAGGTTGTCAGTTCGGGGATAGTTGCGTGAATTCTCTTTGTGTTTCTGTTTTTGCTTTTGGAGGATCATATCTTCGATTACTTCCGCCACAACTTGCTGGCCTTGTTCACGCTCTTTATCGCACTAGAAGGATTATATGGGCTCTTGGGTAGCGCGTCTTTGAGGGGGTTTAATACCACAATGCTTCTTTGGATTTATATAGAAAGTCATTACGATGATGGTACTCGAGTACATTTCCTAAGATCTATCTTTTGGATCTAAAAGTAGAGCAATGACATTATCATGTTTTCTTACGTGATGATTTTCGGCAGAGCTCAAGGGGTAAGGATGGAACTTAGTTCTTACAGGCAAAAAATTGAATTTTTAGATAGCATGTTATGCATATGCCAAGCAAGGCTTCACCGGTCATGCCCAATGATGTGTTACACGCATAAATAACTCTGCCTCTCCCACAAGGCCCAAAAATACCCAACAGCCTCATCACGCCCAGGCATGAAGGCAGAGAAGACACCCTCATGAAAGTATTACTTGCATATGCAGGAAGATTACTAACCCCTCCGACCATTCTTAGCAGGTCTTGCATTCTTCGCCTTCTTTCTCTCTTGCAGTTTCCTATCCTTGCGAATATCTTCCGTACTCTTGATTTCTCCCTTTCCATCTCCGTCCTTGAACTTCCCGACTCTCTTCTCTTTGGCTTCCGCAACACGCTTCTTCCGAACGTGATAATCATCACGATATTTATCTGCTTCTTTGGGTGCCCGTTCTTGCTTGTGCTTGTACCGAGTCCCAAAGCCTCGTCCCACCCCACCAGCGCTTGCAGGACCTTGCCGTTCTGCTTCACCGGTTCGCGGTAATCGATCAACCTTGTTTGCTTTGCGCCATCTGTCAAACCGGCCGCTCTGGAAACTTGCCGCGATCTTTTGACCGCTTTCACCTCGGATCATTTTCTTTCCTTTCGATCCATCCTCGTCGTTCGCTCGGGCAACGTATTTACTATTCTTTTTGTCCCATCTCATGCCCTTCGCCCGAGCTGGCTCGGCAAATGACTTAGCCCCGTCATCATTGGTCAAATCCATGGTTACGCCCCGAGCTGCTTCGACGAAGTTTGAGTTTTGGGATGCTGTATTATATGAACCGGAGTGAACACCATACCCACGTTCTTCCGCGGTGTTAATAGTTTTCGGTGTGTAAGACATGAAGTTCTCTGAATCTTTCCATGACAGTGTTCGACCTTTACCCTTTTGAGCAGCTTTAGAGAAGGTAACTTCAAGCTCACCATCAGATGCTTCGGCCATGTCATCGTCACCACCCATGACTGTGACTTCAAGATCGTCGTCATCGTCACCAGCCATCCCCAAATCGTCAGTATCTTTTTCTTCAGCGGCGGCTGCAGCCTTTTCATCTTCCTCCTTCTGTCTTCGTGGTATAATCTTTTCTCGGCGATGCCTCATTATCTCAGCTGCTTCACTATGAGCAGCCTTTCCGCGCGTGCCGATTTCAAATACAGTTTCTTGAGGTCTAAAACCACTGATCTTAGCAAGCATTTCCATTCGAGCTTGCTCAGCGTTGTTTGTTTCGTCACTAAAAAGGGGATGTAGTTCGTTCCATCCTTTCGATGCAACTACCTCCTTGGCCCTTTTCGCGCTTTCATTTGAGGCTGAATTACGGGTCTTGATGTAGAGCCGTTCTCCCTTAGCAGCGACATTGCGCAGCACTGCCAGATCCTCTTCGTCGTACTGAAGCTTGGTCACTAATTCAGATGTGGCTTCCAATTTGTCCCTTTGTAAAGCGCCAACAATAACATCTTCGGCATAATTTGGCTTGTCACCACATTCACGCCCGAGATATAATCTCCTGCCAAGGAACAATTGTAGATCTAGAAGATATGGCGCGTCTGTATCTCTAACAAGACTGTAACTCCAACCCCGCTGCCCTGCTCTAGCAGTACGACCCACTCGATGGACGAAAACCTTTGGTTGTGGTGGAAAGTCGTAATTGATGACGTTTGCTAGCACAGGAATATCGATACCTCTAGCAGCAACGTCGGTGACCACAAGGATATTCGTCTTCCCTGTACGAAAGTCCTCGACCTGAATATTTCGTGCAGTTTGATCAAGTGAACCATAAGCATGCGATACCGCGAACCCTGATAGGCGAAGGAGAGTGGCAAGATAGTCTACATGGTGCTTCGTAGCTGCGAAAATAATAGTTGAATGTTCTGTCGGCTTCTGCTTCGGACCGGGGCCATCTGAGCCCCTCTTTCGCTTTCTGTTGTTTGCCTCCGCAGCTTTAAGGGCATTTTCTGGTAGACCTGCGGGCATTTTAATCAAGTCATTCAGGATGTGAAGTAGAGCCCCCTCTTTTTCAGCGCCCTTGACACTGAAAAATGCACTTTCAAGATCTGGAGATACTTTGCTTTCAGCATCAAGACGGACCAAACTTGGCTCTTGCAGACCTGCTCTAGCAAACTCTACCAAGGATTTTGGTAAAGTAGCAGAAAACAATAAAGTTTGCCTCGAAACTGGTAATGCGTGTAGAATTTCACCCAGTTGCGCAGCGAAACCCATTTCGAAAAGTCTATCGGCTTCATCGAATACCACATAGCGCATTGATGATAGATCCAGAGACATTTCCACCTTTAAATGCAAGAAACGACCGGGGGTGGCAATCACAATGTCCGGGTTTGCAGCCATAAAGCCGAATTGCTCTTCAAGACTGTCGCCTCCAACAAGTAGGACGCATTTAAGATCAGTGCCGCGACCGAATTCCTTTACGACTTTCAGCGTTTGTAGCGCAAGCTCTCGAGAAGGGGACAGAATTAGAGCTCTCGCGCCAACTCGTGCACTGTGTGCCTTCAATTTTTCGATCATGGGAATTACGAAAGCCGCTGTCTTTCCAGAACCCGTCCTAGCCATGCCGACTACATCTTGATTGTCGAGGACAAGTGGTATAGTTTTTCTTTGGATGGGCGTGGGCACAGTAAAACCTTTCCGACTAATTGCTTTGAGTAAATGGGAATTCAGTCCTTAGAAACAGATTAGCTACATTTCGCCAGGCTTAGATGATTCGAAACCCCTACCCATTGCTTGGAATCCACCGCCCTTCTTCACACTTTTTCCTTTTAGATTCGACGCCTTTCGGTTCGCAGCAGCCTGCTGTGCCGATATGAAAGCTTCATCGCCATCTCCATCACTCTCCAAAGCTAAATCCAAGATTCCGTTGGTGTCCAGCTGCCCTACATCCTTCTTGGATGAAACCGCAAAATCCTCGTCGTCCTCAGCCGCATTGTCGTTAAATAACGACTTTGTAATATCGAACTCATTCTCCGACAGCGCTGGTGAAGGTGCGCGGTGAGGCATCTTGGTTGCTCGTACAAGGTCGTCGTTCTCACCTGCGCAATTCTGGCGTCCTAAGTATCTCCCCAAAATTTCTTATCAGTCGAATATTTTTTCTCTGTGGAGTCTGTGCACTGACCTGCGGCCTTCAGTAGCGCCAAACTTTAAATTTTTAGAGGAAAATATCCCGGGAAAATTGTTCGAAATGTTTTTTGAACATCTTCAGAGCAATTGGATTTCTGTGAATTATGGCGCCACCGACTGTTGGACGCAAGTCCAAACAATCTGGTAAAGGCAAAAACAATGCGCGACCATTAAAAAGGAAACGTGAGGGAGAAGATTACGAAAAGCTCCAGAAATCAGTGGAAGAACTAGTAAGTATCGCAAGTTTTCCAGGTTGAATCCTGCTCACAAGCTCAGGATGCGAAAGCAGAAATAAGCAAATTTTCGGACCTACCTTTATCTCAAACTACTGCATCTGGACTCGAGGCATCCCATTTCACGACTCTTACGGACATTCAATCGAAGGCTCTACCGCTTGCGCTGAAAGGACGAGATATTCTGGGCGCGGCCAAGACTGGCAGTGGAAAGACTCTCACATTTCTGGTACCAGTGCTGGAGAATTTATATCGACAAAGATGGACAGAATTGGATGGGCTGGGAGCGCTGATAATATCTCCCACACGAGAATTAGCAATTCAGATTTTCGAGGTCTTGCGTAAAATTGGAAGACACCACACATTTTCTGCAGGACTAGTTATTGGTGGTCGCAGTCTTCAAGAAGAACGGGAGCGTCTAGGGAGGATGAATATACTAGTCTGCACACCAGGACGGATGTTACAGCATATGGATCAAACAGCGGCATTTGATGTCGACAATCTGCAAATGCTTGTTCTCGACGAAGCAGATCGCATTATGGACATGGGCTTCCAGTCATCCGTTGATGCGATACTGGAGCATTTGCCGAAACAGAGACAAACGATGCTCTTCAGTGCTACTCAGACCAAGAAAGTGTCTGATCTGGCGAGACTAAGTCTGAAGGATCCTGAATATGTGTCTGTTCACGAAGCTGCATCTTCTGCCACGCCATCGAAGTTGCAGCAGCATTATGTGGTAATACCTCTACCCGAAAAACTAAACACCCTCTTCAGTTTCATCCGCGCCAACCTGAAGGCCAAGATAATAGTGTTCCTATCATCGGGAAAGCAGGTGCGCTTCGTTTACGAGAGTTTTAGACATTTACAACCAGGTATTCCACTGTTGCATTTACACGGTAGGCAAAAACAAGCGGCAAGGCTGGACATTACTTCTAAGTTCTCTTCTTCAAAGAATTCTTGCATATTTGCTACGGATGTGGTGGCACGAGGACTCGACTTTCCCGCAGTAGACTGGGTTATTCAGTTGGATTGCCCCGAGGACGCCGATACATATATTCACAGGGTTGGTCGAACTGCGCGTTATGAAAGGGCGGGTCGCGCAGTATTGTTCCTAGATCCATCTGAGGAGGACGGCATGCTGAAGAGGTTGGAGCATAAGAAAGTGCCAATACAGAGGATCAATATTCGACAAAACAAACAGCAGAGTATCCAAAATCAACTCCAGAATATGTGCTTTCAGGATCCTGAGCTGAAGTATCTCGGACAGAAAGCATTTATCAGTTACACGCGCTCTATATTTTTGCAAAAAGATAAAGAGATATTCGACATCAGCAAGCTTGACTTGGAGCATTATGCATCAAGCATGGGTCTTCCAGGAGCACCAAAAATCAAGTTCCAAAAAGGCAACGATGCGAAAAATGTCAAAAACGCGCCGAGAGCCGCCCTGGATACTAGCGATGAAGAGAGTGAAGCCGAGAAAAAACCAAAGAAGGCAGAAGTACGGACCAAGTATGACCGGATGTTCGAGCGTCGTAACCAAGACGTTTTGTCAAGCCATTACTCCAAGATTATTGCCGACGACGGACCCAGCCAAGAGGTGGACGGACATGCAGATGCTGACGAAGACAATGACTTCTTATCGGTCAAAAGGGTGTTACCCGTGGACGGCGACGAAAGTTCTGAGGATGATGACATCGCGGCTGTTGGCCCAACAGGAAAGGTTATCGAGGGAATTAGTAAAGATCCGGTTGTGATCGACTCGAAACGAAAGGAAAAGCTGCTGAAGTCGAAGAAGAAGCTACTGAAACTCAAAGATAGAGGAACAAAGGTGGTGTTTGACGAGGATGGCAATCCTCACCAGATTTATGAGCTCGAAGATGAGGAAGACTTCCGTAAGAGAGGTACAGCAGAAGAACAGCGCGCCAAATTCTTGGAAGAAGAGGCTGCAAGAGTTAAGGAAGCCGATCTTACCGATAAACAATTGGCCAAGCAGAAGAAACGAGAAAAGCGGGAGAAACGGAAGGCAAGAGAATCAGCAATGGATGACGATGATGAGCAAGCGCCAGATTTGGTCGATGCTGAAGATGACGAAGACCCTCTGGCACTTCTCAGGTCATTACCTATCGCTGGCGAAAATGGTGCGGATGAAGATGAATCGAGACCTGTCAAGAGGCCAAAGAAATGGTTCGAGGATGATTCGGATGACGAGAGAAAAGCCGCAAAGAGGAAGAGTCGTGTCATCGAAGCAGCCGATGAGCCCGAAACACTGGAGGACCTTGAAGCACTTGCATCTGGACTCCTTAATTAAAATTCCAAACAATTGTGTAGATAGCAAGCGTAAAATCAAACAGAATCATACCCCCTTTGTATAGTCCTCGTCAGCCCTTTGAAAATTACCCCTCCACGGAACCCCACATGCAAGAACTATTCGGCTACACGACTCATACGCTAAAATATTACCTAAACTGCAACGGTTGCGACGACACATCCGGAGTTCGTATGATTACCTTCCGCTTCCTCTTGTTTCCCTTCCTTTCTGTCTCTGCCCTCTCGTAGATGGACGTACTAAATGCGAATCGATAACCTGCTGCGAACGAGATGCCCGAGCTCCAGTGTGCGCCCGACCTCGAGGACAATCACAAGGAAAATAAATCCTCGGCTTCCGTCAATGGTGGTGGTGCCTCGGTAGAGAAAGATGCAGATGCAATAAATGCAAACGCAAATACATTGTTGGAAAGATGTGATGAGATCGCTGCGAAAGTGAATGCGTTTTTGGAAGAGGATCTAGATGATGAGGTGCTTAAGGGCGTGCAGGAACAGACGAGGATTGCGTTGGGGGTTATTTCGGAGACGCTGGATAGGTATAGGTATGGTTATTCAGTTCATTTACACCGGACATCTGATTATATGCCACATTATTGATTGTCAACTTCGCGCGCAAAGCTAACCACTATGAACAACAGTCTAGAAGAAGTATCCTTCTCCTACAACGGTGGCAAAGACTGTCTAGTCCTCCTGATCCTCCTCCTCGCCGGCCTCTCCATCCACCATTCGCTCCCCTCGAATATGCAAAACAAAAACAAAACCCTTCCCGCCAAACTCCCCTCCGTCTACATCATCTCTTCGCATCCCTTTGCCGAAGTTGATGAGTTTGTAAATTCCTCCAGCGAACACTACCACCTGTCGCTGTCGCGTTACGCCATGCCCATGAAACAGGCGTTTGCGAAATATTTAGAGGATAACAAACATGTAAAGGCGATTCTGGTGGGCACGAGGAGGACGGATCCGCATGGGGGACTGTTGACCCATTTTGATATGACGGATGGGGGGTGGCCGCGGTTTATGCGCGTTCATCCGGTTATTGATTGGCATTATAGGGAGATTTGGGGGGTATGTTGTCTACTTTTCTCTTTGCCTTCAATTTCTTCTGCTAGATCGCAAGATTGTTCTCACAGCTGTATGGGTGTGCTCCAAAGACGAAACTAACACAAACGGAAATAGTTCATTCGGCATCTTAAGATCCCCTACTGTCCGCTTTACGATCAAGGCTATACCTCCCTGGGCGGAACAACAGATACGCATCCAAACCCCGTTCTAGTAGCCGATAATAAGGGTCAAAAGTTTCGACCTGCATATGAATTAGTTGAGGATCAGGAGGAGCGACTGGGGAGGGATTTTTGAGGAGTCACGATTTGCACGTGAAAGGAGACTAAAGGTCCAGACACAAGAGGGGGAAAAGGGACAGAGAGATAAGAAAACTGGGACGAGGGCGAGGCGGTACTAGTGAAGACATGTCTAAAATTAAAGCGTGAAAGATGGAGAGAGCGAGATATATAATGCATGAGGGGAGCATCTATAGAGTGGAGGATTTCATCCCGGTGTTGGGTATGGTGTCAAAACGAGGATGGCGGGCATGGTCCAAACCGTTGGATTCGATTGGTAGAGATCATATATGCATACCTTTAGAGCAACGAATAGTCCTTAATTAGATCTCCAGCAATTTTTCAGTATCCAGCAGACATGAAGGACCTCACGAAAGAGGTTATATACCTGGAAGTGTTCTTTCTGTATGAACTAACAATGAGAAGCAAGCCCAGCTCTCAGTCATACTTCAAGTCTCACCACGTGGAAGACACAATCATTGCAATTATCGTCTTTCTTCATTCTCAATATTCCAAAACACACGACAGAAGGGTATCATCCCAGTGTAATAGCATGCCGACCTAATCCCAATTCCCAAAGTCCATAGTAACGCCCATCCAATTTCACAAATCCACCTGCCAGTGGAATGAACCAAGCATCTCAAAAATGACAGTATCCTCAAAGTTTTCCCTCCATCCATACTCCATAAAACACCATCCCAACCGGGTTGTAATAACTGTAAATGAACGCCGTTACTTCTTCTTCCTGTTTTTTGCTCTCTCGATCTTCCACTTTCCTCTTCGTCTTGATCCTTCTATCGAAGAGCAAAAAGGCCATCTCCCAGCCCAACGATGACCACCATTTACACCGCCGTCGGGCCCATACCCCAAACCTCTCACCACGGATCATCCGGCTTCACATCTCCATGAAGCTTCACTCTATAAATACAAATATAAGGCACCCTCTCATCGCCTGACTTATTCTTCGCCCTCACAATAAACTTATTCGTCGCCGCCAAATCATTCTTCAAATCATCCGGCGCACTCGTAACAAAATCCTTGAGATCCAGCTGCACGGGAAAAGCCTGCACAATATCATCCGAATCCGCATCGAACGTCCAAGAAGCGATGCGCACCCAACCCTGCTCAAGCGAGTCGACTTCATCTCCGTTGAAGATCTGCTTCGACTTAGCGCGGATCTTATCTGCTAGTGTTTTCGACGAGATGTAGGCGAAGAGTTCCATGTCTCTGGGTGCAGTGCCTTTGACCAGTGCGGCTTTTTGCGGATAGTGCTCGACGACGATTTGGTCGGGCCAGATGCTGAATGGGGTGATGACGCCGAGACTGACGCCGAGTCCCTTTTCGCCGTTGTGTGGTGAACACCAGCATTCGCCGTATTCTTCCCATTTAGTTAATGCGGTTATGGGTCCATTGGGAACAGGAATTCGCTGTCCAAACATCTTGGAGAAACCCCTAATGATGGAACCATGGTCGAGGCCGGGAGGTACATAATCGGGTGAGGTGTAAGTGGGCTCAACAACAGCGCCCGCACTGGGCGAAAAGTGGTTGACTCTTTGCACAAATTTACCTCGACCCGCATTTAAGTTTGTGTTTGCCAGAGCTGCAATTTGAGCAGCCGTGATTTCCTTTACAAGTTGCCTGACTTGGTCTTTAGTCAGCACTTGTTGGGAGAGGAGGCGAGCCGTCTTGGCACTTTTCTCCTCTAAGTCCTTAGCCAGTCTCTCGATCTCGTATTGGATTTCGACGCGTGATTCTCTGAAGTTTTTGGCAATCATATGAAGAACCTCATCTTTGGATGCAATTCTGCCGTCTTTTTCGAGTTGTGCTATTTTTGCAGGCAACAACGAATCAAGCTCGGATCCTGACCAGCTTTGGATCTTAACTTTGTTGCTTTCGAGGTATCGATCCCATTCTTTGGCAGTCATGGATGTTTGACCTCGGGAAGTTCCAGGGCTGTGATCAACCGGTTGGGGGATGAAAGTCGTGTCCCTACGAATCTTCTCTCGAATCGCGTGCCAGAGAGTTGCTGGAAGAACTGGGTTGCCTCTCGTATCTTTATCAAGAGCGACATATTTGGGGAGGATGTTTTTGATTTCTTCAATGGCCTCCTGATCAACATCTGAACGGCGTTTGAGATAGGCAATATCTGCATCTGCAATATCGATTCGACGGTAAAGCTCTTTCAGGTCATCAGGCGCGAATAGACGACCGGGATGTAAAACCTGCGACGGGACGAATTGGCCTAGGTTATGCTTGAGATCCCAACCATAAAACCGGGGCCTTGGTGATAAGCCAGCATTTGCGAAGCTAGTTAATATGATAGCGCCAATCAGTAAGGCGATGGAGTAGGCAAGAAGTTCTCGCGTTCCTCTCTTGAAAATAGACATAAAGCTATGAACCATGTCAGTGAGATCTCCCTTTCGCTCCGTGGATATGTCGACTTACGATCTATGAACATAGTTCCAAGCATTAGAAGCTTCATTGAGCAAGGTCGTAGCGATACCAGGTTCATTGTTGTCGTCATCATACACATCTGGTGGAGCTGGTTCTCGTCTCTCATTACCTCGTATATACTGCTGTTCTTCGGCAATCCTCTGTAAAGCATCACGTCGGGCTATCTCGGCTTCTTCTATTGGCCCAGGAAAGCGGTTATAGTGTTCTTCAAGCAAGGACGAGGAATTTATACTAGCGTTGTCGAAAATTCCAGTCTCATTTTGAAAGTTTCGATCGGATGCAGATTCAAGATATTCTTTTCGTCGAGAACCAGTTTTCGAACGTGCTTTAGGTGCAGAAGCTGAAGCACCAGGAAAGGCTCTTCGTCTTGGTGCTTCGACTGTAGGGCAGATTTAGCTCAATGCTGTGATATGATCAACAACAACTTACCTTCAGGTGTTGGGGGTTCCTCTGGCGCAACGGGCGAAGGCTCTAAAAGACCAGTAATGACTTCTGAAATATCGTGTGCCAATGGAGCTCCCCGCGCAACTGCCCTAGGAGCAGCAAGTGTGTTTGTGCCATATGCGGTGCTAGTTGTGGATGCAACAGCAGGCAGATTGTCGTTTCTCCGAGAACGTCTTCCGGGAGTAGCTCGAGTTTCTGAGGTGGGAAGTATATCATCGGCGTTCACTGAAAGTGCGCCGCGGGAGCTAGCAGCACGGCTACCCGCTCGTGTTGATCTTCGTGTAGACATTATTCGTTGTTCCCGTAGCGGTAGTTGCTTGGGTGTTTGTGAATCGAAGCTTTCGCGGACGTCTCGACAACGGTTCGAGAATCGTACCTAGAGCCTGCCAGTTTCATGAGTTAGCTTTGTGGTGAATTAATTAACAACTGGAACGAAGAGCTAGTCGTCCTTTGCCGTTAAGAGGCAATAAGAAACTGGCACTCGAGCATACCAAGAGGTGCGATAAAGGTTCACAAACTCTGCACGTCGCACTCGTACGGTGGCAGAACTGCTGCTTCACAGTGATCCTCTCTGGAAATTTTGAAAGAAATTAGGAAGCAAAAGGATGCAACATGAAGCCTTCGAGGCTGTTTGGCATATATACACCAATTTAAATGTGAAAAGAGCTAGCAACTTACTGTTGTGAAGCTATTGAAATGCTCCTACAGGAAGAACAATAGCAAAATCCAATTCACTCTTGATATCCAAAACCGCGTCCAATTCGTGTTAATACGCGTCTCAATAAAAAGCCAAATTGAATCTTCAACGGTGAAAACAATTTAATTCAATGCGCAGTAATTTTATGGTTGATTGTATTGTTTGGCGCGTCTTGAATTTCTTGAAAAGTTCACGATATCGCGGAGCACAGAATTGGCGGGTTAGCAACAATGAATGGGGCATCAAAGACCCATTCAAAGAGCTGCAAACAGAGTTTCTCGTCTATCGACATCCAAACTTTCATTGAGCTGAAATTTAGTCGGATTAGGAAGCTGCGGCATTGTATTGTATCGCAAATGGAAATAGAGGAGGATTTCTTTCAAAGCCAGCTGGAAGTTGTCACCTCCAAGTCCTTACGCCTTCCTCACGCACCTTTGGAAGTTTGGAGGGGGAAAACTTTGGTGACGCCTTCAGACAAAGACGGACCCATGAAAGCAGATCTTCGGTCGCGTCCGCTGTAAAGTTTATGCCGGGATTGATCCTTGAAAGGCACTCCGTAGTATGGCGCAAATCAAGCAACCAATGGAAGGTAGATGGTCATAATTGTGTGTGAGGTTTCGTGTGCAGTGGAAGGTTTCATAATTTTCCAGACTTGAAAGCACACCCTCGCCAGGCTCGTCCTCACCAGCAATTCTGAAGCCATAGCAGAGACTTTCAGATGGATCTTGAAGCAGATATCCTGCTCTTGCTCTCGTCTGATCCGACGGAACAACTCGGCATGACATATATCGAATTACTGGAGAACATTATATTGTCCAGTACAACAGAGCCAATGGTAACGCCCGCTCCAGTCCTCACCTCGGTACGGAAATACTATCTCGAAAAATGGGAGAGTCAAAGTCACAGTCACAGTCCCAGTCACAGTCACAGACTCTGCTCCAAGGTTTGCAGATGGAGCCTCGATCACGATGCACAGCAGAAATAAGCACAGCATTTCGTCCGGTAACCTGCATCCACCTTCTCTCTTCTCTCTCCTTCCATGAATGATGAAGCCAAAGGTTCCTCAACTGCCAACTGCTGTAGCTATTAACGACAGGTACCCGTGTCGCGTGTGTCAGTCGTGCCTGCTCATCTTTCTCTAAAATGAATCTGATCAACTTTTCAACTTTTCAAATTTCCCGCAATTTCCTAGATATTAATATCGACAGCATTGTACGCTCCGCACAACTGGGGTTGCGAATCTGAAGCGGCTCAGTCATTTATCAGAGTGAGTTTCGAAGTGAAGCCCCACCATTGATCTGCGACCATCAGTCGACCTACCAGGCCTCTAAGATTCCTGAATATTTAATACGAGCAGCTGCTCTTTCCCTTCCCACTGTTGGAACGATCTACAAATCACGAACAATACAGAGATCCTCCATACAAATCAGAAATCATGTCGGTCGGTACAGTTCTCGTTACAGGGTGAGTTCACACCAACTCCTCTCCAGAAAGAACATGCGATCGAGTCAAAGCTTTGCGGGCTGGGGAAATTTCACCCCGCCATGAATCTCGGATGACGCTGAACAAATTGCTGATGACTGCTTCTTCCTGCGCAGAGGTACAGGTTACATCGGATCCTTCACAACTCTGGCGTTATTGGAGCATGGCTACAAAGTTGTCATTGTCGACAGTCTGTACAATTCTTCCGTTGTCGCAATTGATCGCATCGAGCTACTATGCGGCAAGCGACCAGAGTTCTACAAGTGCGACATCACCAATGAAGCCGAATTGGACAAAGTTTTCGCTGCTCAACCCAAGATTGACAGTGTGATCCACTTTGCTGCGTTGAAGGTGCAATTTTTCCGCCTCAAGAGAAGCCAGGAAATGCAGACTAACTTTTGCGCGACAGGCTGTTGGAGAATCTTCAGAAAAACCTCTCGAATACTATCGCGTCAATGTTGGCGGCACAATCTCCCTTCTACGATGTATGACCAAGCACAATGTCTCAAACATTGTATTCTCATCTTCCGCCACTGTATACGGTGACGCTACACGAGTACCAAACATGATCCCCATCCCAGAACACTGCCCGATTGGACCAACCAATCCATATGGACGTACCAAGAGCACAATTGAGGCCGTCATTACCGACCACGTTGAGGCGCAAAGAAACAACCTGAAGAAAGCAGGAGAAGATTACCAAAAGTGGAACGGTGCTTTACTGAGATACTTCAACCCGGCTGGTGCACACCCAAGTGGAATTATGGGTGAAGATCCTCTGGGCGTACCATTCAACCTGTTGCCATTGTTGGGCCAAGTCGCAACTGGCAAGCGCGAAAAGCTTCTTGTCTTCGGTGATGGTAAGTTTATTACACCTCTACCTTTTGCATCCCCATGTACTGACGAACCTGCGCAGACTACTCCTCCCGGGACGGAACCGCAATCCGAGATTACATCCACGTCGTTGATCTCGCCAAGGGACATCTCGCAGCCCTCAACCACCTCCGCGAGAAGCAGCCTGGTGTTCGAGCCTGGAATCTGGGAAGCGGACGCGGATCTACCGTACTGGAGATGGTCAAGGCCTTTAGCCACGTTGTCGGACGACCATTGAAATATGAAGTTGTGGGCCGCCGCGCGGGTGATGTATTGGATCTGACTGCGAATCCCGCACGCGCAAACGAAGAGTTGGGCTGGAAGACGGAGTTGACACTGGAGGATGCTTGTGAGCACTTGTGGAAATGGGTCAACAACAACCCGCAAGGATATCGTCAGGATCCACCTGAGGAATTACTCAAGGCAGTTCAGGAGGGGAAGACTGCTTAAAGTTATTGCTGGTCTTTTTCTTCGTTCCTCTTCCTTATACCTTTCTCGTGGTTTTTGGCATTTGACCACGATTTCCATGTTCGGACGACCCAATTAGATGTCACAAAAAATAAGCACATTGTATTGCTTTTCGTACTTTAGAATGAATCATTTGCTATCTATTCTTTCTTGTTTTCATCATCTCAATTATGGCTTCAATAGCAGCTTTCCTGTGGTTTTTCGTCCTTCAAGGTCCGTATGAGCTCTGGCAATCTCCTGTAGCGGGTAGGTCTCGTGGATCCTGACGTTCAGTTTTTCCTTGATGATGAAATCAAAGAGCTCTGCTACGTAGCCCTCGAACTCTTCTCTTGTGTGAATATAGCCGAAAAGCTGGGGCCGCATAACCTTCAGATTCTTGGGGGCTAAGCGGGCAATTGCGAAAGGGGGGACAGCACCGGACTAACGATCACCCTCAAAGTCAGCTAAAGTCCCCTTTCAAAGAAGCCCATAGAAGGGATATGAGGCAAACAAAAGGAAGCCAGATACATACCGCATTACCAAAACTAACAATCGTTCCCTTTCTCGCCACAACTTCCAAATCACTCTCAAACATATCCTTCCCTACGCTATCAAACACCGCTCGCACTCCCTCCCCATTAGTTATATCCAACACTCGCTTCGTTACATCCTCCTCTTTATAATTGACACCCACATCCGCGCCATTCTTCTTCGCCAACTCCAATTTCTCCGCCGTACTCGCCGTTGCGATGACCTTCGCCCCCACCACCCTCAACAGTTGACACAACCACAATCCTACCCCTCCCGCAGCTGCATGCACCAGAATCCAATCATTTTTCTGCACATGGTATGCTTCCCGGATGAGAGTCAATGCAGTAAGGCCTTGGAGGAGTGCGGCAGCAGCGATACCGGGCTCGATGGCCGACGGCACACTGTGTACTTTGTCGGCGGGAGTGGCTGTGTATTCGGCATAGGCGCCCGTGCCCATATACACGACGCGGTCGTTGACGGAGAAGGACGGGCTGGTGGTGTTGGGGCCGATGGATACAATGGTGCCTTCTGCTTCGCGGCCGAGGATTTGGGGTTTCGGGGCGGGGTAGAGCCCGGTGCGGAAGTAGCTAGAGGGGGAAGGTTAGCTGGTTAATCAATATTTTCTCAATTCACTACACACTACAGTATCTATAGCTTTGGGACCGGTTCGGGCCGCAATTATAGAGAAAGTTTAGATGAACTAAGCTGGAAATGTGCAGAAGGGAGGCCATACGTATCAATAAAATTAATCCCAATAAACTCATTCTTAACCAACACCTCTCCCTCCTTCGGTGTCGGCACCGGATAATCAGTCCTGTATTCCAGAACCTCCACTCCCCCAGTCTTCTCAATCACCACCGCCTTCATCGTCTTTGGGATTTCTGTTGCCATGGTGCGGATCTGTATCGGACGAAAGTGAGCCGAGAGTTGATTCAAGCGCGCAGGAGCTTGGAATTGCGATTGAGAACGGAATTGTGTACGTAGGAGACGGATTGGTAGACGTAGAGACATGCAGGGCTGTGCAGTGAGCGTGATAGATGGGATGGAGAAGGAGGGGTTAGGTTATTTATGAGGGAGCTGTGATACATGGGATTGTGCTTATTAATTCTTGGTGAATTGTGCTTATTAATTCGTGGGGGTGGGATGCGACTAAGAGCGGGGCAGGGGATTTCGTCATCTGGTGTTTTGGCACATCTTCTGGGAAAATAAAAGTTTATTTTGTGTTGACTCCGAAATCGGAGGGGCTGTCATGACGGATATGGACCGCCGTTGGCGATGAGCTTCTCTCTGAAGCGGTAATCGTCGGTGTTTGCGTAACTGTTAGGGTTTACTGGTAGGGAATTGGAAGGGTATCGCAGTATAGTAGTAATATTGCCGGAGTCTAAACGTAGGGCACTAGTTGAAGATAAACTAATTGCTACCGATCTCCTTCCCTTCTTGCTATCCCTTATCTCAGAGCAAGTAGGGTGGAAACCCTGCTTCTCGCCCGATTAGCCCCTACTACCCCTCTTATACTTTAGTATACTTCGTAGGTGATTAACGCCCGAACCCTTGAATCCCCCTTCTACGCCCCTGACATTACTCCTGGGGTCAAAGATGGCATACTGCAGAAACTCTTATGACGCTGCCAGAGACATTCAACGTCTTTTTATTGGACGGAGTTAAGATCTGGCGACATTGCGAATACAACGGTCCTTCATAGTTACCGGATTATGGTCTACAGGATTAAGAATACTAAATCCTCAAACATTGGATGGAGGTGCCTTCTATTCAGTATGAATGCTACCATTTCGGAGGTGGCCAGCCGAAAATGAGACCCAGCTCACGGTTAACGGCATGCATCTCGCAATTATCTGGAAACCCGCTTCTTTCTCCGGCACTAAGCATTGCAACTAAACGACTGAGCTGTTGTTTGTTCTTATGCTTCAGTTCAAACCGGACATGAACGATCTTGAGAAATTGGCCATTCTTTCACGACCAATCATTGGCGGTAGAGGTAGCTATGGAAGTCATACCCCGGGTGAATCGCATTATGCTTCACATTCGCAAACTTTTTCTTGGCATGGCAAAGTTACTTCTCTAGTGAGCGGTATCTTGACACCTGCAGGATCTTGGAAAAGTTGTCAAGTACTGGAATATACAGTCAACTTATGGAAGTTGCGTCTGTAGTCTGTGGTCACAGATCGCTTTACTGGACATATTAGCCTAGGGCTGGAAACCATGAGACCCGGAGACGTAGTTTGCACAATGGTTGACGAGACTATGAGATGGGCGATGTGTCATTTGCTGCCTCTTTCGAGCTGCTTGACCATATCGTCGCCGAAACCTCTACGATTGCTGAACCCGTGGCGGAGGATCTGCTTGAAGTCAGCCCTATCACTATTATCTAACCACTGGAAAGTGGCGTTATTTGTAATGTACAGGAGTAGCGTGTCCATTGGAAGCAAGCTGGTGGCGGGATATGGATGGTTTGTGAGCATCACGAGATATGGCGAGGATATCTCAGCGACTTGAGTCGCACCATAACTTGATTTCGTTTTAATTGCCTCGAAATCCTTTGATTAGGTCATGGTTCTGCTCCAAGACTCTGATGGACGGACGGCTGTCGAATACCAATAGTATCTCACACCGCCAGAGAAACAGGGGAGTTTGGATACCAAAGCTTGCCTGTCGAATGGGTTGAGAAGTTTCTATACCCAACCATAGCACGAATCTCTTCGGGGACGGTTAAGATACTGCCAGAAATGCAGCACATCACAGCAATGGTCGCCGTTACCAAAAGGAGCTTTTTCTACGTGGAATATATGGCCGGTCCTCCGTCTTAGGTAAGTTTGTTCGTGGAAGCGATTCAAAACGGAAGAAGTGCCTAAAACGACCGCCTATTGCGTGTACACTGACGCGTTATAGGTCACGAGGGTCTGAGGAAGAGAAGGCGAAAAGGAAGAAGTAAGAGAGAATGAGAAGAAGCAGGCAGGAGAGGAAGAGTTACGAAGAACGAGAGCGAACGAGGAGAAGGGGAGGAAGGCAAGAAGAAGAAAGGTAAGTTGAAAAAATTACCTCAAGCTGAACTGTGAATTTCAACCTCAACACGTGTACGCAATTAGGTACAACATACAAATATGCGGGAAGTTCCAAGGAAACATCATTATGTGCCTTCGACAGCGCAAATATTAGGATTATAATATAACACAGACGTATCTCCGAAAGTCATATCAGATTTGTTCCTAAGCAGGGCGTGGTCCCTTTCTTCATTGTTTGTCACATGCAGTCATGTTTTCCGTTTCTACCTCGATATTCACGTGTATTGGCCACATTACGAACTTTTCATCCATGTATACTGCACAGTTCTCCTCAATTCATATCACCTAACCATTTCCCCTCTCACCAAACCCCTGGACCTCGTAAAATCTAAGCTGACCATGGTACCACGCATCAGCCGCAATTTGCTCACATTCGACCCGTCATATCACATCATATAAAATCTCACCGCCGCCAATATAGGGCTGAAGCTTAAGTACTACTCAAGCTTTCTCCCCTCAATTGCTTGTTTTTTCTTTCTTCCTCAAAAATGTATAAATACCACCGTGTCTTCGATTTTGCGTTGCGTTCTTCTCGTCTGAAAACCCCTCGACCTCTGTTTCAGAGAAACTTATACTCAAAGCATTTCCATAGTACTACCGTGTTCACGATACCCAGGATGACTACTCAAGCGACTTCGAGCGATCGTGTATATGAGACGGCTGTACTTTATCCAGCAGCGGGGAAATTAAATGAGGTATTCTTCCTTTCCAGCTGTTTTCGCGAGCTCTTTCTCGATTCTCAAGACAAAAGCTAATCCACTCGTCTTGTAGCTGCAAACTCTCTGGAATGACGAGCTTACCCAAGCCAAGGAAAATGTTCCAGGCATCCTGTCCTTCCAGCTCTTCACCGCTTTCCCACCTCCTCTCGTAACGCCTCCCGGTGGGCATGGTGGTCACGGTCCTGTAGTCTTCCCCAAGCTTGTCTTGTGGATTACCTGTATATTTTCCCCTTCCTTCTTGCATCTTCCCTTCCCTCACCCCAATCTCAATTCTCAATTCTCCCTTCAAATATCACCAAGCTAACAAACACCAGTCCAAGACGACGCAGCGCAAAAGGAGTACCAAACAACCTCCATCGCAGCACTCAGAGCCAAAGCTGCAGAACAGGGTCTTCTAAAAGAGCAGGCTGAGGTATACGTCATGAGGCCTGTGGATGGGTTCGATAGGAACGACGAGTAATGCGTTTTGCACATTGGCGAAGAAGGTACATGACTGGTCTGGATCTTTCACTTGCGAAAATCGAGACGGAGGAGGGGAAGAGGGAGGATATATAATTTGGCCTTGGCGATCGAGAAAACTTGTCCATCTGCTTTCTAATTTTTTCACTTCTTCCTATCATATAATTAGCATCGAGACAGTCCACGTTGCGTATACAATTTAGCAACCAATTAGTTCCGTATGCTCTCTCTCCCACTTATGACTTGCACAGCAAAACGCAAATGCACCCCAAGAATCTAGCTGCCTGGAAGTGAAATGGTACAAGCAGATCAGCTCGACTCCACTGACAGTGGTCAATCAAGAATCATGATAGACTTCATGAATACAAACACTTCATCCGCAACATCCTGGTTGCGAATCAAATCTTGCGGTCGTTCCCGTCCAACAGTAGAGAGTCTGATGCTGTCACCTTTGAAATAAGAAGAGACTTAGTCGATATTGAATTCTGACATTGTTGGGTAGTCCGCAAGATATTTGCGAAGTCATGCTTGGGCTTCCCTGGTGCTGTATTTCCATGACGGTGAAGGAAGTTCCGTGCCAGAAACAGAGTAGTAGGTAAGGTTTGCCAGACCAAGTGAACGAACTAAACGCACTGGGAGTGGACAAACGACTGCAGCCTCCGTACCTTGATATTCTACCATCCCGGGTAGAGTGGATGAAGCAATATTCTTTCGACTCGTGGACGAAAAAAGACAAAGTATCGAACGATTTAGACATGTCGATGAGGTTGTACGACTACGCCAAGTCTGCATATGTATGGACCCTTGTTCCCTATGACACCCTCCAGTGATCTTGTCAACGATCCTCCCGATTTTAGCTTCTCGGTATTGTTTGCTGCTTACGACGCACAATCCTCATGATAGGGCAGCGTGTCGTCTAGGGCGCCAACCGGACGGTACTCGCAGCGTGACCTCTTATCACGGAATCCTATGGCTAGATTCCTCATTGCGAAAGATTATCGGACAAGTGCGGACAGAGATGGCCAGCGCAGTGCTAGGAAGTCTTGTGAGCCTCGTGCAAGTTCGGCGCGAACTCTAAAACTTATCAGTTCTAGTAACACGCACTTGGTGGCACATGGTCAGTATCCCGCTTTCCTAAAGATGCTGAAACAGAACTAGGGACCAGTTGGACGGCGGGGTCATCATAGACAGAATCAGCCCTGGCCCCTTTTTCTCTTTCGGACTTTCACTCTTCACATGTGTGCCCATGAGTGTTGATTCTGTGTTTTCATAGATATTGCATGCGTCTCCAAGCCACCTCGCCGCCATGCCATGTCCTGTCCCAACGTCCCATCCCACACCAGGCCATGCTGTTCCACTCCTCCCCTCTTGTTCTCCCTCTTCCTTGCACTCTTTTGTCCGACAACCCCCCACTAAGCCCTATCTTCATCCATTGACCGTCACCAATTCACACATCCACCCATTCCTGCTGCAGCGACCCATGCGGAAATCAAACACTTAAACTCTTGGCAGCGCGATAAGAAGATAAAACATGCTCGGACCAATTGGGCCTTTGTACCCACGTGCTAGATTTATACGTCAGAATCCGTCGCAAAAGCATATAAAACTCTGGTCCCATGAAAAAATGACTCCATCGCAGAAGGGTGCACGCCTGGGCACCGGAAATTGAGATTGCTTTTGGAAAATAGTCGACCAACACGACCTTGACATTTGTCATAGAATACGAAAAGGGGAATGGCTAGACACGTGCCTATGCCAATTCCCAGGGAATTGGATCTGAGGAGGGCGACTCACGCGAGTACGGCCACTGCGACTAATGCTACTATTACTACTGCCAATATTGTGGTGGATAGGATGAATGCTGTACCTGGATTCCTTGCCAGTGCAGGTGAGTTTCTCTTATTAAGAATCTCAATTCCTTTTGCAAGAAACCTTTGATTTATTTGCATTTTGCTTCAATTTGTGGTCTGGAAAAGCTTCATAAAATCCGTTTTGCAAAGATTTTACTGCAAGCAACCAGCAGCTGCGTGAGCTGATTTGGGATCATCTTTGCAACCCTCACCACTTTTTTTTAATCTTTCTTGCATACATATTGAAGGGCTAGCCATTTCAAGGTATTATTATTGAATGCAACACACACATTTATCCGTTGGTCTCCAACCACCAAGCTTCAGCAATGCCAGGAACGTCTGCTAACAATTAACCGGCATCAGCCTTTTTTACTTTCCTTCGTGCGAATCTCGTTCTTCCACCGTCAACACTGAATTCGACCTCCTCGACCCCGATCCTCGACGCATCCTCGTCCCAAACTCTTCCCCCGCTTCGTCCATCATTTCTCGCAACAATGACATCCAACATGGATGATGACGACATTGCCCCTCCCAATCCCTTAGAGGGAGTCCCACCTCTCACAACGACAGTCTTGACATCTGAAGACGACAAGGTAGCAGCCCTCAAACTCGTGGCTGATTCTATCGCCCAGCAGAGGCAGATTGCTTCCCGGGCTGTGATCTTCCATCCTCTGACAATAGCACTTTACATTGCGATATTGGGGGTTGTCACCAAGTTGATGTATAAGGAACGCAGTGATGCTGCCTTATTGGTGACGACATGCGCGGGTGTCACAATGGCTTGTTTAGTTGCTGTAAGATCAGCCACAGCAGGATATATACAACATGCCGAGGACTTCAATTGGAGCTTTGCGAAGACTGAGGATGGAGAAGAGGATACAATAATCGGTTCGAAGTATGGAGAGGACATCATTGGGGCACTTATATTACGCATCGAAAGAGCTACGAATGGCAAGAAGAAGGGAAAGAATGGGAAGATGGGAGGCAAGGGTGTGGTGCGCGCCTGGACTACGAAGATGAGATACAGGGGAACGGGAGTTGGCACAGCGTTGCTAGAGGAGGCTGTTAGAAAAACTAGAGAAAGGCTGGGAAATTCGGCGGAGATTGGCTTCGCGCAAGAACATGCGAACAGTAAAATGGTTCTGCCAGAACTATTCAACGGAACATTTAGACAGAAGGAAAGAAGTGCTGCTCTGGAACTAGAGTCGGTAGTGGATGGAATGGATACGGGGAGGAAGAAGAGATAGATGGGTTGGGTTGGGTTAGATGATAAGCGCAATATGCGAATGTACTATGGATCACCTGGATTGTTGGATAGGGGGATATGGGCGGCAGATTTGGGTTACAGGTTTGGTTTGAGCATAGATCCGGCACAGAGGGAGCTACCATTTGGAGTTCATGACACTCGTTTGAGGCGAGTCAGACATTTTGGAGTGCGCATTTTGGAGTGCGGGGGACTGGCACTGGCGCGGGATACCATTATTTCAGAACTTGATTTCTAGAGCCGTTTGATACTGATAAGCTAATATTTTTGATGATCAGCTAGCACTCACGCCCTTCCATGGCTCGGTGACCTCCGGCTGATAGTTACGGCACTTTGAAACTTAAAAATCTGATGCTGTTCGTCGGGGATGCGTAATGATAGCTACCCCGCATTCCGAAGAAAGAGGATCCAAGCTTGAGACAGACTTTCAGTGGACGGTGGGACGACCGCCCTTGCCATGTCGATGAGTGCATGTGTGACCTCTGTCTGAGCTGTATGTTCGTTCATATCGAACTTCAGAAGCTACCAAGGGAAGGATTGCTGGTATCATCAGACATCAGACAAATTGATGAATCTGAGAGAAGCAGCGCGGGGCACCACACGTGAATTGAGATAATGATGGTCAATGCTCGCTGGAGCTCTTCAAATGGACAGGGGTGTGGCTATCGCTTAAATAATCTGGACTTTTCTCGAAAATTTTCTTGCAAATTTCCTTTGCACCGTCTCTCTGTGTTTTTCCCAGATTGAAGCTTCCGAAGACGAAGACACCATGGACATTGAGTTCGCCCTTACGTTTGCTATGTTTCAAAGCGGCGACAGCATTGACAGCCACTAATCCACAGCTGTACTAACAAGCATGCAGCTCCCATTGTGAGATGCGGTGGTGCTTTCCTGGCACAGCGAGAAATCTGCTGATCTTAATCGGCCTACCTCGGGGTAAGTTCAGAACAGCTGCGAAGGGCCTTGGAAGCTTGGAGAATTTAGTACCCTCTTCCCCACATTCCCCTCCCCCTTCCCCGTTTGAACCTCAACACCACCCGAGGGGCCCGCATTCGTCACTGGTACTGGCTACTCTGATGTCCTTCCTAACGTGGGTGGCTTTTGTCTATTTCACTTCTCCGTTGACTCGGAATTCTCCGAAATTCACCTCTTATTCCAAAACCACAAGCGGAAAGATTGAATTGAAATTGTGAAAAATGAGGGCCAGTGTGAGGACGACTGCACCTTTGGTGCGGTCCTTGTTTACTACAGCTCAGCGGAGGAGTTTCTCTTCATCTCAAGGAAGACAGGCACAATGGGGATTTATTGGTCTTGGTCAAATGGGTACGTATTTGCTCGCATACACAAGGAATGAGTATTGTTTGTTAACAACGTCTTAGGATATAACATGGCCAAGAACCTTCAAGCAAAGCTGCCTTCTACGGACACGATACGAGTCTACGATATCAATACTCAGTCGGTGGAAAAGTTTGCGAATGACACAAAAGCTTTGGGGACAGGAGCTGCCGTTGAGGCTGCAAGCTCTGTACGGGAAGCTGCCGAGAACTCTGTAAGTTGCCCCAAGCATGTTTTCTTCACTTTCGACCTTTTCATTTTTGTCTACTGTTTATGTGATGAGTTTGTTCCACGAATGATCTAAGTTGGGGTCACCCGTCTTGGGTGATCTTCTAATGATTTTATAAATTACAACAAAGCCAATCCTCTGATTTCATAACACTCCATACCTTACACTGTTTGATAAGCGTCATCAATTCATTTGCTAACATGCATTTGCTCAGGAAACCACAATCACTGTTCTGCCAGAACCATCACATGTTAAAAATGTGTTCGGCCAAATCCTCGAACCTCCACTTTCTACATCCGTAGTCGCCAATCCAGATCGTCTCTTTATCGATTGCTCCACAATTGATCCCACATCTTCGAGAGAAGTAGCAAGAGCAGTCCATACCACCCAGCAGGGCAGATTTGTTGACGCCCCTATGTCTGGGGGTGTCGTTGGTGCTACAGCAGGAACTTTGACCTTTATGCTTGGTGCTCCCGATGAGTTGGTAGATCGTGTCACTCCGATACTCGAGATGATGGGCAAGAGAGTTTTGCATTGTGGTCCTCAAGGCGCTGGTCTGTCCGGAAAGCTGGCCAACAACTACCTTCTGGCGATCAACAACATCGCAACTGCCGAGGCTATGAACCTAGGGATAATGTGGGGTCTTGATCCAGTCGTCCTGGGTAACCTGCTCAATAGCAGTACCGGCAAGTGCTGGCCCAGTGAAAAGAACAACCCAGTAAAAGGAGTTGTTCCAGGGTCACCGGCTGAACGAGATTACAATGGTGGGTTTGGAATAAGTCTGATGAAGAAAGATTTGGGCTTGGCTCTGAAAGCTGCTGAAGAGGTACAGGCCAAACTCGAGCTTGGTGAAAGAGCTCGGGAGGTCTATGACACTGTGGAGCAGAGAGAGGATTGCAAGGGGAAGGATTTCTCCGTCGTGTATAAACACATTAGTGGTACTCGATAATATGAACTTGTATGCAAATGATAATCCTCGACGTGTAGTGAAGCACTTTCATATTAGTGGTGCTCCATAATATGAACGTGTATGTAAATGGTAATTCTCCCAAAGTGACTTGGAGGTCTTTCTTGATCATTGATCTACCTAGCTAAGTCCTTGTCTCCATTTACATATATATGGTGAAGTGTCTTGACCTCTCTGGGTTGTAAACTCCTTCCGATTATCTCCCATCATATCACATCATATCCTCTCCTCTTCTCTCTCCTCTCTCTCCTCCCTCTCCTCTTCGCCCTTCTCTTCCCTCCCCTCCCTCTCCCCTCTCCTCCCCCATTCTAATGCAATCTCTTCAACTCCTCCACCAAGCCCCTCAAATCCTCCACACTCGGCCCCAAGCCCTTGGCCACCAGCTCCTGCGTCTCCTCCTCCAGATCCAAGAACCGCTCGATAAGTTCCCCGTCCACGAAGCGGAAGGGCTCGAGCGTTTCGCGCGTGGCGGACGTGTAGGAACGGTAGGTGTTGAAGTCGAGGTTGCCGGGGGTGAAGGAGATGGGGTTGGGATTGAGATTGGGGGTGGTGGAGGAGGTGGTGGAGGAAGATAGAGATGCGAGACGGGTTTGCAGACGCATGAGGATGTCTTGATTTTGGGGGGGGATGAGCGAGAAGAGGTAGATTGCTCCTTCGGTCTAAGGGTGGGGAGGGTGTTAGTTTGCTTGGTTGTTTGGAGGATGAGAGAGAATAGAGTAGGGAAGAGGGCGTAGGGTAAGGGGGAGTGAAAATCCACGATAAGTACGTAGCAAGCAGCAAAGAGAACCACAGAACGAAGAATGAACAAATACGAGAAACAAAACGAGAGAAAACCACATACCGTCCCAATAAACGCCCTCGGAACAACCAACGCACTACTCGACGTATCGACCGTAATCCTCTGCACACGATTCACCATCTCGCCCAAATTCAACTCGCTCGTAACCTCCAGCCTCTTGCGATCCTCCTTCGTCACCCCGTCTTTATTCCACCTCAAAACGAGTAGATTCCCATCATGGTCGCTCTCCAGATACGTATTCTCGTCTATATTCGTAACGCTCGTTGCAAAGACTTGTTGATTATGCCTCCCTACCTCGTCCAGCTTGTCAGGCAGCCCGTCTGCACCCGGCGTGTACTCGACTAGGGCGACGGATTTCATGATATCCGCTACGGCGATGATATTATCTGTGATATCGATATCGATGGGACAGGTCGAGCAGCGGTATGTAGCTAGCTTGGTGAAAGTGGCGGAGTTGCTGGATATTTCCTCGTATTTGTACATCACAACGGTTTTATTGAGCGCGGCGACGATTTTCCCATCTAGGACCCCGATGCAGCGACATGCGCCTTTGAGAACGTGGCTTGTGATTAAGTACGGACTGCGGTTTTGGTCGACCCCGAAAACGAGAAGTCGGCCCCGGACATCACTGGTGTCTGCATCGTCACGGTCGAGGAAGCTTGTTCCGACGAGGAAGCGCTCAACGGGCTCGCCGTCGCCATATGTGATAGGGAGCTCGGCGCGGACCACCGATTCGACGATTTCGTTGTTGTCGGGGAAGTTGTAGGGTTTGCCTAGTTCACCGAATATGACTTCGTCGACGAGTCTGAACGAGGTGCTGATGATTTCTTCATCTTTGGTCAGCTCTCGTTTGATGGATCCGATACCGAATGCTCGCTCCTTCGCGGAATATGCGATTCTTCGGACTGTTTGACCTAACGGTAGAGTTCTGACGTGCGTCCTTCTTTCGTTGTCGATGGCCGAGAGCTTGAGTTCGTTCTGAGTGGCTACTACTATCGAGTCTGGATAGGCTTCACTGTCGAGACAGCAGACGCATACTGCATCTTCTGCTGTGACGGCAGAATAGACGATTCTACCTTCCGAACCATATATTAAGCTTGGGTGCTCACAGGTCGCAAAGACATTGTAAAGACCGTTCTTCCGTGGTAAGATTTGTAGCTGTGCTTGCTGAATGCCCAAGACAATACTTTTCCGCCCCGAAAGAGAGTAATCATTCTTGTCAACACTGAAACTAAGAACAATCCCATCTTCCATACTCACGAATAATGTTGGACCTGACAACTCTTCAGGTAGGATCTGAGTAAGAACAATGTCCCTAGGAATAGAAGCACTATCTGTCCGCCGCAACTCCTCCGAGGTAATATTATTCAGATTTTCAAGATCTAGTATCGAGATCGATCCTGACTTCCATAGGCCGACGATTCCTATGTTTCCAAGGACTTGCGGCACGTGTACACAAGCGACTTGATCATCTCCAAGGTCTTGGACCGCGATCTCGTCAAGATTTTGCTCCAGTCCCAGAGACACCAAGGTACGTCCATTAGATGCAACCAGAACGTATTTCTGATTTCCAGAAGCAGCCGTAATAACGTGTCCTTCCGGAGGCTGCCATCGATGGACCATAGAGTTTTGGCCGTGAAGTGTTACAGACTCAGCAGTAACCTGTAATATCAAGCCATTATCGAGATTATATGTAAGGAAAGTTTCCGCAGTGGAAAACAACCCCCTGATAGTATCCACCTCTTCAAAGTCACCTTGACTATCCAGCTTGAAAAATCGAGTTTCCGTGGCAAATGACACCACAAGGGTGTCGTTGGGCAAACTCGGTCCGGTATGTAGGGCGAAGACTTTGCGGATGCCTTCCATCTCTGCAAGGATTCCTATATCGTCAAGTCCAACACCACTTCGAACGCTTCTCAAACTTCCTCCTTCAAACCCTCCACTTCCCGTGACCAATCGAGCCTGGCCTGATGAATACTCATTCGACTGAGTCTCGCCGTCTCGACCACCCATATCCATAACAGTGAAGTCTAAAATCGGAGCAACATTCGGCAAAGTTTGCAATATCGTAATAGATTCTCCGTCTTCAATGCGAATAACTTGATTGTCCGCTTCATGAGAAGCAACGTAAAAAACGCCATTTCCCAAATTCTCCAAAGATGTAGATTTCGATGCTTGGCCTATCTTCCGAACTTCCATTCCCGTGACGGTGGCTCCGTCAACTAGTATCGTTAAAATATATAAATACCCATAATCATCTGCCAGCAGATAATGTGTCTCATCTATTGCTTCCCATGTAGCCCATATCGTTGCTTCGTCTAATGCGTAAAGAACAGTAGCTTTGCTTTCGTCGTCAAGATAAGTGAGTTTTGTTTCTCCCACAATGATAACTCCACCCAAGTTTGCTTTCGCCGTCGCAGCATTTCTGATGATGTATCTTTTGCTTCCTTCGTCCTCTGCCTTTGGTACCGGAATGATATGCATGGCGCCAAAACATAAATCATCTAAATCATTCTCCCTATCCTTCTTCGGGTCGAAAGCCGAAGGTTGACCTTTTTCATCCAGCACCCTATAAGTAGCCAATCGAACGTTCCCCCTCGAATCCTCATACAACAACGCAAGCTTCGGCTGTTTCGATTCCCCATGTAGAAAAGTACTCGCCCTGACCTTCATCTCCGTAATCCTGACCTGTTCCGGCTTATCCAAGTAGTCCGTCTTGCAACCTTTCGGCTTGACAATCTTCACCAGATTCAAGACTCCCTCGTAGAGCTCCATGACCAATATTCGCCCTGTCGGATCCACCAAACATCTGTCCTTACTCACCGATTCCCGCATGTTTTTCTCCGATACGTCGACAAAGGACTGCATGGTATCGAGCTGTTGCGTCCGACGATTCCACATCAGAGTGAAGTATTGCGCTCGCACGGTGCCCACGAACAAGTGGTCGGTTTTCGATCCCACCGGAGTAATCTTCTGAAGCATGGAGATGCGTCCGTATATAGCTTTCGAGTGAGCCATTATCAGGCCTTCGGTCGTTGACCTCCATATTTCTAATCGATTGGCCTTGCTACTCGTAAGTCAGTATCTAATAGCCATGGTAAGCTCTGGTTGATTTGTTCTTACGCAAGTACCAGGCATTCTTCTGAGGGATCCAGGAGGTTCAATCTAAGTGTAAGACGAACACTGCTCGGTCTGTGTATGGGTGCTAGGTAGGCCATCTTGAATTTCAGTCAAGAAGAGAAAAGTGCCAGAGTGGTTGTGTATTGGGAGAGCTCGAGGTTGAAGGGCACTAAAAGAGAAGCTCCCTGGGGAGTAGATGACGCCGGGACTTTTTTATCGTTATCGCCAGATCGGAGTTAAGAATTTGTCTCCAGCTGCCTACCCCTCACATCAACAACAGAAGCCACTTAGCTAGTCAGACACGATTAAGAGCTGAAAATGATTCAAGGGCTTCTTCATATTACGTTCATCGAGTCCATTATGTCATCCATTGTGCTGAAATCTGTTTAATTGTCTATCTTGTCTATCCAGACGGCTGCGGGGTATCTTTATATTTTGTATTGTACGCCAAAAATGCAGATGAAAACCAGAGCCAAAGTACCTCGGACCTCATATCTACTCCTCATCACTGTCCGAAAGAGTTACTGTTTCCCCATCGAGCTTACTCCTAGATAACTTGGAAGCGTTATTTGGTGCACTAATTGTGTCAATATACGCCATATCATCCAATCCACTAATCAATTTCGGAACAGTGTCCGGTGAAAGCTCTTGCGGGTTACCGTTCTCATCCTTTTCCGCAACAACAAACAGATGATCTTCAAACGCATCCCAAGCTTGCTGGTTATCTTCGTCCACATATCGATGCTTTTGCCATGGCTCCTGTTGGGCGGCTGCAATCCGTACTCCAATGTTATCCATCATATCTTCTTCTCCGTCAATATTTGACTTCACTGTCATATGGATAGCTCGAGCCTCCGTTGCCCGTGGTACAGTTCCTGGATCGCGTGGTCGTCCTTGTCGTTCCTGTTCTGCGTGCGCGTCGATATGGTGAAATTGAGGCCGCAATTGAACGATATGGTCAACGGGTGTCAGATGAAGCTTGTCTGGTATCAAGTTAGGTACTGGGAATGCTACTCTACGGAACAAGAGAGCTTACCTTTATCGAATGCTCCCACAAAATACTGAGGAGAAGTCTTCTCAACCGGAATGATCTGGCCACCAAGGGTCTGCTTCACCAGGACCTGTTCCCTCTGAATTGCACCCTCATAATCCTCCATCACCCTCTGCGGATCCAACATATCTTCCCCCCTTCCTCGCCCTCTACCAGTTGCATGTGCGCCTCCAATACCGAACCCACCAGGCAATCCATGACTTCCTCCTCCTTTGACCATATTGCTTTTCTTAATAGCATCTCCCCATTTCACACCCTTATCCTTATCATAGTTCCTGCGCGCATCAATCGGCACATCCATTTCCACCATGCCCGAATTAGGTTTTATCCGGAATTTGGAAGGTTGAGAATCGGTTGCGCCAGAATATCTCTGCTCAATATCGCGATTGGGGAATTGTATAATATAGACTTGACGGCCATCGGCAATCTGAGGCTTGATGAAGATATCGTAAGAGCTCGTTATAGGATCATCATCTGAATCTATATCGACTTCCATCTCTGCTTCCATCATTTTGAATTGATATGTTATGTTGTGCTGAATTGTTCTTCAACAGAGACAGTCAACATCCAAAAGTCTGAATTTGGCTGGAACTTTTTTTATTCCACGCTCGTGCTTTCTGCTGTGCCTGAAGTGGAGTAGACCTAATCAATGCACCGAACCCGCCTTTATCGTAACCCACTAAGCTTAATTAGGTATAACCTGCTGTTTTACCCATGCTCAGTCTCGACTCACACAGCCTCCGAGCCACCGATGACGAACCATCAGCTGCGCCTGAACCGTGGAGAGACATTTTCACTTCCTTTAAACACCTTCGATTACCTTTCTCTCCTCAACACTTCAATCAACAACCTACAAACTCAAATAGATATATCCCAAGTCTTCAGGATGTGCTCTTCCGATATCTTCCTCGGGCTCATCGCCATACTCTTTCCCCCCGTCGCAGGTAAGCATGACATCCCTCCCCTATCCCCTCCACACCAACATCCCACCTGTTCCGTACCTCCCGATCGAAGCACATCAATCACCGCATCCATACCCTCTACCCCTCTACCTCCACCTTAAACTACCAACTAACACTTCTCCCCAGTCTGGGTAAAGCGCGGCATCTGCTCCGTCGACAGCATAATCAACATCCTCCTCTGCATGCTAGGCTTCCTCCCCGGCCTTCTCCACGCCTGGTACATAATCGCGAAGTTCCCGGAGCACGACTACGACTACATTCCGGATTCCGAAGCGCGCGTGACATACGTGGTGGTGCAGGAGCCCGGTGCGCGCAATCAACGCATGTCGAAGAACGGACCGCAACAACAAGGCGCAGGAGGATACGGTGCGACTACGGCGCCGACGGTGCAGCAGCAGCAGAACGGGACGTGGGCGACGGCGGGTGAGGGCAGCAGTAATGCGGTACCGCCGACTTATGAGCAGGCTGTGAGGGGCGATCATAAGGTGCAGACGCATGATTAGGGTGGCGAGCGATTTAAATGAGGGTGCGGAGGGTTGGGGGAGTATGATGATGGATGTCAATGACTGGAAATGAGAGACGAGGGGTTGATTATTTGGAATTAGAGGGTTTCCAAGGTGGGCTTCGGCGTAACTGGATATTATGATCAGGCTGTATTTTGTATGGAGTTCTCTCAGTGTTTCTATCCTATTCAATCACCGCAAAACAAAAAATTGTACCAGCACATTGTCTCTGTCTTCAATTCAAATTGTGCATTAATTCATTATCCCATCAAGCTCCCCGTGGACTCGGGCCAACTACCCCAAACCAACGGTCTATCCGTGACTCTAGTATTCAGCGGTGCCAAGATCTTCACCTTCTTCTTCTTCTCGTCAACATCCGCTACATATACGAACCCCATTACGCTCGCATCTCGGATCGTATCCTGTGAGTCACGAGTGGAGGCATGCATAACTGCAAAAAGACAGTGCAGCATAGCTTGTGAAGGCTCCACCTTCTCATATAACGCCTGCTCGTACTCTTCATCTCCTCCTGGCAAGAATGATGCCATCATCAAGTGCGCTTGTGTCATGTTAGCCATCATGTAGACTCAGAAAGTGGGAACGGGAGCTGATACATACCTTCTCTGATCTTGAATATGGAAAGCTCGTCGAAATTGACCTGTTGAGTGTGAGGACTCAAAGTCCGCTTCGCGTCACCGAAGAAGTATTCTTTGATAGAGGCTTCGCGCATTTGCTGCATGAATACATCGTCCCGGTCAACGCAGCCACCTGACTTATCCAACCTCACGATGGTCATGACCTCGCCGCTGCCCGTTTTGTGAGCCGAGAATCGCCGTACCATATCACTGTGTAGACGTTCCGAGCCCAACGTTAGGATGATATTGACTAACGATATTAGTAAAGAGATGAATTCAACAGAGCTTGTAGTAAACATACCCGAAAACTCTGCTACAATATGCGAAATAATATCATAGCCCCCCTTCCCCTGACTGATTATCCCCGGCGTATCAATAATCATCCCCGTCGTCTTGCACACCTCATCATCCTCCACCCTACTCGTAGCCGCCAACGCCAATCTCCCCACAATCGGTTTGAACAACTTTGGATTATCCTCCGGACTCTGCAACCCATAGTAGTAACACAGCGGCAACTTCACCGGCACCGGACTCGGTCCACTCGTCGGACTGCTTCCCCATCCTTCCTCTACATCCAAAACACTCCCAAACACAGCAGCGGTCAAACTCCCCGGTACGCTCAACATGCCTTCTCTCGAATCCGTGTTCACAACCAATGGCTGCCGTCCCATGCGCACCGCATATGCGGTGAGAAGCTTGACCAAGCTCGTCTTCCCTGCATTACTCGGACCAACGATCAACACTCGCGGACCTTCTCCTCCCGTTTTGCTGGCTTCGACGCGCAGATTCTCGAGCGCAAAGTGTGTGTTGACGTAGGAGACCATGGGCGTTTCTTCAGCAGTATATTCCTCACAAGAGCCCGAGACTTCCAATCGACAGCCATGCCATGTATATATGGACGATTTCGTGCTAGAAAACCTGTAAGAGGTTTTGAGGGCGAGCTCCGTGCCGAAGATCTCCGCCGTGCCTGAAACGACCTTTTGTTTGTGAGTTATGGTTCTTGGTGAATGGGATAGATAGTGTCATGAGAGGACATGCCTTAACCTCCACGGTCGATCCTACAGCGACTTCGAATCGCCATTCGGAATTTGCTTGGAGCTCGTGGATAGCTTTATTCGAGGCTGCTACAGCAGCTGGGACTGCGGTCGCCTCGTGCAAAGGTTAGTGAGGCGTAGAGTTGTGTGCGCGGGATGGAAATACATACTGCGGGAACAGCATGTCCTAGACCAGGGATTGACATGATTGGTAGTCACGTCGGTCTTTGGAGGTGTGGACCATGGGGGTAGAGTTTTAGCTAGGGAGGTGGATGGGAATTTAGAGTTTGCCAGGGTCGTGGGATCTTCAGCCTTGCCCGGAAGTATCTATTAGTCTTACGCGACGCGTCGGGCTCGATGACTTCTAAATTGAGAGCACTTTGGCTGACATCACTTGCGAAAAGATTAAATATAATTTTCTTAAATTTTCCACCGTAAGTCCTGGTATGGCGTGTGGTGTTAAACGTCTTCAATTACAGTCAACAAAGGAGGAATGTGTTTCGCAAGCAGCATGTGTTTCGCAAGCAGCATGTTTTTCGCAAGCAGAAGGTGATGATGCAACAAGTGCTTTGTGCAATTCGACACACTACTACTGTACGATCAACAGAGCGGCCTAACGTTGCAATACGAAAATTAGACTGCCAACGAAAGGGGTGAGACACTTGAAGGAGCTTGTATCTTGTACGTGTTGCATCCATCATCATGACTGTGCGAACATGCACCGGTCATTGTAACAGTATCGTGAAATCTGTTCAGCTCAATAATCATCAGGTTCTTTACATAAATGCTCACGACATGCATCGGCGCAGACCGAACATTGTCTCTTCAAAGCCACATTACCTCACATCATCAATTTTGTAGCGGGAAACATTTTGGATGAGCTGATGATGCATAGAAAAGCCTATTAGTTACCCGGGCCCATGTCACAGCGCAAGAAGATAATTCCTTTTCTCTAGCGATGAAGTAAAAAGGGGAATAAATATTTAATGGGTACCTAGTATGCTACATATCTGTGCAGACATCCAGAGGTCCACTTGCAGTGGGGGGTATCTTAATACATAGCCAGATGCTTGTCTGTAATTAACCCATATATGTCCTGTCCAAAAGCAACTCCGCTAAATGCCTTGCATCTAATAAAGCCCGCAACTCCCACACCCATAAGCCAAATGTCATGTGAAAAATCTCATGACCTGCTTCCTATCTCATGAACAGTATCACGAGTCCACCAATTTGCGCAGCATTTTCGCTACACTGCGAACTCCAACAAGTGCGTTCTCATCTGGTCCCGCGCCAGGCGTCCACTCGGCGTGCGCAAAATCTATGAGTTTAATACTATAGATCTTAGGGCAGGATTCGTCCTCCATCTCATCCTCGTCTTCGTCTTCGTCAAAAACTGATGGAGTGTCTCCGGAGGACGTCGATGCATGGCCGTTCGTAGGAGCGGGCGAACGACTCGCTTCTTCCATTGCAGTGCGTAGCGCTGCGCCATCACCTTCATAGACGAAGAGAAGACTTGCCGAGTACATCCTGCTCTCTTGTTTCTCCAAAATGCTCTGTATTCTCAGTAGATCGATGAGGAATGCCTGAGATATTAATTGCCCTAATTCCTTGTCGATGCCAGCCGATTCCGTGAAAAAAAAGTCTCTGAATGCCTCGAAAACGTTGTCGTTGTTTACTTGCAACCGGCCAAAATCCTTGTTGTATTTTTTGTACCCCTCTTCATCGATATCCTTTCCTTTGGCATTTGGTCCCTGCCACACTCTCATACCCGCGATGCGAAAGCCGAAGTCTTTGTGAGTCGTCTCCGCAGTGACTTTATTAAAACGTATCTTCTTTTCCTGTGGCGCATCATCTGCCCATAATCGTACGCCTAGTTTGACATCCAGAATGTTAGGCTTGACAAAGCCATGCGTAGCATTTTCGAGAACCAACGCCTGGTTTGTATCAATCTTTTTCAGCTTGGCAACGGGAACGGCCGGAGCAAGGGCTGCCGGGAGGGCAAGTTGCGCAGCAAGTTGGATCCCTTTCTCCTCGATATTCTTGCTCTGGTCTTCGTCGAGCTTGAGCGTTCCGAGAAAGGTTGGCATGAACTCATAAAACTCCTGATGACGCGCTATAGTTTCGTTGTAGAAGGCGATTTCGGCATCCGTACAGGGTTTGATAAATAGTTCGCCATCGACGTCAGATAGTGTGCCGTCACTGCTCACCGTTGGTTAGAGATGTCTCCATAAAATGAAAGTGGGATAAATGCTCTTACTGTCCAGCGACAGCATGGTTGCAGTCCACTAAATCCGCAGCACTGGTGGGTAAGGCTTTAGTCATCTTTGAATCTGTTCGGCGCAACATGGCTATAGATCTATCATGATGGTAGGGAAAGTATTAGAATATATGTGTGTGAAGTGAAGGAATCGAGCTTTGCGCCCTCGTTCGGCTTTCGCTTTTTGACACTAAAAAGGGAGGTGAAAAAGAACAGGGCTGAGTACAAAAAAGGAAGCAAAAAGGTAAAAAGGGTAAAAAGGAGGGAGGCGTCGGGTAAGACTGTAAGAAGCAGATCGTGGCTTCAATAATGGCTCCTGGGCTCCAGCACACCAACAGAGAGGAGGTGTTAGTTGTTTGGACGTTGGACCTGTAATCAAATTGGGCGCGCGCACAATCAGATTCAAGGGCCTTCTTGGTTTAGTCCTTTTCCTTGATGCCTGTGTCGCACTAAAATACCCGGTGGGGGGGTCCTGTGCAGTCGACACACATGCGAAAAGTGCTGAAACCGTCTGGTTTTCGGGTGCGGGCGAAAGTCGCAAATTCGTAACAAATCGCCCCTCGACGAACAAGCAGACCAAATCGCATTACTAACCCAGTCATACGCACGATAACTGCATATTCGCACCGGCACTGCCACTGCCACTGCAATGTATTTATTGTTCGCGCAACTTCGTAAAGAGCGAGTAAGATTCCAGCAACCCGTGTGGGATCGCAACTTCTATCCCGGGAAGTCCGTTGGTAGGAAGTACACCTTGCAGTAGTACGGACTGAAGGAATCCTCGTACCCAGGACCCAATCTTCTACAACGTGGAGAGCAAGGCATACTTCATGGGGCGGGCGACGACAGGCTCCAGCCTTCCACCATGGCATGATAGCAACTTAGAAAACAAGAGACAAATAGGAATCAACTAACATCCTGTCGCAACCCGGTCCAGAGGACCTCTTCGGCTCCCCGCAATGCTTCCCGGGTGTGGGCTACGTTATATTGGTCGCCTTGTCGTGGGGATGGTCCGCGGTTGGTTCTGTCGGACTGGCTCTGGCTGGGTAGTATGCTGATGGTGAGGGTGATGCTGATGGTAATGGCGGTGATGCTGATGTTGATGTTGAGGCTGATGTTGATAATATCCTCTGGCGGTAAGAGGGCAAACAAACTTAACAAGTGAACAGGTCGTCTAGAGGCCGTGAGAGCTTTCAAGAGCTGTGATATCTAAGCAGGAGCGGAAGGAAGTATCAAGTCTGAATTTACAACCTATGCGAAGCCTTTCCTTGCCTCTCCTTCCCTTTTATATTTTACATTCACTCCGATGACCAGACCAGCTGTACACTCTACTTCCATACTTGTCATTGCATCATTCGCACGTCTACTTCACAGCAAACAGACCTCCACTGCACTCATAAATGCATCACCTGGCTCGTTCAAATGATTCACACGATTTCCAACGCTCAATGTCGGTTTTCTACTTATTATTTTCTATATTTAAAAGAAACTTGAAGTTTAGCGTTGTATCCACGTATTCACATACTCACATACTCACGCACTGAGGAAGCTTGCATCCAAATCCTCATATTAAGTGCGGCTTCACCTTCAATTTGACCTTCTACAGTGTAAGGTTACTCACGGGTAAGCTTAAGTACTTCACGTTCAAACACGTTAATTCACCACCTTAATTCACTGCTTACCATCAGCCACTTCTACTACAAAATATTTTCGCTATTACGTTGGGCCTCAATTCTCGAATTTCCTAGCCTTTCCGCCCTCAGCGGTCAATTTTCTCCACTTCACAAAGATTTCTCTACCATTTCTTTGCACAGCCTTCAACAGCTCTGTGTCACCACCCCAACCGGTCCACCAACGGCTTTCCGCTCTCGTCTCTGCAGCTGTATCGATCTAGCGACGATCCTGCACCGTTGGCTACTGGGCACAAGTCTATCCTCTTGCATCCAAGAAATTACCAGGAAATAATCATGGCGCCCCACTCTGTAGGTCCCGAGCCTGAGGAGCTGTCTCGTGCCATTAGTGAGCTTGATTTGACTACTTTGAGAGGCACTAATGGAACTGCCGATGAAGCTGAGCCTGGAAACGGACCACGCTATACCAGAGATCAGCTTCTGGGTATCCGGTCGAAGTCAAGTCAAGTGGATGTTGTCATTAATCTTGCTGATATCGCGAGCGGTGCAAGAACCCCGCCAGTCCACACAACAGCCCCGCCTCCTACCCCAGAACATCCTTCCGCCGCCCCAGTAGCTCAACCTTGCACTACCTCCGAGCAGTCTAAGAAGGAGGAAGGCGCAGCAGATGAGCCAGGTCCACAAGCTGACATGCCCGACGAAGGAGCTGCCGAAGAAGAACCCAAAAAGAAAAAGAAGAAGAAGAGCAGTGGAAAGAACAAGAAGCCAGCTCCAACAGGATTTGAAGAATTTTATGCTGATCCGCCTATCACTCCGGGGGAACATGTAGAGGAGAGTGACATCTATAACGAGTAAGTTCAATTGACCTTTGACTAAGCTTTTCTGACACATTCGCAGAGATCGACCATTCGTAGAGTAAGTTTACATTCCGCAAGAGAAGCACCACATATTCACACTACTACTAGGCGTATAGAGACTTGTATTCATCGGTATAGAGCGAGACGCAGACTTGACAGCGCACGCAACAATATCCTCACTAAGTACTTCAGCTTGGGTGGCATTGACTCCGGTGCTAAAGCATTCAATGGAGGGCTTGACACAGAGACCTTGGAGAATTCTACTGCCGCTGAGATTGCCGCCATTCGAGCCACAGATTTCATACGCACTGGAAGTTCCAAGTACTATGATCCAGAGAATGATGAAGACTGGGTTGTAGACTGGGAGGGGGTGGCTAAAGGTTTCCTGTAGGAGTGGCTTGGCTCGTGACTGTTATTGAATATGCTAACCATGTCCAGTTCTTACCGTGCGCCGAAGTTATTAGGCGATGAGGAGCACGAAGTCAAACAGTATAGCGCTGTGGTACGAAACTTTCTCAACTATGTCCTGACTCATGGAGTATGCCCAGAGTACACTAAAGAAGTCATGGCTGCACGCAAAATCTGTGATCTGGCCGAGAAGGAATTCAAAAGCATTGCTGATGTCCAACTAAAATTACCTGGTGATTTCAATATCGCTGCATCAACAACTTACGGTGGAGAGTACAAAGATCGGCTAGCTGCTTATACTGAATGGGCAAATCCAGGTGACGATCAGGATGGTTGGAGCGCTGAAGTCCCTATGTTTAGTGAGCCTATCGCTCAATTCATTTTCAAGGGTGTCGTAGCTATGGTTGGGACTAAGGACCATTATGACCGAGCCATGAAAGATGGAATCTTCCTCACTCAAAGTCAAGCCAGATGCTTCGAGGTTGTGGGTGTCGAGCTTGCTTCTGAATCTGCCATCGAGGAATTTACCTGCATCAAGGATCCTCGAGGTCTTGGATCGTTGAAGCCGGTCGGGAAACTTTTTGTTAAGCATTGGGAGGGTCCTGGATTCGAGGAAGAAGATATGACAGATGATGAAAGCATCCACGATGATACTGATGCTCCTATTGAAGAGCTCTGGGTTGAAAACCATATCTTGGAGCATTGTTACAAGGGTTTGAAACTGGAAGTTATGGTTCGTGAGCTCAACATTGGCGTTAGATACTTCGATCGCTGTGTGAGCTTGTATCCGTCGTTCCACCTGTATCTTCCCAATGAAAAAATGGCCGGCTGGAAGGAACCTGGCGAGTGTTTTTTTTCCCCGTTTATATGGTATGGTGTAAGATTACCTCGCTAACAGATTTGATAGTTCCGAACGAAAGACCGCCACCAACTGAGGATGATCCTGACGTGGAGGAAGCGGCCATGAATGCCATTATGGATGATGAAGCTAAGGATATGGAGTAGACATCAGTAGTGTCTATATTGATGTTACTTGAACGTCACACCTACCAAACTTCCTGTCATTCGAATGTGCAGGCGATCATTCTCAACAAAACTTGACTGTGGATAGACACACTCAATTTGCTCTTTGATTTTTATCTTCTCAAAAAAGCGATTATATCATACAGATATGAACGACTGAGGATCAGTCAGTCCGTTGTTTACAAGAGCGCTCAATATTCACTTCTTTATCTCCCCTTTTAACTTGTTTTTCCAGGCGAATGAATGGAAGGAGTCTTCAAAAGTGGATTTTAGATAAGCAGAGTCTGCGATGACATGGAAAATGGGCGGATATGATGGCATGAGAAAACGAATGGATGAGTGAACGAATTACAACATTTAATCTAATGGTCTAAGAATATGTTCTACATTCCTAGTGCTAAACGTAAATCTAGATAAGTTTACAGCTATATTGTATTCTGTCGGAACTATACAGTAGGCGCCTCTGAATGGCTTCAGTTTCTTCACCTAGGATAACCCCGCAGCGGAACAAGAGAAAGAAGAAGAGACCACAATATTACACTAATATACAAGCAGTTAGGATTCGGGGAAACCTGGGGGAGAAGACACATCCGAGTTCCCCACAAGAAGACAGAGGTGCTGCTGTACATACCTGTGAAATCTGACGGGGATGGGATATAGGCAGGTATATTCACTTCTTTCAAACTACGTTTTATTTGACCGAGATACGTACATACATACATAGTTGCATAGTTGCATAGACGCAAGAAGTAGATCCTAAGAACACTGTATGTACGGAAATGCCAATCTAAACAATTATGGTTTGGATAAGATTACAGCAAGGGAACGTGTGGGGATTGATCGTGCATGAAAGTTCCTGTGCATTTCCCCATTGATAAGACCCCTCCTGTACCAGATAGAACACTAGTTCCGTGTTGCTTCTGTTCTCAAGTATAAATTAGATATTGATCCCCAGTTCACTCCCTTCCCAACTTTCATCTCTCATCTCACCACTCCACCACCCACCTCCACCAAAAACCAACCATGGTCCTCAAAACCTTCCACACCGACGCCCTCGACGGCCTCTGCACCGCCGACCAGCTCTCCCTCCTCGACTCCATCGACACACTCCGCTCCCAAGGAATCTCCCACTACATCTCCCTCCCGCAAATTATTGTCTGCGGCGACCAATCCTCGGGTAAATCCTCCGTCCTCGAAGCCCTCTCGGGCGTCGCCTTCCCCGTGCAATCCAACCTCTGCACACGCTTCCCCACCGAGCTAATCCTGCGCAAAAACACCCGCAGCAGCGTCTCCGTCTCCATCGTGCCGCACTCCTCGCGCGTCGCGTCCGAGAAACTCGCATTGAGCAGTTTCCGCGAGCAGCTCGACGATTTCGACGGTCTTCCGTTCCTGGTCGAGCGTGCGAAATCCGCGATGGGCGTCTCGGCGCACGGGAAGGCGTTTTGTCAGGATACGCTGCGGGTCGAGGTGTCCGGGCCGGATCGCCCGCATCTGACGATTGTGGATTTGCCGGGGCTGATCCACTCCGAGACGAAGCAGCAGTCGGCGGCGGATGTGGAGCTGGTGCAGGATGTGGTGAGGGGGTATATGGAGCAGCGGAGGAGTATCATTCTGGCGGTGGTGTCGGCAAAGAATGATTATGCGAATCAGATTGTGTTGAAGCTGACGCGGGCGGCGGATAAGGAGGGGCATCGCACTTTGGGGGTTATCACAAAGCCTGATACGTTGATTCCGGGGTCGGGGAGTGAGTCTATGTATGTTTCGCTGGCGAGAAATCAGGATGTGGAGTTTAGGTATGGGTGGCATGTTTTGAAGAATATGGATTCGGATGCGGGGAAGTTTTCGTTGCAGGATCGGAATGAGAGTGAGAACGAGTTCTTTTCACAAGGGGTCTGGGAGAAGCTACCGAGGGCGATTCTGGGTGTTGAGACGTTCAGGCATCGGCTCAGTAAGCTCCTGCTTAAACAGATTGTTGTTGAATTGCCAGGTTTGGTCGCTGAGATTGAGACGAAATCAATTGCGTGTGAGAAGAGTATGGCTCGACTTGGAAAACCTCGAGTCACGGCCGTGGAACAACGAACGTATTTGATTCACATCAGCCAGCACTTTCAGACGCTGCTGAAAGCATCCGTGGATGGAACATACAACGATGAGTTCTTTGGCGATGCCGAGACCGACAGTGGTTACAAGAGACGTGTTCGAGCAAAGATGCAGAATTTGAACATTGAATTTGCAGACCGTATTACACAGTTTGGGCACTATCGAGAGATTCAAGAAAATACCACCAAGGCGCACCATACTGGAGCTGGGCCCATTTCCATCACGAGAGACGCTTTCATAGACCACGTGCATTATCTTATGCCTAGAACAAGAGCTCGAGAATTACCAGGGACATTCAATCCTATGATCGTAGCCGACCTCTTCCGAGAACAATCGGTACCGTGGGAAGCACTCGCCCGCAAGCATATTGAGAAGGTCTGGCGCGCTGTCCGAGATTTCCTATTCCATGTCTCTGATTATATCGCCGACGAAAGTGCATCGGCTGCCCTATATCAAGCCATTTTCGAACCTGCACTCAAAAAATTGTTATTGGATCTCAATGCCAAAGCCAGTGAGCTTCTGAAACCACATCAAAGCAGTCATCCAATAACATACAACAACCACTTCGTGCAAGCTCTGCAAGAGATCCGGCGAAAGCGGAACCTCGAACTCTTCTCTGAAATCGTACATTCCCACTTCGGCACCAAGGGACTGAAAGACCCAGTGAAGCTGCCCAGCCCGGCAAACCTCCAGCCCCTTATCGATAGTTTAGTGACACGCACGGAGCCGCAAATGGGACGCCATGAATGTTCTGAAGCTCTCGATTACATGCACGCGTACTACGAAGTCGCACTCGAACGTTTCATCGATGACATGGCGATTGAAGTCGTAGAATCGAAACTTATCGCCCCGTTGACGGAAGTTTTCTCTCCCATTAGTGTTACAAATATGGAGAAAGAACTGGTGATGCAGGTTGCGGGTGAGCCAGAAGATAGCCGTGCGGAGAGGGCGCAGTTAATGAGACAGTTGGATGTGCTGCAGCAAGGCTCGGTTACTTTGAAGAAGTTTATTGGCGTGAGGAGGTTGAGTGAGTTTCCCTTGGTTTGATCCTTCTTGTTCGTTGTTGAGTCGACGCTAATGAGTGAGTAGTCCTGCAAGGAGCGGAAATGGAGGATATTGTTGACGAGAATGCCAAGGAAAATGGTGTCGGGGAGGGGGATGCAGAGGACAACAAGGGGCAGGAGAGCGATGCCGAGCAGGTCTAGTCGGGGTTTCCAACCAGAATTGCATCGCAAATCTGGCCCACATGTAATGTCTATGACCTGCGACTGTGTTGTCCACACATATCCAGAGTCGGAGAATTCCTCCGTATCTCCTCTTGTCAAGTAGAAGCTATCGTGAAGGATATCTATAGTACCTAGTAGATATCCCACAGACTGACCTTCCCATCTTTGCTTCCAGCCACCACCCAGTGTGTTTCTCTCGCCTTTCTCAATCTCTCCCCTTTGACATCCACACCTCCCAATTTCCCCATGAGCTCTTTTCCATTCCCACCCTTCCTCTCACCCGAGCTACCTCCTTCGGCTTCACCTACCAATACAGCAGCAAACCCAACGGCATAACATCCGTCCTTATGCCACTTCAGAACCGCCACTTCCCTCATCTTCTTACACCCATAAACACGTATCCTACCGTCCCATCCAGCCGTCGCACAAATCTTTCCATCGCTACGAATACGCAGACTTTGCTGGCCGGAATGAGCTGTTTTGAGGATTTGCGGTTCTATTGTTTGGGTAGTCTGGGAACCGGACGAAGATGAGGATGAAGATGAAGATGAAGATGAAGATGATGGAATGACATATTTTACAATGCGATCATCTGCTGAACTAGTAATGAAGAACTCGGGTTTAGGCGAAGGATCGACAGCGAGGGAGAGGATAGGTTGGGTATGGGATTTAGAGATCAGGAGGGGAGCCCATGATTGTGTTTGTGGTGATAGGGTATATAAGCATGCATGTCCATCTTCGTAGCCTGCGATGACGCTGAGAGATTTCGATATTGGGTGTGTGAAGAGTGAGAGGCACATTACCATGCCTGGTTTGAGGTGGGATGGGGAAGGGATATTATGGATGCGGTGTTGAGTGGGGAGGTGGAATATATCGATCTGATGTTGCTATTAGTACTTGGTAGTCTTTGTCTTAGGAGAACGTGTGATAGGGGGAGGAGATGACACACAGATTCAGAAGTCAGTGTATTCGGGACCGCGATCAGGAGCTCGTCTTTTTTCTCGTCCCCATCAGATCCGTTCTCGCGTGGAACCACATAACTAGCAAATGAGCAGAAATTCATCGTGTTGACTTCCAGTATATGAAGAATCCACGGCTTTTTCCTTTCCTCCTGACCAGTGGGTGCTTCGTCAATGGGCAAGATCGTACTCATGCCTTCCTCATTAGAGAGTCCCAATTTCCACACCACGAGCTTGTTGTCTTTTCCATGTCTACTTCTATCAGCCTTCATTCCAATCTTGTCACCCACCTTCTCAACAGTTGATCCCTCTTCTTCCATCCCCATCTCTCCCCTTCAAAATGCAAACCACAACAAGACTCACGTGATAATACCCTCCTCTCCCCAGACCCCCATTCCCAAGACACTAGACCCAGGCTCATGAGCCCTCCAAACCGCGACCGCTCTCCTCGTCTCTGTGCTCCATAATACAATCCATCCATCCGCGTCGCCAGTCAGTAGACGCGTATTATTGCGGAGGAAGGTCGTCGCATGGATGGGATGAGAATGCCCGCGCAGGACGTATGATGGTTGCGGAGGAGCGTTAGACATCTTTTGGAGGTATCAATCCTTTGTCCGAGTGGAACTCTAGTAACTAAGTTTGTATAATAATGGGCTTTGTATAATAATGGGCGGAGTGGGACATAAGTTTTCAATATGTATCGAGCGGAGACTGGCGGTTAAACTTCTCTCCGCGAATATTGAGAGCAAGAGAATTCGGTCACGGGAAATGAAGAATTAACATGTCCATCGTTTTGATGATCATGATTTCAGATTTCACAGTTCATGTGCGCTCCATGATAATTTGAGCATCGCACGAGCATAGCTGATCCTGTTGAGAATTGATGTTGTTTGTCGGAAAATGGAGCCTTGCCCTTGTCGCCTACAGATATGGCTCGCTTGGTCATCACTTACATAGTGCCAAGAATGCTAAATATCTTCAGCGCGCAAAGAGCAAGCAGCAAAATTATCGGGACGTATTGTAGAACGAATGAATCTACTAGTCATCAGGATTCTGGCTTCTTAGTACTGGCCAAATACCTCTAGTAATCACCAAGGATCAAAATTGTAGATGCTCTTTTTAAAAAGGGTTTCGTGAGACTTCATTCATACTATACTTGGCGTACCCGTAAACACTTCTCATCTTCTCGGAGTCTCTTCATAATAGTACAAACCATGTAAGACCGTCCTCTCCCAAACTCCCGTTCTTTTGTCCCCAAGCATGCCAAACATATCCACCCCTAAATGTTCAATGATAATGCTCTTCTTCCAAACGCCATGGATTTACAGGCCGTAGGCTGGGCTATGTACATCGTAGGATACAAGTTGATTATCTCTCAAATTGATATTCATTCGACCCGGTTCCCATTCCAAGTCACCATTTCCGAACTTTTCCTAACCCAGCAGATTCGTTAAAAATAAAATATGGACAAAAATGAACCTCTTGTGATCCATGATAAGGTAGAATTTAAAGATATGTGTGCGTGTATTGGTTGGTTGTATTTGGTGGCTGGTAATATTGTTGATACGGGTGATTCGGTAAAGAAAAATCGGCCGTTTTCAGAAGCGGATTCAAGATCCCACTGGGCATCATAGGACGAGATGGCTGAGGGGGCGGCGGTGGAATACTCGAGGGAGGAGCTGAGCCTTGTGTCGTGGGGGGAAAGAATTGGGACAAGGAGCTCGCTTGTGACATCATCTGTTGCTGCTGCGCCGCTTCGTCTGGCCATCCCCATTTCTCTTTGAGCTCCTTGTTCAGGAAACCAACTTTCCACCCCGTCTCTTTCCGAATCTTTTCGAAAATTTCTAGAACCTCCTCTTGTTCTCTGCGTACCACAAGACACTCCGCTGCGATGGCCAAAGAACGTAGCGCCACACTAGCCACGCCCCGGTCCTTTACATGTGCTACAATGCCACATATTGAGTGAGCGTGACTCTGCTGCATTTCATGCATCTCTCCCGTATCAGACCCCACGAGAGGATTGATTTGTGGAAGAAGACACATCGCAGTGTGGTAAAACAGTCTTCCAACGATGGTGACACGTTTAATAAGCCTGTGATTCGTTAGTGTGACGTTTCGTACCCGATTTGACAAATAGCACTCACCAGACTTCCGGGAAGGCGGATTTTGAGGTTGTTTGCGACGGGTACAAGTAAGCCATCGGGTGCATAGTCCGAGGTATACTATTATTCCAGCTGTCACAGAGACTCTTCAGCCGTTGCCACTCTGCACACCTAGTCTGCAACCGAATTTGCTCATCGTGGGGTGATGCTTCTTGAAACCTTGGAATCGATGCTCTGAAGTTTGCGATCTTGCCAACGATGTATAGCATACGATGTACCCAGACTTCCTCACGCCCAATTCCTAACTCACGGGAGAAATCCATATCAACACCCCACTGATCAGGTTCCCAGGCAATCTGCCAGTTGAAATGGAGACAACTGAGTAGCTCCATACCAACGTTGAGCCAGAAACACGCGGCACCTACACCAGTACTTCGAGCATTCCATCCACACTCTTTGATCAGCGCTCGTGCTCCGGCTATGTGATTCATTCGTTGCATTGCTCTTTCGGACATAATTTCATAGACGTTTAGAATGACAGCTGTAGTTGCACAGATCACAGTGTCTCGGTCGGGGTTTTGCAAGGATCTCAGCAGCTGGGTAGTCGCAGTATCGTAGTAATATAGCGCTTTATCCTCATGGTAGATAGGATTGACCAGGGTTAGATGTCGCGCTCCGCATGCCAAAAAGGCGTTTAGAAGCATAGGTTCTCCTAATGAATGGAAGGGTAAAATCCTTGAGAAATGCTTCATAGGATCCATGCTGTCCATCCATAATCCTACCTCCTCCACAAAAACTTGCATGAATAAAACTTCTTCGGGGGTGGTAAGATAATCGCGGGGTTCACTAGGAGGAGTTAGAGTCTGCTCGGGGTTGCTGTATGATGTCGGCGCAGTCAAATAAGACCCCTCACTACCAGCGTGAGAATGATGCCGACTTGTGTGTCGCGAATGTGCCATTTCCTGCTTAAGTCCTAGATTGTTATCCATGTAGGGGCCATTAGACTGTATTGGTGGCAGAGCATTCTCCGCTGCGATTGGATCAATTGCAACCGGTCGAAGAGGGTATTCAACAGTCGGCTCACGAGGAGGGGTAATTGTCTGTTCCATTCGAGCGTAAAGTTTCAAGCCGCCCTTGTATTCAGAAGCAATCTCCCGGGATTCGTCCTGAAATTTTACTATATTCTATTAGATAACAGCCACAGTTAGACAATACGATGTTCGCGCACCTGCCCAATCTGCCGTTGGTGGAATCATCGGTGGTGATTTGATCTGAGTGTCGATGAAGTTAAGCCGCACGCCTCTTTTGCATGTCCTGCTGGATTTCCTGCAATTCTGGCAATCTGGAACCCCTTCATCGCATTTGAGATGCCGCTCTCTGCACGTCAAACAACCAGTCCGTACTCGTTTGGCCTTGCTCGCGGTGGCCACTGACGCCTCCGCAGGGGTAGCGGAAGAAGCATCATTCGCGGGCATCTGATTGATTATCGTCTCTCGAACCTTTATCTGCCTAGGCTTCCCATCAATTCTTTGGCGTTTGGTGGGTCGAGGGCTATCTTCGTTGATATTGTAACTCGGAGAACTGAACTGGTGATCACTGATCAACGTCAAATCCGATACGGTGCTCACAGAAGCCGAGTATAATGGAGAAGGGTCTGAAGGTAAGTGGTAATGGTATTGGTGGTAGTCGAAATCAAAGCCGGGCGCAAGGTATGGCTGATTGTATGCCGCCACGATTGTAGAAGTTGCGAATCTTCGCTGAAGATTCCTTGTTGAAGTCGCTGATGTCCCACTAACATTTGCTAATTGGAGGGTACTGCCACGATTGGTAGTGACGGTAACGGTGGTGATGACGACAATTTGCAATGATTGGTTAATGAAGTGGATAGCAATTACTATAGAATGCTAGAAAAAGAGTACTGCAGTATGCACTTGTGAAGGGCTGGACAAGTGAGCGGGAAGAGGATGGCTCCGGCTTCAAAGGTTTCGAAAGCTGTTTTTGCAGCCGGGGAGGGAAATAGAAGTGAACGGTATATATAAATGGCAACGAGATGTAAAGTTATCGCATATGCCAGCCAGTAAGTAGTAAGTAATATAGTGACGATGCGTCTGTTTGTTTATGCATATAAGATACGACGCATTGTAAGAGTGTTCATCTGGCGTTGACCTCTTTTGTGGAAAGGAGTTTCTCAAGTCGTTGACAATGGTCGAGGGATGATGTATGTATGTTGTCGTAAGTGCCCAAGTAGTGAGGGTGAGGAGGGTGAGGGTGAGAGTGAGGCTTGAATTGGTGCTCGGGAAGGAAGAAAATTGATAACCTTAGTAGATAAAGTATACTTGTAAGGTTACCCTAAGCATACAGTAGGGGTTCAAAAAGGCGAGACTATGGGTCGCTTGGAGACTTTTCCTAGAAGTGACGAATGACTGAACGCCGATCAAACACTGACCGGATCGGATCGAGTTTCAATAATTAGATATTTGGCAATTGCCAATTGCCATTTGCCGTTTTCCCAAGGCCGGGGCAGGATAGCGAGCGCGGCGAGTATGGTCGTGGTAGGTAAGCCAGAGGAGGAGAGGATGGGAATGGGCATGGGAATGGGACAGAATAGGATGCGAGGATGGGATAGGACCGGATAACGGATGAATGGCAGACCACGTACTGTAAGATTCTCGGTACGATTGCCTATTCTACGAAGTACGAAGCACGAAGTATTCTCCTGGAGATAGAGTGATACCCCGGTTCATGGCCCTCATAGGCAGTCAGTAGATTCGCCAGATGAGCTTCTGCCCTGGTCGCTCTGTTCCCAAGGTTGAGAGAGGTCGGTTACATTTCTTGGTTCTGCCAGGATGCTTCATGCAGCGGATTCAATATCCACTGGGGATTGGGCACCCAGCACTGTCTCCGGAGGAAAGTTATTAATTGATTTTTGCAGACTCTTGCAGACTCTTGCAGATTCTCCCTGGGTATTCCGTCGCTGCTGTTGTGTAACGAGTTCTTCCCTTCCCTTCCAGTGTCCACGAGATGGAGGAGCTGAAAAGGGTGCTATTTGGGTGCTATTTGGGTTGGCATCTACTATACAGATTTCTATTTGGGGCAATTCTGAAGATCTAGAACCACCATGACTCTTGAGAAAGTGCGAGGATTAGTAGCTACAAGCTACAAGGTACAGCCCCTAGACACCACCATGCAGCAGGGGCGTTGTCCTATCCACCCGGCATTGCCATACGAAGTAAGATGGGATTAGAACTGGGAAATGCTTCTCCTCCATCCAGAGCATGCGATCAGAGGCGTTTTGCATTGGGTCTAGTTGTTGTCTACTGTGTAAGGCCTACAGCTAATCGAACGCCCACCTTCTTGTTGGGGGAAAGTATGTAAGTCTTACACCTTCTGTGAAAACAATAACAACGAAGCTGGGTTGTATGATTTCTCCTCACGAAATGAGCAGAGGTGGCGAAAGTGCTCTCCGTACGAGGTACGAGAACATGCTGCTGCAGCTCTCCTTTTAAAGCGACGGGCGTAGTACGAACGATGCCACCGGTAGTGAGACATTCGACATGTCAGATCTTTATCGATACCCAGATGCCTTGGTAGATAAACCGCATCTCGGTACGGGATCAATCTTGCAGCCAAGGGAAAATGCTAAGTTCCCTTTTGCAGCTCGGCCCGGTCAACAATGCTTCGGATCCCTGGAGATGTTCCTTTTTTTGGAACAGCTGCATATCACCAAGTGACCAAGAGGGTTGTCGCACTTTCAGATCTGCTCAAAGCGGGCCCCGGATCTGACACACTTATCATGACGATTGGATAAATTTGGCTTCCCCAGGACAGACAAGAATGAGATATATCATCTCCCATTCAGTCGACTTTACTCTCACCAATCCAAATTGACATTAAGCGCTGCTTACCCCTCATTATATGTCTCTTCTATTATATGCCCTCAGGCTTAAATGTATAATTGGAAATCCAAGGATCAGGTTCTACATCACTGAAGCTCACTCAGCGATTCGAACCATCAACAAGGACTAGGTCTCCAGCAGCTCAACGGCGGGGCCGCTGATCTGACCACAACGAGCTTCGGCCTGCGATAAGATTTCTGCCGTGTGTACAAGTTCAAGCCGCACCTCATTTTTAACAACAATTCCATCAAAAATATCTCCACTGGAGAAGAGGCAGTCCTCCATGACTGCAGAAAAGTCGCGTAGACTCTTTTGATCTCACTCGACCGTACTACAAACGGCATTGCAGCATTCCGCAATTACGTCCACGGCCGTTGCATGCTCATCGCGACGGGTTGATGCATTTGCAGTTGGACTGGCCGTCGTCCATTTTTAGAATCATATTGGGCGTGAAAACGACGGACAATCACATCACGGCATCAAACTCGACCGTGTAGGGGTTATGAATAGATTCACATACCAAGTGGTAGATCTTCGAACCTACGAGTCGTAAGGTCGACCTGCACCTGCCATTCGAACGTCGCTTGATAAACTAGAGCACCAGCAGTGGAATTTCTATTCTTGCCTGTCATGCGTATGTCCAAGATTAGCACTTTCATTACGCGATACCAGATGCTGCTGGAGAGGCATGGTTACCCGCGATCTCTTATGTGCATCGTTACGCGATGCATCTGTTTGTATCGGCATTCGTCTTCGTGGGGAAGACTCCTGGCACATTCACAAACTGAAGTCGAACTCTGATTTTACTGTATCGTCGATTAATCCAGACAGTAGCTTGATAAGTATCAACATTGAAGATGTACGTCTTCCGAGATACAAACTACTCCCAACCATTGCTGAACACGGACGATTGATAATACACGTCGTCGGCCAGTGCTGGAGCTTACCAAATGGCTGAGAACCATGAGCTCTGAGCAACCGTTCCCATGCGTAGTACTGGAAGCTTTGTGTAGATATTGACCATCGCAGCTATACTGTTAGGGGCCGATATGCGATTTTGTGTGCCTAGCAACAAACGAATAGGGAGAGGGGGTTGAGAGATTGCACCAAAAGAGATGTTGGAGCAATCTCCTTCATCTAACTTCCAAAAGAATGTCGAGGGGTGTCCCAGATGCTCGTCCGTAACAACAGTTACTGCCGAAGCCCTACGAGGTCGGCGCGATACCATACTCAGAGTCGCACACTCGCATCTAATGCGGCCTTATTGACATGATTATACCCAATTATCCAGAGGTCTTCGAAATCATCTTCCCGCACCTTCACCAGATAGGCCTCATCCTCATCCTCGCCATCGACCGATTGCCTTCTTTCACAACAACGGCACAATAACATCGCAAACACGGCTTCTAAACTCAGACGATCGTCCCCAGAATTTTGCCACAAGGCCATCGTCGCACATCATACATCATACGTCATACTCGACCTCTCACCTCACAGACCGCATTCATAAACCAGCCAATCGTGCATCATCCAACACAAGGCTCTATCCCGCGGCGGAGAGGCAGAACCGAAGCGAGGCCGGCTGTGTATGTAGATTATCCAGCGAGCAGCCCTACGGCACAGCAATAATTCATCATAGTACATTATTGTGCCAGGCGCAGTACTTAATCACATGCGTCAGGCTCAATCATGCAGAAGTAGGATTCCGCCTAAAACGTACTTGGCATTCGCGTGCAAGGTTTCTGAAATACGATAACACACGCACGGAAATTGGCTCGCGTCGAGAAAGAGAATTTCTCTACGAAATAGGAACAGGGAAACTAGATTCAGTATGTGAAGTACGACTTTATTATTTTCGAAACTGCTGAACGATTCATAGTGAAGCAATAGAAAACAATCAGGAAGACGAAAGAGAGAAAGGTAAAAGGGTAGGCCCACCCACGATACCTTAAAAGCCCTGCACAATGGGAGCATAGCCACCATCTCCTCAAATTCCGCTTCTCTTGTCATCGACACACCGTCCTGAAACACAGCAATCATAATACCAACATGAGCGGTAAGCCGACTTTTCTTCGTGCGATACATCAAGGAAATAGCGTAGCAGCACTGAGCCACAATACTGGAAGGATGTGGAAGACAAAAGAGGCGGAGAACGTTCTGTACGTACATCACGTATGTGACGAGTATATATGAATACAAGCACTGCCGCCCCTCTGATTGTCTCCATTATTTTCCTTCGCTGTTGCATGGTTGCTTTTCTATAGGGCGATTGCGACGATTGAAATCTGATAATTTCTGATCATCAATACTCGACGACGGCTATTGCGCTATTTCTCCTCTAGCCATACTCCACACCAACATAATCAACCAACCACTACCACACAAAATGCCCTCTCCAACCCTCGCCCAAACCTTCCTCACACTCCTCTGCATGATTCCCCTAGCCATGGCCAGCCCCATCAACATCAACAACCCACTCACCAGACACCTCATCCCCCGCTTTATCGGATCCGGCGACTCGTCCTCATCCAATCCGAAGACAGACGTCATCCTCCACATAGCAATCGCCATCGGCGTCTTGATCGTCGCGTTGGGGCTGGGCGCATGGTTCCGGCACGCGCGGAAACAGCGCGGGAAAAGAATGCAACAGCAACGCGCAAATCTTTCTCTCAGAGAGTATGCGTATAAACCGCCGCCGTATACGGGCACGATGGAGAGAGATGTCCCGCTGCCGCCGTATGAGCCGCAGCCGGCGAGGGGGCATACGGTGGTGGAGGGCGGGCTTGCAGAGCCCGCGTCGGCGCATATGGCGGGGGGTGTGGTGCGGTAGGAGGGGTGCGGATTGTGGGATGTTTTGCTTTGGGATATAATGTATACTGTTTTGGATTCAGCGGTTTGGTTGGGTCTAGGGCGTTGGCTGCTTGGGATGATACCTGGCCATGGATGCAAAAACTGTCGACAGCTGAGGTCGATAGAGGAGTTTTTGTATTTTTGGCTGGCATGAAAGCGACTGAGTATGACGGCAAGGCTCCAGGCTGCGCGAGCAGTCCATTATGGGTATATTGGTGGGCGGGATGTCAATAATTTCCTGTGTGTAGATTTCCTTCGCATGTATATATTCCGTGCATATAGTTGTTCATATATATGGCAAGAAATGCGGTTTGAATTTCTTATTCGCCCTGTCCGCAGCCCTGTACCTGAATTGGTCGCCATGTAGCTCGAACACCAATTCCTTCACTTTCTGGACATCGCTTTCGGAGAGAGTCTCAGCTGCAGCAGTCGTCTTTATTGGTATCGTAAACTTGAAGATCGTATGTTCTTTAGGCACAACCTTCAACGCATTATTCTTTGTGATGATTTCAAAAACCCCCTTCGAATCTTTTATCACAATACCCCTCACACCCACTCTGCTCACACATCTACTCCTCACAACTTCTAGTTCCGCTCCGTGATAATCCGCACTGCATAGTTTCGCGGCCGCAGATCCAGTCACAGGCATGCAATTTTCCCCGCCTAGCACCTCGGAAATATATGCCACCCACATCTTGTGCAACGGCTCGTAGATGCTGTATTTCTGCGCCGACTTGGGTACATCGTAGAGACACAACGAGCGCTTTTCCCGCGCGGATAATGGAGCTGGCTTCAGTTTCTTCTTCCGGAGAGCGAGCTTTCGTTCTCGCGCAAGACGTCGGTTTTGCTGCTCGTTGTTTGGCTCCGTGGGCTTGAGATGCAGCGGTCGCTGCTTGATTTTCTCGGTGTAGATGCGATTGGTCGTGTCTGGGGAGTGCGCGCGCGAGAGGAGGTTTGTCGCTATGTTTGTATCTTTGGACGAACTCATCTTGACAAGCTCAATCGCAAAGGATTGTCTTCGTCGATAGTTGGGGAAGGTGATGAGCACATGCAGGTTTTAGTGAAGGCTAGGTGAACAAAAAGATGGTTCTTCACATGCTAAAAATTAGAGGGATACGCTAACCACGAAGAGGCGAACCCCCAGATTTCCGCTGGGTCTAAGCCTGTGATTAGCATGCCGATAGCACGCTGGCTCTCACCGAAGCTTGCATTTATAAGACTTAAACAACAAACTCAGCAAGAGTACAATGCCTTTACATTTTACATTGAACTTATACCCATTATCATGATTACGCATCGCCATCGGTATTGATTAACTATCCCAAGATGGCTGATCAGAAGACTTCTTCTCCACCGCGGACTTCTGCGCCAGATCTCGAAATCTTGGGCGACCAAGTAGCTCTTCATCCAAGTGGCTACATTGAACCGCCAGAGCGACCCGACGATGGAGACAAAGAAAGGAATCTGGTAGAGCATATGGCTCGATTTCGGTCGAGTCCATTGGAGTTCCTGAGGGAAGTTTCGTTGCATGTTTCTGGAGTGAGTATATGTCTTCCTGAACGTCAACAATGTGAATGCTAACCGGGACGAAGACAGGATGGCGTGCATACGACAACTTTATCGGACAACCTATATTCTATCCTGGGTTCTCGGAGAATATGACAGCTGCGGTCCTTTCCACTCCAATTCTGCAGAAACGAATAATCGAACTGGCGGAGAAGAGGATCGAAGTTGAGGAACAAGAGGGGTTGTTGAATAAGGATGATCCACTGTACCATGCGAAGCGGTCGCAACGGAAAGCGGTTATTGAGCAGAGTCTGCAAGAGCTGTCGGAGAAGTTGACGGGAGATATGATATGCAAAATGGAGAGCAAAAGATTCATTCGAGGAGCTTATTATTTGGCAACGCAGCTGTTGACTCGAGCGTATCATCAAGGTAGGCATCACAGATATATCCTGTTAAGTTCATACTAAGTACCGAATAGGTATACATGTGTCGAGTGAAGAAGTCCTCAGGCTACGAAGTGTTGCGGAGCAGGCGCAGAAAAACAAACAGTCCATCATTTTTCTGCCATGCCATAGATCTCATGTAGATTATGTTTCCCTCCATCTCATCTGCTATCGCCTCGGCTTAGCTTTACCTACAGTGGTCGCTGGAGATAACCTGAACATCCCTGTTCTGGGAAGTTTCTTGCAACATGCGGGTATGTAGTCGTCTCCTTGTTCTCGAGGAATGCTAATTTTTTAGGTGCTATGTGGATTAGAAGAAGTTTTGGAGACGATGCTCTATACACTACACTTGTACAATCATACATAGATACGTTGCTCCAGGGCGGATACAATTTTGAATGTTTCATTGAGGGCGGAAGATCTAGAACTGGAAAGCTTTTGCCTCCCAAGTTCGGTATCTTAAGTTTCATATTAGACAGCATTCTCTCGGGTCGAGTAAAAGATGCTATCATTTGCCCCGTCAGCACACAATACGACAAAGTCATCGAGACCGAAGGTTATGTCGACGAGCTACTCGGCACCCCTAAGAAAAAGGAGAATTTAGCGGATTTCCTTTCCGCTTCGTCCATATTATCTCTAAAATTAGGCCGTGTGGATGTGAGGTTTCATGAGCCTTGGAGTTTACGCGATTTTATTTTACAACAGCAAGCTCGGTCCATGGGAGGTATACCACAGTCCCTTGATTTTGAGAGCATCAACGTGCCGAGTGTCCGGCAGAAGCTACTGAGGACAATGGGCTATAAAGTTCTTTCCGATATCAACGCCGTGTCGGTTGTCATGCCTACTGCGCTGGTTGGCACAGTTTTATTGACGCTGAGAGGACGAGGAGTCGGAAAGGCTGAACTTGTCCGCAGGGTTGAGTGGATTAGTGAGCGAGTTCGAAATAAGGGAGGCCGAGTTGCTCATTTTGCTGGTGCGCCTACTTCTGTTGTGGTCGAGAGAGCTCTTGAAGTTTTGGGCAAAGATCTTGTGGGAAGAGCAGACGGCTTGGCGGAAGAAACGTACTACGCCGTTGATAGATTCCAGCTTTCTTTCTACAGAAACATGACCATACATCTCTTTATATCAGAGGCGCTTATCAGCGCAAGCATGTACATTCATGTGAAGCGTGGAGGGGGACCAAGCAACCAGAATATCTCGTACGAAGAATTAAGGGACCAAGTTCAGTTCCTTTCTCAACTTTTCCGCGGCGAGTTCATCTACCCAACGGAAGGACTGGCTATGAATTTGGACAAAACACTACGCGATCTGGAAGCCGACAGAATCGTTGAGCTAATAAGAGACTCGGAAGGAAATATCACGACGATTGGGTTATCGGACCTCGAACGTTCCGTTGGACGCGAGAATTATGACTTCTACTGCTTCTTAATCTGGCCATTTGTGGAATCATTTTGGCTCGGAGCAGTCTCCTTGATGGGCTTCACGCCACCTCCAAACCGTCCAGACGATGTCTGGTTGGATGTTAAAAGGGCCCAGGACGGTGCCCAGCTCGTAAGTTTTTTTTTGACACGTCTCTTGCTGGTGAACAATTACTGACGATAACCAGCTTGGCAAAACTCTCTACCACCAGGGGGATTTATCCTATTTTGAAGCTGTCAACAAAGAGACCCTGAAAAACGCATACACACGATTCGAGGAAGAAGGCATTGTGATCGTATCGAAGAGTAAGAACACGAAAATACAACCTAAAGCGCGACTTGTGCCAGACTGGACACCGAAGCGAAACCCAGAGACCGGTTTAATTATGGCGGAGGGTAGACTGTGGGACTTCATCGAGAAGATCGCCAAGTCGAGGAGGGAAGGGAAGAATAGACGTGATGGAGCTACAGTATCGACGCGTGTGTTGAGACTCATAGATCAACTGGGGCAGGCATATTTTGCGGAAAATTCCGGAGACCTTCGTATGTCTGAAGAAGACAAGAAGGAATTACTGGAGAAAGAAAGGAGACGACAAGCATTGAAAGCTAGAGCCCATTTGTAACGTATGTATGACTGTACAGTAACTGATACCAGAAATTTGAGTCGCGATCTAATTCTCGCTTGCTTTAACTACGACTGGGAAACAATCCTTCCTCAACAGATATGTGGACTCGCTAACCCTTTGTCTGTTCTCTACACGCTACTCACCCTCCCTTTGAAAGCAAAGTCTCTTAGTTCTTCACTTCACTTTCACTGTTCATTTCCCTCTTTTCGTCTTTATTCTCATTGACAGCTCTCCCATGGGTTCGTTTTGTTGCATATCTGCATACGTCGCAAATTACCGAATTGGGCCTAGATCAAATTAGAACTAATTTTATTAATCTACTTTCCAGATGATCGTGCCACCATACATTGTGGGGTATCCAAGCGTGCAGTTGTGGCAAACCCCTGGACACAGTGAATGTGAAATTGGGTGATTTGGGCGTGCGGGGCGTAGTGCCCAATGCTGTAATAGGTGAAGAAAGAGAATATGCTACGAGTTATTTGCCAGTAAAGCCCCGGTGCAAAATGTTTGACTTGAGTATGTTTCGCAAGATAGTATTAACGAAGTGTTCCTTCTAGGTTCTAGCAGAAATAGAAGACTTACGTTGGTCGAAGAGCAGCGGATATGAATCGGAGAATCCTATGATGTTATGTGGAACTCATCTACTATCTACCATCTGTCTAAGAGGGGGTCATCGTTAGGGATACAACTGGAGATGGGATTAAAGATTAGATACCACTGGGGTTGAGAGTTATGGGAATAATGTATACCTTATATGCCAATATTGAAGATATAGAAGGAGATAGTGAGATAGAAGAGAGTGATATAGAGGAGAATAATAGAGAAAGTGATACTGAGATACGAAGTACAGGGATTGGACTCAACGACAGATTAAGGGCTGCTGTTGCGTAAAAGGAAGTAGATAAGTTATCTGCAACTCTGAATAATGAGTAGGAACGGTGGTTAAAAGATGGAGAGCTTCCCGAGTAGGGCTGTTCTAGCGCGGAAAATTAAGAACAATTAGCTTTCTTTCATGTGAGTATCTATGATATAGAGGTGGATTGGATTATTCAATCTTGTTCAATTTGAGGATAAGTACCTCCTTTATTTCCCAGTCAGTCTCATCTTAGGATAAGTACAACCAAAGTCGAAAGTTGTATTCATAAGCTCGCTGTAATATACTACCAGGTCAAGGAACTGCCCAAGGATTTACCAATCTGTAGTTCATCGCTAATTCCATTGATACAACAGCAAAGTCTACATGCTAACCATGAGTCAATCTGGGCATTCGTGTAACGGAAACTCGCATTCCAGCAGAAGTCACCGGAGCGGTACAGCAAGCTCCCGCTCGAGCGTAGGGTCCCGGGACAACGCAGACTGGCAGATGGTCCCTGACGATAATAGAAGCTCTTCCAGTGGGATTGTCTGGGTCGTACGGAGCAGCTCAGGTTCAGCCAGTGGCAGTAACTGTGGTTATGACAGGGCTAATAACTGGGGCACAAGAAGCTACGCCAGCTCCGAGTCTCGAAGAGAACCAGGCAGCCTTGTTCACCGTAAAGGAACTCTCGGCAGAGATCAATACGCGAATGAGAGAGAAATAGAAACCATCGAAGAGATCGATGAAGAGACAGATCAATTTGAGAAAGTACAACGAGGTACTTAGGCGAGGCAACGAGGATATTAGATGGCAGACCGAGGCCCTAAAAGCGGAAGGGAGACATTACAGCGAGAGTTTCTATTGAACCCAAAATGAGATATACATATAAGTTTTCTGCGATGGATGTTTTCATTGCAGCAAGAGCATGGATTGTGCGGTTTGACACTGGAGGCCTCTTGCGACGATGAAGGAAGGTAGGTTTATGAGAACAGACAGTAGCGCTTTGTCCGATGAATAAAAAATGCATATTTTTCATACCATAATAACTATGAGTGAATGATATCCGCAAGTGCTGGCCTAGGAAGATCTTGGTGAATATCGACCGGGTTTTCTTTTGACCTATAGCTACCGATGAGCTCAGATGTCCAAGTATAGCTTTGCCATATCAGATATTCCGATACTAAAAACTCATATTCACTCCAATCCTCAGCCGTAAACACTCTCTATGGTTAATCTAGTGTTTTTATTTACAACTTTCAACATCCGTAGAGTGATACCTGGGCTAGATGCAGACAACTCATTGTATTATATTTAGCTCCCTGGATCGTCTATCTTCATTTCCTACTCTCAGCCTCCTTGACTCTGCGTACAGACAGACAACTTGACTTTCTTTAGAACTATGCTATGTTGTTCAGTTCTGAAAGAGACCCAGGCCCAGACCATTTAGTGAATCAACAACACCCCTATCAACATCATACACTCGATTCCACACACCTATCCACAAACACAATGAGAGACTTCCAATACCAAATGGTCGAGTCGAGTACGAAACTCGATAGTATACCGGAGAACATCATTTCGGTCACTGAAGTTGACTCGGATTGCTCCTCTTCGACGTGGGAAAGTTCCAGACCCGCGCTCACAGAAAGACCTGTCTATGCATTCAAACCGTCCACAGCCGACTATTTCCAATCGGTCCCGACGGCACAGCAAGGCATCATTTGCAAGTGGGAGTCATTGCCCCAACCTAAGAAGCGGAAGCACCGAGGTGAAGTGCCAGGCTGGCATTGGAAGCGTTGGAAGAATTGGTCGAAACTGTTGCGGCTGCAAATATTGGCGTTGATACCAGACGTAGCTCGACGTAAAGATTCAAACCAGGAGCAATATTGATGAGAGGGATGCCGGACTGTATGTTTGCCGTGAGGACCATATGTCCGCCTAGTTTCTGATGTTCTTGAACACGGAAGTTCACAGGGATAAAAGGAGAGGAACAACAGCATTTCATCACGCAAGGGCTAGAGCTGCGACGTGTGTGAACGTAGAGACCTGCCAGGCGTATCACGATTCTATCTCTATCCCAACAAGTTGGATTAGCAGAGCCGCAGAGCGTGGTGCAGGGATTTTGTTCAGGGCAGTTTTGGTGTACTACATAAACTTCAATATAACACACCAAATTTCCAAGATCTCATCCTATGGCAAGTTTCAATCGTGCTCCCCGCGGCTTGTGTCTGAGAAACAACACCTCCTTCGTGAATGATGACTATCATATCAGCAATGGCCGGAACACAACAGAACACCCACTCTTTCATCCAGTCATGCATGCAAAATTGCAGTCACAGTCTTTAGTGGTCCTTAAATAGCCTTCACATGCCGAGGATGAATCACAGAGTGGACATCTACCAATAGCAATTCGATTCGATCGAACCAGCCTTTCAAATTTTCCACCAGTTTTATTCTAGATAAGGCCGGAAGAACCACCTCTTAACAGCGTCTGAACAATAAATCGTAAGTGCTATAAGGAGATCACTAGACATTTTCTCGGCCTATACACTTTCGAACACAGTCGATCAACCAACAGCCGTCTTCATTATCCAGAAAGCAATAAGGAATCCTCCTATCGGGATCAAAGTTTCAAACGCCAGACATTGAACAGCCATGTCTAATCAAGGAGGCGATCAAGGGATCAGTGACTTTCAAATTTATATGAGTGAGCAGTTCAACAGCACCGAATTAAGCCTGGAAACCATCCACCGTCATTTTCCCGACGTGGCTGAGAGGTTAGAAAACCTACGAGCAAAACCTGCAGAGCTGGATGGGGACCTTGCAAACTTGAGGAGGGAAGCTCTGGTTCCGCAGGGACCAAGCACAAGGGTCTCTACTGAGCAGGCACAGCATATGTTGAGGAGCATAACAAGCATGGCGTCGACAGAAGTTCCGCCAGAAGCATGCCCGGAAGCATCACAGTCACCTGGTCGAGGGCGTGTAGGATTTAGAGTACGATCAGTGAAACGGTGGCTAAGATTGAGGATCATAAATATACGTACGTACATAAGAATCTGATATCACATACATACATAGGGAATTAACTGCACAGTGCTAGTCCCAACCGAGCATCTGCTTGGATAAAGGTGACGGGCATACACGTAAGAAAAATACTTGCAGTAATTAGATTGTTGTATTGAAGGAATAAAGAAAACACTTAAGGAAAAGCTTTGTTATATCGGAAACCTTCATTATGACCAATTGTCAAATTTCTGCTCGTTGGCCGAACAAAGTCTATCAACATTAAAAATTTAAGAACAATCATTTCCATACAAGATTATTAACCTAGAGGTACACTTCCACTGGAAACAAGCCTGATGTGATAATAATAAACCGGCGCAAGATACATGTGACAACCCACGAAAATCTAAAACTTCGTCGATCAATCTGAATTACTTGATAATCCAGTAGTATTACTTCGAGTCTATCTGCTGAATTTGCTTCATCATGACTTCTATCGCAGTAAATAGTCATTCCAGACAACGTCCGACCATCGGATACCAGCCCTCACGAATCTCAAGAGCAAATCATACTCCATAGCCTAGAGCTCGACGACCGTGTGGACAATATGGGCGATATCTCGGAATGTCTAGAATCATTGTCGTTAAATAAACATCAATCAGAAATGCTAGAAGATGGTGAAGCTGGTCGAATGTGTAGAAGCAGAGCACCATCCCCAGAAACCGATATTGATCAGTAGCCTTGAGAAGTTATGCTTCATCGTAATCACTCGATTTCGAGAGCGGCCAGAACCTGAGGGATAGCTTAAGTACGATGCGATGTTTGTGTAGCTACACCAGACGTACGAACCCTATATTGATCGTTGGACCATGGATTTGAATATGCCTAGGTAGGATTGAATAGACACATAACTCTGAAAATGGAAACAGCAAGTGTAGCCCTCAGTTGATAAATAGAAATATGCAATGACAATGGAAATAGATGATGATCTTGTGCATAATTACTACCATTAACGTGAGTATTCAGCCACATAACCAACCCATGAATCGCTGGATAGAGGTCTGATAGTAGAGTGCTTTAATATCAAGAGTTATAAATGAAAAAAATCAAGTTGTAGGATATTGACTCTTCGGAGTATAAAAAACAGGCCGATTTGGGACAATATATTGAAGCTGTTTACTTTATCTCTTAAATATCCTAAAAGCCTTAAATGTCCTAAAAGCCTTAAATGTCCTAAAAGCCTTAAATGTCCTAAAAGCCTTAAATGTCCTAAAAGCCTTAAATGTCCTAGAGACTTTGAGAGATTACAATACTTTTATTGTTATTTTTGTACTGAGAGTCTATACCTTAGATGGGCCTATTTTTTCTACGCCGAAGAGATTGGATTTGGTCTTCGCGAAGTCGGGGAGATTCCGTCCCGATGCTAAGCCGGCTTCACGTGGACTCGCGTGGGTTCGCGTAAAGTGGTTTTCCTTTCCACCTTCGCGCCTGCTGTACCGCAGTCAACGCCATACCATACCCTTACAATCCTGCAGCTCTACATCCTCAGGAAACGAGCTCGAGAGCAATAAAATTACGTGGTATAGTCGTCGAGGAGAAACCCACTGTAAGCTGGCTGCGTCGTCGAGCGCGAGCTCGTTGAGACACTGGATAATTATGGCAAGCCCAGGCAGGATACCGAAGAGGAAATCAAGCACGGATCGCCCTATATCGCCTCCTCCAGTGCGTCGCAAGGTGCAGTCCTCGACAACATGTGAGTTTGCGATTGTCATATGAGGGAATGGAAAGGCTGATATACTTGCAGCCAATGCAATCGCATCATTTTTCACACCTAAATCTCAGAAGCCTCCACAGAAAATTTCTTGGCAAGAACGTGCTCCTCATGACGATACACCAAGCACACTTTTGGTAGGAAAGTATGAACCATCAAAGGATAGCGCGATAAGTGAGCCCGCATCGCAAGACACGAAAAGAAATAAAATCGCAGCATTCGACTTCGTTAGTGATGACGCGTTCATTCCGTTCGTTCGATGTTGGGCGGCTGCTGATCTTCGTGGATAGGACTCAACTCTCATTTCAACTGCATCTGGTAAGAAACATTCAGGCAGTGGGCAGGACTGGAAGTGGTGGCACACGTCAGTTCCTAGTACGCTCAGAAAACTATACTTAGAGGATGGGTGGGTGATACAAGCCTTCGTATACAGTTCCGAAGTGCTGATTGTTCTACAGCTTTCGTGTCGTTGTCTTGAGCAACCAAGCTGGAATATCACTCAATACGGACCCCAAAACCCCAAAAGCACAACGATCTCGACTGGGTGAATTCAAGACGAAGGCTTCTGCAGTCTTCAGTCAGCTTGACATCCCCATCAGCATCTATGCGGCAACCGAGAAAGACATTTATCGAAAGCCACGAACTGGCATGTGGAAAGAATTACTTGAAGATTACGGTATTCACCAGCCAGCTGACCTCAACTTACAAGATTCCATCTTTGTTGGTGATGCCGGCGGGCGCCACGCAAGTGTTGGACACCCAAAGGACTTCTCTTGTTCAGATCGGTATGTCCATCATCGAGTCTTGGTCTGTGCCGTTTGCTCACATCTGCTAGCAATTTCGCCGAGAACGTCGGAATCAAGTTCTATACCCCAGAAGAATACTTCCTCCATGAAGCACCAAGACCTTTCACTCGTACATTCGAACCAGGCGATTACATACCCGAAGGCACCGCAGGTGAGCGTCAATCATACGATTAATCTGGTCTGGATTGTCTCTGATACCGTTTCAGTGATCGGAAAATATGAAAGAAAGAATCCACAGGATGTCATTCTCTTTGTCGGAAGTCCTGGCGCCGGGAAATCTACGTTCTATTGGAAGCAACTGGAACCCCTCAGCTATGCTAGGGTAAATCAGGATATTCTCAAAACAGTATGCGTAGTATTCACCAGCCATCACAGAAGACAATCTAACGTCCGACGAGAGAGACAGATGTATCAAAGTCGCTGGAGAGTTGTTGGGAGAGGGGAAATCTGTTGTCGTTGGTGAGCAGTCTACATTGTACCGCATAACGTCATGACAGCGAAGCTGATCTGCTCTAGACAACACCAATGCAGATCGAGAAGTTCGAAGTAAATGGGTAGCATTAGCTGCCAAGCATTCCGTGCCGATTCGTTGTGTTCACTTCGTCGCAGGCGCACAAATCTGTGAACACAATGACGCTGTGCGAGCCCTTAATGGAACAGTATGTCTCTCCTCAGCTCCTCGAATTTCCTTGTGCCAATTGATTCTCGTAAGCATTGGCACGAGAAACTTCAAGTGCCACATGGACGACTTTCTAATCCGACACAGATGAACCCAGAAAATCGATCGATACTTCCTAAGCTGGCTTTCACAGGCTTCTCATCAAGATACCAAAAACCCGAAATGACCGAGGGTTTTCAGGATATCACAGAAGTACCGTTCAAGGTACGTCTCACTGCATTCCCCTGCATTTACAGCGCTGAAGCCATTGCAAACAGTTCGAGGGTAGCGAGGCCCAACGAGAAATTTGGACTCAACATTGGATTTGAAGCTTACATGATTGTACATTTTATTCGACAAATGCACCAGTCACTATGCACTCTGCAGCAGCCTTCACATGCTTCCGGTATTATCAGGAAGCTTACATTTATCCCGAATTTATCCTATTTCAACTGCGACTCATCCAGTGGGTTACTCGGAATTTGATGAGCTGCAAGACCGCAAGACTGCAGCACCGCAACACCGTTGCAAAAGGCATGTCGGTAAATGTGCTTTACTACGATTGAAAGACTGTTACCGCAAGCCGAAGTGGAATCATTCTATGATGCAATGTTAAGCCTCTAGTCAGTCATGGTCCAGTATTGTATTAATTGAGTACTCAAGCACATCATAGTTAACGTGTCAATGTTGCATATATCAACTTCCGACTTTACTTTTTACGGAGTACGTTTGTGCTTCTCTGATCTCTAACCTTATGTATTACTAATGCGAAGAAACGACGTTAAAATCCTTTGTGAACGGGGAACTCCAAACGAAAAACTCTAAATGATTAAATTGGGGAGGCTGGATGTTCTGGATCTCGTCGATCAGTTCTATCGGATCTATGGGCCAGAAGATTGTCACATGGATGCCTTAGAAATCCACCTTGCGTACCAGGCCAACCATAAGACTCTGCTCTTCGCGGAGTCAACTCGGAAGCACTTGTCTAGCATTTCTTTGGCATTGTAACTCCAGGTTGCGGATGTTTCTTAATCATTCCATGAATCGCTCACCACGAAAAGTACTTACTTAGTTGTTCTCAATGGAACTACACAATCAAAAGACCTAGAGAGGATGGCTCAGAAGGCTTGCAAGTTGGTAGGGACTAATGTACAACACAAACCACCCCTTTGAGCTGAGCCTGCAAATGGCCAATTGTCTTTGACCATATTTACACCGCGATATCAGTAACCTGGGAATCGGCATAGCGGTCTAATGAGCTGAACAGTGCACTGTTTGCGGCAAGGATAAGTTAGACGACGAAGCATTCAGATTCGATCTATTCTTCTCTGTTCCTGGCTCATGGGGAACTAAAGCCTTCCAAACCAACGAAAGAAATGGAGACACGGAGCGCACGATCGGCCTCCAATGAGGATCGAGCGGAATCTGCATCGTTCCTTTCCGCTCCCTCTGGTTGATTGATCAATTAAGCAGACCAATTGCCTGTGCTGTGAGATCCGGATACTTGCTTTGTCACTCGCTTTACTAAGGATTTCGCATATAAATGCAACGGATTTATATCTAGATGCAATATCAAGCTTCGGCTTGATGAGGTCATGCACTTCCCAAGCACACATCCCACGCCCTTTTCTCCTGTTGTACTGTATGAGGATGCAATAGCGAGGCGAAGAGAAGAGGCGCTGCTTGTGGCTGCGAATGTTTCCTTGAAACAACGAGAAACAACAATATTGCCATTGATTATTGGACCGCTGAAGTCGGTAGGTCGGGTACCTGCACCAGGATGTCTCAGACGTTGTGCGACACAGTCAGGGCAGAGCCTGCAAAGTTTTTGCAAAGCAAGGATCCCAAGCTCGTTGGTATACAATGCATCCGCTCGTACTTTTGACACAGGGAAAAAGAAACCTTCTCGGAATGACTAACTACATTCATCATTGCCCAGGATTTGAGAATTACATGTCGGTTCCGTTTGCACAAATCTGTCAATCGCTTCATGAAGGAAAAGAAGCTTAACTTGCGTTGAATGTGACGAACCTTACGCAGGCGTAACGCCGTTCAAAGAGCAAAAATGTTGATGTCTGGAAAGCCTCTGACGTTTTGTCACCGAAGAACTGATTTCACCCACGATGCCATTCTCTTCCGACAATTGTTGAGTCACAAGAGAACCCTTATGACCCCGACTGAATCGTTAAACGGAAAGGCAACGAAGTTAGGGAAGAAAAGCTTTGAACCGTCGAGCTAATCTAGATATAGCCTTTTCATTAACATCAACCGAAAACGGGTGGGATTTGGTCCACAGCTCTGGAAGAGAGCCGGCAATGCCTCTAGTGTTCGAGAATGCTCCACTCTTAACCTCATTATTGGGTCTCCCATCCTTTCGCCCTTTTCCTTTGGCCCTGCAAAAACTTAAGGCTGCTTACAGGCACTCTCTTGTCCGACGTGCCTTTGCCTGTTCCTATTTAATTGGAACGACTGGGATTACGGAAGAACAAATCGAAAGTTCCTGCTCCGACCGCCTATCGTCATCGGACAAGGTTCGCCTTCAAGAAGGTTCTGTCATGGATTCATGGCCAACATGGCAACAACACGGCCCGTATGATAAATTGTTCTAGTTTTCACAGATATTCTAGACCTCCGAAATAGAGCTTGGATGAGGAACAGAGGTTCCGAATGCACTCCCGTGTGCTTTTTCTTAAGAATCAATCCGTTCTAAGAAGAGATTGTCGGAGGTCCGTCATGATATTTAGGACCAAGAACTTCCCTAAATCTCTAGAGATGTCTAGGGGCATTTAGGGCACTTCTTCTCGCTCGGGGTCTACGCAGAACTCCTCGACCGACCGGCAAGTGAGAAGGAGTAATTGTAGAGACGGACTAGATTACAGTGACCTCGGCAAGCTCTAGAACAGCTCTCCCTATTTAAGTATTATTCCTTTGGTTTGGACGGTATGCGTGGGCTAAGCGAACTAATCACCCCCAGCTCCGAGACTCATATGCCTGAGTAGGTAAAGTGTGCACGTAAATATCATCCTTGGAGATGAACGAGTGGGCCAAGGGAGAGCCATGAAGCCTTCCCGCTGCCGAGCTTCATGGCTTTCTGTCTGGCGAAAAAGTTTAGACGCAAGTTGCAACGGTCGATGAGTGTTAGTGTCTTAGTGTCTACAAAGCGTATGCACAAATTGAGAAGTGGGTATCTTCATCATGCCTGTGTGTATACTGGGAGTGCTATAGCGTCGGAAAACCCTAGCTGTTCATAGAATGAATGGGGGGAAATACAATAAACAAACTCCACCCCAATTCCAGTGCCATGGGAATTAGTTACTCCGTACGTCCAGGTAGAGACATATTTCGTACATACAACTTTAGACCTGCGACCTGCGACTTGCGACCTACAACGAGTCTTGCCTATCACTCATTCTCTATCTTCTTCTCCATCTTTCTGGTTCTCAATCCTCTTGTCTTTCCTTTTTCCTCTCCTTCTGACTTGTGTCTTCCAACTCTTTCTCCCTCATATCCACTTTACAGCCCAATTGCAGTCAGTCATCCAGTCAGACTTCACCAGCAACCTCGATAATCCCCCCTTTCACCGTCGCATCGTGTCACGTACAGTAACTCACGCACACCTTTACTCCGCTATTTGTCCAACAATACAATCATTCCCCAAGATAATATTGAATTACCCAATCATCGTAAGTGTCACAAAGTCCCCGAGAGCTGCATGTCTTTTCCAAAGCTATCCTTCACGTGAGGAGCCTGAGAGGACTTTACCCCGGTTTGGTGTGCGGGAAAGTTGAAAAAGCAATATCTGATTGGTAGTATCAAGAAAAGTTCGCATCGCACCCCAGAGTTCCCAACCACGCATTCAACCTCCATATCCATACAATTGTCCCAGACTCCCACCGATTACCTACGTGGTCCTCTCGAAAACGCATAACTTGGAAGCGTCCACGTATGATTGTGAACAAGGTACTTGTGCAGTCCTTCTCACTCGGTACCGCTACATCAAGCCATCGGAAAAGAAAAGAAAAACAGTATCCTCGCATTATGTTATCAATCGCACTATAAACCCGCACCCCGTCTTTTTTTCCAAGTACACAGTCGGTACATCCGTACATTACAAGCTTGGATGCTTTGGAGCTCTACACAATTTCTACTTACCTACACATAACAACAATGTCGACCAGAACGTCCAGAGAGTTGGAACTCCCGGTGAGGATTGCGGACCGGGAAGCTCGAGAATCCTTACCAGAACTGGATATGCAGCTTTGCACATCAATCTCTACTCAGAACTCGTCCACATCGGACCTTCCTTCGCCAGTCACGCCGACCTTTTCCACTCGAGGACATCTTAGAAACTTAAGCTCAGTTTCCTCAATCGAATCTCAGTATCTCAGTGCCTTCATGGAAAGCCCGTCGTCCCCTACATTTTCAAGCAGCAAATCTGGCAAACGATCCTTACCCGATGTCAAGGAAGAGCTTGGTGAGCGGGAAGAGGAGTATGAAGACGACGAGGAGGAGACTGACTGCGACGAGCTTTATAATTGTTTGTGTAAGTTCGTGTTTTTGTTTACCTTATTTTGTTGATATGTGGGGTATTCCTCATTGCGAAACAGGATTCATTGGAGCGACATGGCTAATCATCCTTGTTTCTCGTGATCACAGGCGATGAACAATACTGTTTGCACAGCGAGACCTCTATGGCGCAAAGTTCGGTTCAACTCGCCACCGGCGGCCAGGACTTCGACTACGACCTCTCCGACGGATTCTTCAGCGACGGCGAATTCTCTTTAAGCAACAAGTACAAAAAGAGAAGGGCAAACGAATCGGCGCTCAATGGACTTACGACACGATTCGGCACAAAGCTACCTTTGTTTGCGCGGAAATGGGGCACCAAGAGAGCTGCAAGCTCGTCGGCATCTATTGCGTCCGACCTCCAACGCGACAATGCAACCTCAAGAGCAGCCTCGAGTAGATCATCTTCAAGGTCAAACTCTGGGCGCAGAGCTCTTAATTCCACCTTCGAACCTCAATTGCCACCTACCCCGACCAGAAGCCTTTTCGAACATCACGACGATGGCTCTACAACGTCGTTTATCGATATCGAGCGAGCGAATAATAGTTCGTCCAACGATGACGAGGGATTGGCTTCCACGCCATTACTTCCACCGCTCATGACCGACATTTTCGGCGACAAGCACATGAAAATGCAATCGCCGCTACAATCGCCTTCTGTCGCTGACTACGATCCTTTCTCAGGAACCAAGAGCCCAATGGATGGAATCACTACGCCCCAATTACCAGGAATGCCTTCGCCGCCTTTGAGTACGAAACCATCCTTCTCATCCTTCCACCGATCAAACCTTAGATCCGGATACCTAGTTCCCTCCTCCGAGATTCCTCCTATTCTGATTGCGGACGCAAACGACGAATGGGCTGATAAGCTAGGCCATGCGAACTTCACCATTCACCCTGAGCCTTACGTCCCAGAGACCTTTGACCTTGAAGCTTGTCGACAACTTCGCGCAAACTGGGATCTCGCTCGTTGCAACTATACCAAGCACCTCGTACGCACTGGTGAACACTATGGAGTCACTTCGAAGACCTACAAGTTGACGGAAGAAAAATGGGCCCAGATTGATACACTCTGGAGAAAGCACAACGAGCTTACCATTGCCAATACCGCCGACAATGACGATGCATTTGCGACATTGACGCACAGTAGTTTTGGTGACGGCTCAGGCAGCAATGTCATGACCAAGATCCCATCCTTGAACGATGCTCGCAGTGAAGGCAAATTCCCTCAACTTGGCGATGAAGATATCGTGGGCCCAATGGTTCAAGCCGCAGCGCAATTTCGACGCAATCCTAGCAAGAAGGCGAAGCTTTTCCGCTTCATCACAGAAAAATTTCCCGTCGGACTAGGAAAGGCATGAACGAATCCAAACGGAGCATTTCATAGAGGCTCTTAGACTCTCACGAGCTATTGTTTTTTATCTTATTTTTGTTTTGTTCTGGCAGTGGTTGATGGTTGTACCTCCCACATACTAACGACCTTATGACTGAAACGAATTTTCATTATACCCAACGCTCTTTAGCCATCTACATTCCTTCAATGCAGATCAGCGCTCTTTTCCTATCATTTACAGTTATCACTCTTCTTGTTTATTGTTTAAATCTGTTTCATAATGTGCATTTATTTACTATATGTATTTGCTTTTGGTACTCGGTGTACAGCGGGAGCTGGAGCGCAAAAAAAAATTCAATACCTGGCTGGGTCTAGATTGGCTGGCTTGGAGAAGGGGGTTGGGAGCTTGGATATCGGCATTGCATCAATGGGAAGGAACAGGAAAGGACTGGAAAATACTTGGCGTAGAATAGGACCTCTGGATAGAGTCCTGAGAATATCTGTGCGCCTCTTTTTTGTGTAATATATCGGGGGTGATGGATAGGGAAAAGGGGTGCGATATACCAGATGGGGGGGATCAGGGAAGAGATAGCACGGGGGTCGAGTTCACCAGGATTAAGCAATTCTGTCGAACATGACGGATTAAGGAATGGATGGGTTGGATCGAAGAGCAGTGGATGAAAGACAGCCTACTATCTTGAAATCATCTCTTCAACAAAGAATTTCACCGGGGAAAGGCTGTGTATAGTCTACTTGGAGTGGGGGGTGTTGAGTGTAAGCAGTGGATGAATCAAACGGCGGATCAATATTCTAGTAGCTAGATTACCTTACATAGGAGATCTAATCCGACCAAAAAAAAAAGGAAAAGTTCATCAAATTTCTCTCCCAACTCTGCACGAACCGTGACATTTAGAAAGCCCATCTTTAGAGTGCTTACAGTATCCAAGTGAACAACCTACTCATCAATCCCCGAATCGCAAGGCACTCAAATACACCTCAGCAGTAAACCTTACAGTATAGACCCCTTCGTCATCACCCAAATGGTAAAAGGCAAAAAAGGATGAGTGATCACATTTCCGTTTCTTCCACCCACCGACATCATCCACCGCCCCCACTCGAACTTTCATAGAGTACAAGTCGAGTCGAAACATTGGTACCCTAATCGAAAATTCAAATTCTTTCTTTTCACAGTCACACCACAGCATAAAAATTCTTTCGCCACCACGCGCACGAGGGCGGGGAAAAAACTCAAATCCAAAAGGTAATTTGGGACAGTACTTGTACCTGCATGCGGGTGTGCTCGCACAAGAAGAGGGAAAATAACGAATCTCAATCTGGTTTTTCTGGCATATATCGGCGTGGTATGGGTGCATGTATCTCTTTTCGAGAGGAGGCTTGGGGCGCTCCTTGCGTTTGGCTGTACCATGGAGGGGATATGTAAGGTAAGGTAAGGGTAACTGGAAGTAGAGGTACTCCTCACATGAACGCCCTGCAGTAAAAATACAGTAAGTAGTACAGCGTAGTACTTTCTTTCTCCCTCAATTCATCCGTCCACATTGGACTCCCACATCCCATCCACATCCCAACATTGCGCAAACTTCCCAAAAAGGCAATATCTCAATCATCCCAAAACCGAACGACTCAGGAAGAAAAAGAAACAAACAAATCGGACAAGCCTTCAAACTCCCCCTTTCCGCCCCCGAAACTCAAACGCCTTTCCCGAGGTCCTTGGTTTCCCTTTTTCCAGGCATCCAGGTCTCTCCGTGTTCTGCTTGGACCGGTCTGTGTAGCGCGCACCACGTTTTTTTCTCTCGTTTGGAAACGACTCAGTACGCTGCTGCGCTAGAGAGCGATTACGTACGGCTGTTGCTACTGTACTTGCTACGACGGTGGGGGTTGAAACGAGCTACGGGTTGGTGCTCGGATGGTTTGGGGTTGGGTGTTTTACTGTACAGTACTGTGTGAATCCCGTCTTGTTGCTATTTACGGTAGTTGCGTTGAATTCAGGGTGGTCGGACGGAGTGAGGTCAGAATAATGTATGATGCAAGGGGTAGGGACGGGGAGGGGGGGAAATGGGAGGATGGGAAAGAAGAAGGTACGTTCCGCTTGTAACTGTGGGATGAGGTGAGGGTGAGGTGAGAGTGAGAGTGAGATAGACAGATACTGTAGATGTTGGTACGTCAGCTTGACATGATCGTGTACTTACTACCTCTGTGGGTTTTGGCGATTATGGATGATCACTGCAACTGCAAAGTGAAGGTATGTGCATTCACCTTACCTTACCTCAGTTCGCCTTGTGCGAAGGTTGAACGAGCGGAGTGAGTAAGTGCTCGCTCGCCCATTGTCTGAGGGCGAGAGGCAGCTGGCTACTCCAGCCAACGCTCTGCTGCTACCATTGTGGCAATGAGGGGTATTGCCTCCTCATTCAATTTCTTTTGATGCGATGCGATGCGATGCAATTCAACTCATTCCGTCCAGACTTGCACTTGCAGGTGTAACTCGGAACGTTGATACTGCTGTGAAATTCGATGGCGTTCGGGATCTTCTTCGTGTCGTACTACCTTGGAACGACGGCCCAGCATGCTGCTCTTCTCGAATAAGGATATTCTATTTCAAGAGTCCCGGCACAACATATGCAGTGCTGATGATAGGGTATGGGATATGTGCGAAGGGATTTACACAAATTTAAAAGCCGTACGCTTTTTGATTGATAGGGAATTTTTTCTCGAAAGTCGAGTGACTTCTTGCATGCTGATTTTTCTTCGTCCGATATATGGATTAGTCGTCTGACTCAGATGTATTGGATGTACTCGTACATACTGCGTATTTCCCTCAGTTATATTTTATTACTGTCTACGTGATAAGACTGGCCAAGGATAGGGTCGTCTTGCAGATGCAATGTGTTGCTGCTGTATGTATGTAGGATGTTTTATTGAAAATCTCCCAGGGCACGACTTTCCTGGAATGTCATTCTCACGCTCTCATATGGTATTCTTGTCAATCACCTCTCGACACATGGAGATACATAAATACAAACCATCTACCAGACTACCTATACGCCTCTGGGCTGTGAGAAATTGGAAGAATGATACTCTGCATCCTGTACAGTACATTTTCAGGACAAAAACGTTGGCAGTTCTACGGATTTCTCCGAGCAATCCAGTAATGCCACAACGTACCACGCCGTACCACAAAGTAAAGTATCCTCCGCTGTACAAGAACAATGTCCTTTTGACATCGGCGAGTTTTCCCGCGGTGGCTTGCTCGCCTGCTTACTGCAGTCGCAGCGGCGGCTCGCCAAGAATATCATATGATAGTCCGCCGGGAAGAACTGCACATTCTGTCTGCAGGTACACACGGCACTTAAGCCTCCCAAGTCCAGGACGCGAAAGCCGAGAATTCTTGTGTGCTTTTCTGGGTGGGTTACACATGAGCCCATTCAGGGCTTGCACATGATGTGGCGCGTTTGCTGCTTGGCTGCTCGCGAAAAGTTGGCTGATATATCGAGAGCAGCCATCCCCAACAGTTCCCAGACCATTGCGATCCTACATATTCAACCTCAAGCATGCGGAGCAGCATATGCCAGTCAACAGACTCGAGCCTAGATTCATCCGCTGTGTCCATCGGTTCGTGTCCAGAACCCGGCTCGGCTTTCCAGAAACGAACTCCCTCCGGTTCACATGCAATCAGGTAACTGCACGCAGCGAATCCATGTCTTCTAACTTGCCCTCACTACTTTCGTCCATTCGGCTTCAATGAAAATGCCTACCAAGCTAGCTACAGTAGCTCTGAGCGGCGAACTCTTACCCAAAGCGTGGGGAAATTTCTCGCTCCTCTCTCATAGGTGCAAAGAAAGAAAAACCAATAAATTCTGCACATCAGAATCCGGTAATTCCCCAATTTTTCTGTTTCTTTTCCACTCGAGGCCTGTTCCTTTTGGCTATTTCCTGTTATCATGTCATGAAATTCACAATTCTCATGCATGATTGCGTAAGGCGAAGCGAGGGAGCGAAAGAGATTTTCAGGTACTACTTTAGTAAGTATGCCTGCCATGTGAGTGCAAGATGGGGTAAGTGTGAAAACAAGCATGATTCGACCTCAATCAGGATTGCTGGCACGCATCCGTGACCCCACAGGTTCGGTTCGTCGGTCGGATCCGGGTAAAATATTTGATGGGTGGGTGGGGAAGGCGAGGAGTTTTTCGTCCTTCTGTTTGGGTGGGGCGATGAGCGGCTAGGTGGGTTGGTTGGATGGATGAACGGACGAGTCGTTTGTCGGATGGATGCGAGATGCAACGGCCGTTGCCGGAGTAGGAAGGAGGGCTTTTGGCGTGGGTTTAGAGATGCTGTAGATAAGTACGGAGGTACATACGGTTGATGTATGGGCAGGGGTGTCGACAGGAACTTACTGTATGGTGAAGATCTATTCTGCTCGGTGTGGACGACGACGCCAACGGTGATGATAGGATAATCATGGTGATATGAGATACGTCACTGATTCTGACTTTGCATCTTGCTAGTCCACGGCTCGGGCTCGGAGGAGAGGAAGTCGATGTCGTGTCATGATATCAAGGCTTCTGTCAATTCCAGTAATGATACGGACAAGATGCAGCCGAGGGTTCTTCGCAACAGATTGCAGAATTGACACTATCGTCTTGTCGAACTTAGTGTACCTGCCTATGATGGAGTCCGAAGCCATGAAAGACCTGAACAGCTTGGAGTCCAGTTCAGTTTACTTTGAGCATAGAGACACAGAATGCCCACTCGTTTTGGATCGCAGAGCTCCTTTGCGACCTCTATAAACAACGTTTGATGCTTGACCACTCAAAATCTAAATGTGCAAGTCCCTCTTGCACAGCTTGTGCGGTTCTATTTCGTACCCAGTCCTCTCTGAGGTAGACATACACAATTACTCCAAGCAGAATAATGGTCTTCTACAATGCATCCTCCTCGTTCCCTTCTCCGTCATCGTCATCGTCTTCGTCCTCATCGTCATCATCACCACCACCACCTTCCCCATCTTCATCCTCCTCGCTACTCGACGTACCAGATCCCTCACTCTCCCCCTCGCTTCCAGGATCATAGTCCTCTTCATCCTCATCTTCTTCGTCCATAGCAGCTTGTTCGGCCTCTGCAGCCGCTCGTTCCAACTCTCCAGCTTCGGCATTCCCTACCACGTTGCCTTCATCATCTTTCATTACATTGACGTTCAATCTCTTGGCCTTTCTTTGCTCGGCCATACTCTTGTCTTGCAGACCATGTCTCTTAACGAATTCGTCTATCCCTGCAAAGTCTTCTTGGTCGATCATCTGAAATTCAACCTCCTCTGTAGCGTCCTCTCCTCCCGGTGTTGACATGTCGATTTCGATGGAGAGGTTAAAGGTACGTTGTAGCACACTCGTATATGACACCGCAGCTATTCTCTCGTGTGGTAAGAATAGTAGTGGTTTCTTGTATCCCCATAGTATGCCTGTCGGAAGGAAAAATAGATATCCATCCTTCGATCCTCTGAATCCACTGACATGCACCGCTTTCTCGCTCGGTCGGTGACTCTGTCTGATTGCACTGGAGAAGATTTTTGGATCTGCTTCTGTGATCTTGATACCATTCCCAGCAGCCTTTAATCTAGTACTGAGGGCCCAGTTGAAAAGGGTCTTGAAATCGTCGGAGACCGATGCCGCGGCCGAACTTTCTGAGCCACTAATAGTTCCTGGCTTGGGCGCTGCATCTGGAATGGTGAATACGATGGGTTCTGGCGTGGGTACTGAAGATGCTGAGGGCTTTGCAGGAGTTATGATCGAGTTTTTGGGAAAGAGGATGTAATTGTATTGCTTTTGAGCTTTCTCGGGTACTGGTAGACAAAACGCATATTCTGAACGTAATCGTATTAGCAAGTTACTTGACAGCAGTCGATCGAGAAGTACCTATGTCTTTCCATGCATAGCTGATGCCTTGTACAGGATCTTCAGAAGTAGGAAGTCGAGCGTATAGATGTGTTGATGTAAAGCACAGGGTATATTTCTTTCTTTGAGGTATGACGACTGAAATATCTTTTATCTCTAATAAAACTGGATCGTTCCCACTCGCAGGTGCGCTTGCAGCATCATCTGAGTTGCTACTTGCGCCATTCGGCGCACTTCTCGTTGCGAGTGTGTCGTCTATGCGGCGCTTCTTCGCGGCTGGCTCTGGGGATTGCTGAGATATCGCCTCAGAGACGTAAAGGGATATTTGATTAAAGAGTTCGATGTACTCTGGGCCAGCTATTTGCTTGGGTCAGCCATAGGCAATAAAGAATAGAGAGACGAAAAGTGATATTTCCAAGTTCTTAGAGAATGAACAGATCATATATCTTGATCCTTAGCAAGCTACGAAATTGCGCTTACCTTGCGATGCTGCGGTGATGGCAGACTGTAAATCAGGACGGGGATGAAAGGCTTTTTTCAAACTTGCCTGATCTAATACAATACCCATATTGAGAGCTTAATGGTGTTCACCAGGAAAGTGTTTTGTTGCAACGTTGCTAGAGGAGACGCGAATATTAAAAATCTGGGGAACGCGCTCGGCTGTGTGACGATGATGTCAGGAGCTCATTGGATGATGGATTTTGGGACAACAGTTGCATCTTGCTATATCGTTTTACATTACAATGCTATTCTGGTGATCTAAGTTTGGTTTAAAAGTTGCTTGAAAGAGAAATTCACGTATTAAACTTGGGCAGGCTGTTAAATCACACTCGTAAGCCAGTCATTACAGTCCATCAAGAAGAGATGAAGAGAAGAAGAGCCCAAGATTTCGTAGGAAGCTCAAGAATAACGGACAGGAGTTATATAAAACAATTCCTTTTCAGGACCGTGGATTTCGTATTAATCGTTCTAATAGCAGAGCCCCGGAATCGTACAGGTTAATGAAATGTAGTGGGACAATACGCATAGCCGGCCATAAAACGCCCTAACTCCCCCCATGGATATAGACGCCTCCCAACCCTTCTCCGAAAGAATGAGCTCCCTAGCCAAGGGTGGCTGCCAATATGATGATGGTGAGGATAACAGCCAGTATCAAAAGTAAACAACAAGCTTTTGACCGAGCGTTCTTCTGATACCTAGCTGCGCTCCTCAACTCCAAATCCGCCCCTCTAGTATTTGTGTGCACATTCTCGACATTGTTCGCAATCGTGTCGAGAGCTTCTCCTTGCTCGTTGACAATATGTGCCACATCCCGGAATAACTCGTTTAGTTCAGTAACACCTTGCTCGATGTTACGTATTTCGGCTTCACGTTCTACAATTAAAGAGTCTTGGAAGTCGACTTCATCTTGAGAGGCTAGTCTAAGCTGTTCTTGCGATTGTTGCTGGCCAAATGGATTGCTTCCCTCAGCTCCAGGCGATTGTGCATCTTCCATAGCCGTCCTTGCCGCCGACGCCGATGATCGCTGCTTCTCAAGAGCTCGACGTTGAACCGCTTGGAACTCGGTCAAATTATTCTGGAACTCGCGCGCAAGCTTCGTCTGAGTGTATTTCTGTGATGGCTGCAAGGAGATATTAGTCTCGGGCTGTTTTGCTCCAAACCAAGCAGTTACATACGTTGACATCCTCCCACGCTTGTATCTTCTTAACTCCTTCACCAACATGCTTGAAGGTATCCTTCGATTCTTCTAACAGATCATGCACTCTTTCGCGCACCCTCTCGGTGTCCCTCTTAGTCCCCAAAAGGTTTATTTCATTTGAAAGCCTTGAGATGTTGCCCGTTAATGTAAAAAGCTTCGCACTAAGGTCTTGCGACAATTGTTGGAAGGCTGGATCGTCGGCGTATTGGGGATCGTCTTCTCTGCGCATAGTCGTCGGCTGCGACTCCATCGAGGATAGCTGATCGAAGGACATGATGAGGTTGATTGCAATCGAAATTATCGTAAATTGTTAGGAAATGGTCATGTACAGTTTAAACAGTTGCCTTGCTTGAGAGGATTCGAGACAAGATGTTTGAGGGTTGGCTGACGTACCTCGCTAGGCCCGCACGCCCGACCCAAATGGTGTTGCTAGGCTGGGCTTCTCGCGTCTTCCGACTACGAATTTATTTTGACTAGGAATCGAATGTCAACATTGAGCGCAATATTTTTTGTTTGCTCTCTGCAACAACGACAACATGCACAGCGTATTCTCATAGATTTCATTCCTTGATTGACTTGATTTCTTATAACAGTTACCCGCTTTGCAGCATTTCAGCATGCCACCCACTCCACGGATTCGTCCTTATAAGGACTTTCTAACACCGGCATTACATAGAAGATTTGCATTGGCAACAGCGTCCTTGTTGGGAGTGTGTTATATTGAAGCCGTTTGGATAGGAAAATGGGATTCCAGTACGTTCAGCAGATCTTTCGAGCTTGCGAGCTTCCTTTAGTAACACTTTCAGTGCTTTGGTCATGGTTCCCTCTTGGTATGGTTGGAATACGAACTGGGCTCTTCTTTATATCCGCGTTTATGATATTCATTCTCCGAGTCGGTCAATTACATGTCGGCATTCGAACTTCAAATTCAAGATTCGAGGCATTCACGAAGCACGCGCCAAAGTTTCAGACGATCCAGACCACTCTGTGGTACCTCTTTTCGGCGTGGTTCTTCAGTGAAGTTTATATATGGTCGGTTCCGGAAGAAGCAGACCTTAATCGTATCAAATCGACTGCGAAGACTGGCCGACCGACATTAAATGAGAGGCCCATTTACTTGACGAGTTTTCTGTTAATTCTTGCGATTGTGCAGGCAGGCTACCACCTCTGGTACGATTATGATCGCATCGACATACCACTTACAAAGTCTGCTACAAGGCCAAATTCAGAACAACCTTCACATGTTTTGGAGCCCGCAAGGGCACAATTGAAGGCCAGGTTACCGGTTCTAGCTCTGAGTATCCTCAGGCGCGTTCTGGTGGTCGCTATTATATCCCCATTTATCTATGCTATGGATTTCCCAATCCCTATTGTGCTACCCGTCTACACCCTTAATATCAGATCACTTGCTTGGGGGTTCACTCGTTCGTGGGCCAAAGTCTTTTGGCGTCTTCCAAAATCCGCAGCCCCGCCAGCAGTTTTACCATTTCATTGGACAGTGTGGCTTAGGACAGTTGCAGCTGGATTCATGCTCACCATGCTTTGGGAGTTTGGCAACGCTGCTTTCTCAATTTATGTTGCACAAGAACCTTTGAAGAACGACAGGCCTATCACCTACGAGTCACGGGATCCGAATGGAAGTTTGCTGACAGGTTTAAAGGGGAAGAAGCTTCAAACTAGGGTAAGCTGCTTAAGCGTATGGGTTGTACGATAATACAGCTAACGGATGTGTAGGCTTTTGCGTTCTGGGAACTTGTCCTTATCGCTCAAAAGTACCAGGGACGTAGAAAGGCTATTTTTGATGACATTGACCGCGCCGGGGGTTCTGCATGGTCCCAGATTCTTGCGGCCTGTCTTGAAACAATCAACAGCATCAATACTCGCATTGAAGAGTTTGACCCGGAAAAGAAGCCACCCGTCATTGATGTCTACGAATCTGTCCCATATCCAGAGCCAGTGTCCTCATTGCCTCGTTTAACTGCGCCCTTGAAGGATCAACCACAAGGAGGCCTTCTAATGAAGCAACCGGCTGCTGAAAGGAGAAGCCTCCGTTATATCGAAGCCGTTGGTTCTTTTGCAAAGAGTCAAGGTCAACTATCGCCACCTGATCAAAGGACACGCAATCGTTCAGTAGCTGCAGAGAAGACTCAAGCAGCAATCCAGGCGGCCCTACCCGCCCAATTCCAGCAACCAGAAAATGTCAAGACCATTATCCAGGAGAAACTAGCCGTTTTTCTCCAAACACCACTTGGAATACCATTTAGACAAGAATATGGCAGGAGAATAGCCAGTGTGGTGTTAGGCTCCCCTCATGGTGATGTCGGCGTTTTTATCGATGCGATCGACTCAGTTACTAGATTTGCTGTATGCAGTCTTTCCGAGGACAAATATGGCAAAGTTTCACAGGACATCAAACTCATCATACAAACTTACACTAAGACAATCTTCAAATTGCACAACTTTAAGAATAATCTGGGCATACATTGGACGGATGTAGAAGCAAAGCGGGAAAGCCCCGAAGTCGAGCAGATACTAGCTACTCTGAAGGGAGGCCTTCGAGAACTGATCAACGCCTTTGGAGACTACACTGCAGAATTGAGATTGAGCCACACTGAATTGAGGCTAGCCAAAGAAGCTGCAACGCTTGATGCACCAGTCCAGCAGGAAGATATGGTTGAGAAAGGAAGATAGATATATTTGAGAGTATAAAAGTGAATCAACCAACTTATAATACATCTTTCAATGGCTGGACGCGCTTCCCGGGCGATCCTTTATAAAATGTGTGATATAAAACTGTTTTAACCTTTACCTACCTGCCCGTGCTACCTAAGCTTCAGGATAAATGCCCGCCAACGGAGGGAGCAGTTAACCTTACTCTCCCGGGTTAGATGTCTCACACGTCTCATCAGCGTAAACGCATTGTTTAAGCAATAAATCCATAATTTATACGTTAACAGCCAATAATAGCTCTACATGACTCTCAAATTGTCTGAAAAGACGAAGACGTCAACCGAATAACCGAAATCTTTTATCTGAGATGACGGAGCTCCTTGTTTCCGACGGATTGCGGGGCGGGACCTACCAGTCTTCTGTTTGACGCGACCATAATTTACGGGCATGGAGACTCGCACGATGATTCTATAAAAGCTCAATCTTCATTCTAGTTTTCCTTTTATCCTTTCTTACCAATCACTTCTTGTATATTTCCTGACAGCTTGGAATCTCCAATATGGCTTCTGCGGCAGCTTTGACAGCTTCTGCTGCATTGAAGTCTCGGGTGAGGAGGCCTTCTCTTCTAAGCAAGCTCGCCCACCCAAAAGACCTAATTCCTTTGTTTCCCAATGGAGCTTATATTGGCTGGTCCGGATTCACCGGTGTTGGATATCCTAAGTGAGTTCCCATTTCTCATAGGACAGGACAGTTGTGAAGCATAAGAGAGGAGGAACATACGACACAGAGCAAGCTCTCTCCAATGCAGAATCAGTGCTAACTGAAGTTTTCCAGAAAGGTTCCAACAATGCTCGCGAATCATGTAGAGGAAAACAACTTGCAGGGCAAGCTGAAGTACTCACTCTTCGTGGGAGCGTCTTCTGGAGCGGAAACCGAGAATCGATGGGCCGAATTGAACATGATCGAACGACGAAGTCCTCATCAAGTCGGAAAAGCTATTGCAAAGGGCATCAACAATGGAAACATCAAATTCTTCGACAAACATTTGTCGATGTTCCCGGTAGACTTGGTTTATGTGAGTATGAGTAGACTGTTTGGGAAATATGTTATTGACAGTTTTCCCTAGGGATTTTACACGAAGGATCGCCCAAACAAGAAGCTAGACGTAGTTATTGTCGAAGCTACAGCTATTACTGAGGACGGTGGCATCATTCCAGGGGCATCCGTCGGAGCATCGCCTGAATTGATCCAGATGGCAGACAAGGTAAGCTTAAAAGTTGTTGTAGAGCAAGTGGGAATCTGACATGGTATCCAGATCATCGTTGAAGTGAATACTTCTATGCCATCTTTTGAAGGTCTCCATGACATTACCATGACCCAGCTTCCCCCTCACCGAAAGCCTTACCTCATCATGGCACCGGAAGACAGAATCGGAACAACTTACATTCCTGTTGATTCCGAAAAAATTGTAGCAATTGTCGAGTCTGATTATCAAGACCAGACAGTGCCGAACTCACCTGAAGATGCTACCTCCCGTGCTATTGCTGCTCACCTGATCGAGTTTCTCGAGCATGAAGTCAAGCATGATCGTCTTCCGAAGAACCTATTGCCCATCCAATCTGGTATCGGAAACATTGCGAATGCTGTCATCGGTGGTCTTGCGGAATCGAAGTTCCAGAACCTGAAAGTCTGGACTGAAGTGTTGCAGGATACTTTCCTTGATCTTTTTGACTCTGGCCGACTTGATTTTGCAACTGCAACTTCTATCCGTTTCTCTCCTGAAGGCTTCAAGCGCTTTTACGACGGATGGGAGCAATACTATAACAAACTTCTGCTCCGTTCTCAACAGGTCTCCAACTCTCCTGAAATCATCAGAAGATTGGGGGTCATTGGCATGAACACCCCTGTGGAAGTTGATATCTACGCACACGCTAACAGCACCAACGTAATGGGTTCAAGAATGTTGAACGGTCTTGGTGGATCAGCAGATTTCCTCCGTTCCTCCAAGTACAGTATCATGCACACACCTTCTACTCGACCATCTAAGATCGACCCCCACGGTGTTTCCTGCATCATTCCTATGTGCACACACGTCGATCAAACTGAGCACGACCTTGATGTGATTGTTACCGAGCAAGGTCTAGCCGATGTTCGAGGCCTGAGTCCAAAGGAAAGAGCTAAGGTCATCATTGACAAATGTGCCCACCCAGATTACAAGCCCATCTTGGAGGACTACTTCAACAAAGCTGAGTTCGAGTGTATGAAGAGAGGTTGGGGTCACGAGCCTCACTTGTTGTGGAACAGTTTCGATATGCACAAGGCATTGGACAAGGAGGGCAGCATGAAGAAGCTCAAGACTTGGGGTTGAGTATTTGTATAGGATGAGGAGATATATAGGATCATTGGATTTGCGATTTATCATGATCTGGACATATGTGTGGATTTCTGCATAAGAATGGAAGTATCTGGGAGTATTATACATTCAATGAGGAGCTCGGAAAAATAGGTCCATAGAGACAAAACAATCAAAAAGATACTACACGGCTCTCCCTTAGTTTGAGAAGAGTCGCTCAGCTGCCAGAATGATATCACCAATAACAGGATGTTGTCATAACTTCCTTCCCACATACAACTGCTGTTGAGCTGTGGTTTATGTACCATCTTACGTGCTCTTACCTCTGCCATTATCTCTTCAAGGCCATCTTCTGAAGGGTACTGGATGTCATTTTCAGATATTTAAAAAGTTGAATGAGGTACCGCCATGCTTTCATTAGAAGTTCCAAATGTGATTTCACTCGAGTAGCAAAAGCTGCAACATATACGCATCGACATAGCTTTACGCGTCGTTCGGTTGTCCTCCATGTCTTAGGACAGAAGTGCATACCGGAACCATGAACGCCTTCGCGGAGAGTTCACAGAGATCTTTAAATATTTCATGTCAGAGAGCGTAAAAGGGACTAGAGATCGAGGAAAATCTATCACTTGCATTTCGTTCCTTCGAGATGCGGAAGCACCAGGGGGTTATTGACGTGTGGCTGATGAGCTCTATCTGTGGCTGGTCTAGCGCGGGGTATGAGTCCTTGCTGCATGAAGCTTGAGCACATGAACAAAATCTTTCAGGAAATCTTAAAAGACTCATTGGACCTGGCAGAGTTTTCGCAAATTCTTTGTGAGTATTTCTTGACTTCTCTGCCGGCGATTGTCAGGTTTGAATACCTTTATCGTTCTGCGCCGATCACCTTATAATACTCGATCAATTGCTTTATCTCGTTGATCTACCAGCAGTATGACTCCCAGAATGACTTCAATGCGGGCAATGCGAGCTCTACAGAGCTTAGGCAGGACACAATACCGGTCATACAGCAATGCATCTCCGTTGACCTCACCCTTCGCCCCTCGACATCTGCTCTCAATCGCCGACCTCACACCCGCAGAATTGACTACTCTCGTTCGATCCGCGCATTCCCACAAGCAGGCCCTCAAATCCTCTTCGATACCCTCGTCATTACTCAACTCGTTATCTGGGAAAACAATTGCCATGCCATTCTCTAAGCGCAGCACAAGAACTCGTGTATCAACTGAATCTGCTGTGACAACAATGGGTGGGCATCCTATGTTCCTGGGTTCCAGTGATATTCAGCTCGGTGTCAACGAGTCTCTCTACGATACCTCCGTCGTAATTTCGAGTATGACGGCTGGCATTGTAGCTCGAGTAGGCCCACACTCGGATGTTGCGGGTCTAGCAAAATGGTCAACAGTACCAGTCATCAATGCTTTATCCGATGAATATCACCCTCTTCAGACTATCGCAGATTACCTCACAATTCACGAAGCCTTCCCTTCACAGCCGTCCAGAAGCGCATCACAAATAATCCCAAGCCTTGGATTGGAAGGATTGAAGATCGCTTGGGTAGGAGACTCGAACAATGTGCTTTTCGACTTGGCAATTGGAGCATTGAAGTTGGGCGTCAACATTTCCGTTGCTTCTCCTGAAGGCTACAAGATCCCTGCAGAAATGCTCGAGATCATAAAATCTGCCGCGACTACGACGAGTACTCCTGGCTCAATTACCGAAGTTCAAGTTCCTGAGGAGGCAATCAAAGATGCGGATGTTCTCGTAACTGATACATGGGTTTCGATGGGACAGGAAGAGGAAACTGCCAAGAGATTGAAGGCCTTTGCAGGTTACCAGATAACCGAGGAATTGGTGAAGAGAGGCGGTGCCAGAGAGGGGTGGAAATTCATGCACTGCCTACCTAGACACAAGGAAGAAGTTGATGATGCCGTGTTTTACGGCCCTAGGAGCTTGGTCTTCACAGAAGCTGAAAACAGGCTATATGCTGCTATTGGTAAGTCATGCATGTCTTATGATGATATTATTGTACTGACTTCCCTCAGCTGCCTTAGAAGGGTTTGTCGTTAAGAAGGGAAAGATTGTCTGAGAGCAAGGAATGCCATATACCAAGGAGTTTCTGGAGTACAAAAGCCTTGATCATTCGATAAATATGCGACTTGAGATATCAGAAGCCTTTTCCTTTACCAATAAATAATATAATCATACACTCTACATACAAACTCGCATTGAGCTCATCGGTCCAAATTGATGGAAAGTCAAGGTGAACACCTGCCGAAGAAAAGTTTCGTCCTGGGCCCTAATTCCTCACAATGACAACTGTGAAGAGAATAAATATCAATTGTTGTATACTTATCTGGAAAAATCGTGTTCTGCTTCGTCGGCGATGTGCCTTCGGACAAGTTTGTTCTCACCCACCTATTGACTATCACTCAAATCTCACCAAACATCTCGCAAGGACGGCCAGAAAGTCGAGCTCCTCATGGATCATCATAGCTCAATTTCTCTTTCAGCATTGAAGTGGTCCCCTCTTCTGCTTGCCTCTTTTGCCTCAAATCATGCGAGTCCAATGGCGCAATGCCTTTCACCCTCTACCTCCTAGCACGTTGCTCTTCCTCCATTTCACGACGCTCTATTTCTACTTTATTCAACTCTTTGAGCAGATAGTGCTGACCTAGGACTTTACAATCCAGCGGCGAGACCGCTTCCCTAGAGTGTGCAAATCGAACATCAGAAGTTCTTGCGCGACATTTAAATATCCAGGCCTGGTATAAATCGGTCGCAGCATGTATCAGTAGGTTCACGCATCCCATCTCCCCTTCAAGGGAACGTCCAGATTTTACGGCAGTACGTGCATGTCGCATCGCAGTTTCCGCCGTACTTCTCCTCAATTCACATATTCATACATTAACGGTGATCATTTCTTCCACTTGCTGCTTCGCACCAGACCATATCCTTGGAAGGAAGTAATTCATCCATGCAGATTAAGCAATGACCCTCGATGAGTTCTCTATGGCTGTCAGTTTCCGTGGTACTAGCAGCTACATCAAAGATCTGCTCCATTTCTGAGCGCAGGAACGCTCGTTAGTGTTGGATCGGCGAGAGAGTTTCGGATAGTTGGGTGACAGCAAACCTGTTTGTATGCACGCTAAAGGAACTGGGTTGAGATCTAGGTCCAGAACAATCTTTCTGAATGCTGAACCCGCTTTCGAGTTCTTCGCTGTTCTTTCGTGAAGTGCACTCTAGCGAAGATTTTGTGGGAGCACTGGTGATATATGTGTGCTGCCATGCTTCCCTAGCTACCTCACAGAGCTGGCGAAGTCTTTCTACCTGAACTTGAGGTTCATAATGGAGAGATCTATGAATTAGAGCGAACTTAAATCTGTTGGTGGCACTTCAGATGGACCGACGATTTCGTTGACAGGGGAAATAGCACATTGGCACTTTTTATTAGAATGCAAGAGGAGAACACATGGTTCCCTTTAGGTGATGTGGGAAGCAGGTAAAGAGGTAATGTGATTTAGGCCGAGAGTATGATTGGCATGTTGGTAGTAAGTCCTTACAAGTGCGCTTTCTAGAACAATGATAGAAGGCATTTTGTTGTCCGCGGCAGGTGTCGATATCTGGCTGACGAAGCCCAGCCATGGCATTCATAAGTAGCAAGTCAATCTAGCATGGACTGAATTGATGATCACCAAGGACTACGCGTTGATGGAAACCTTGTTTCGACATCTTACTGTGATGAAGTCGCCAGAGTCGTCCATGAGAAAAGCAACGAAGGAGAATTGAGTTGGATCTTAGGGTATAGTTAGTAGATTTGTGATGTACGTCTGTATGATATCGGCCTAATATATTTTATCATTTTTATTTACAGTCCCAAATTGACAACTGTGGCTATGGCAGACATTACCTTTTTCTTCACTTTATATTGCACGCGAAGATAGACAAGCTGGTGTGCACGCTGGTTACACCATGGTAATTTCCTCTCCTGTTACTATATTATCTCTGCACTTATCCCCTATGCATTCTACACTGATTCTCCCACTCTAATTGTCAAGAAGATACAAAGGATGTCAACTACGCCCTTCCCCTCCCATTTCTCCGCGCCCCATCTCCTTTTGTGAACCGAGCCAATACCAGCCCGTCCCGCCAAACTCTACCCACATGGCCGTGTCACCGTATCACACCCAAGCCAACCCCACCTTCCCGCTCACCAGCACTTACCTCCACGTCTTACCCCTCCTTCGAACTCATCATCTTCATCACTACACCTAGCATCCTAATGTCCTTTCTACTGCGTCAATTGCCTCGACAGTTTCACAAAGCCAATCTTAGTCCCAATCTCAGTTATCTGAGGGCATCTTCCCGTGTTCCGTATTCTAGAACAATGGCATCAACATCCGCACCCGAGAAATTGGAATGGCTTGTTATTTTACCTGATCAGGAGGGGGCTTTGGAGAGGAGATTGAGTGTTAGACCGTATGTGGTTTGCTTTTAAGTTCCGTTTGTTGGATATAGGTTTACTTGCTCGGGTTTCTGACGACTAGTGTGGTTATTTGGAGAACAAGAGTTTGTACGCTAACAAGACTGATTGCAGGAAGCATTTTGAAGGGCTGAAATCCGGCCTCGACGCAGGATTCTGGAAGATGGGTGGTAAGTGATGTTGTGTTTACAATAATGAAACCAAGTTAGAATCCGGGACATTGAAAGGATGAAGTACTATCACGAGTTCGTTGCTAGGCAATCATCTCGTAGAGCCGTTGCACTCCCAGACACTATCTCATGAACCATGGCGCCATGTTTTGCATATGATTTAGAACATCAAGCTTCCGATACACCATCGTCGAGCTAACACCAATCCATGCAGGTGCCATCCTGAACGAAGTGCCCAAAGAAGGCGAAGGATTGAAGTTCGCAGGTAGCGCCTTGATTGCTTATGGCAGCAGTAAGGAGGAGGTGATTGAGATGTTGAAAAAGGATATATATGCTGAGAATGATGTTTGGGACTTTAACAAGGTGAGTGGCTAGATGTGATAGCATTTATTTGTTGGCGAGAGAAGCATTCAGATCTGACAAACGCGTAGATTCAGATCTGGCCATTCAAGACGGGTCTGTGGAAGGGGGCTTAGAGATCACTAGACACAGGATTAATGTAGTCGAGAATGGCACAGGCAGAATGCCGCATATTGACTTTTTTGTTTGGTCTACGCCCAAATAATTTGTGGTCAAAACCAGGTGAAATACCCGAGTCTCGTCATTATAGCTCTGTGAAAAGCGACGCTGTCAAGTGACAAATCGACCAATTGTATTCAAAGCCAGTCATGCACTGAATTGTCGCCGAAAAAGTAGTTGGGGACGTGGCAAGGTGTTTCACAGATCGATATTTCTCGCACATTGACCGAACAGACATGATAAATCTCAAAATTCGTGGCGCGGCTGGAACTTGGTGTGCAGTTGCCTTGTGACATTATTCATGCGTGCCCCAGAATTAACGTGAAAGCCCGAAAGATCATCTACGGCCATATTCACAAATCATCCTTGCATATAACGAGCTTGAACCCATAAGCTTCTTTGAAGAAACCTCATATGCTTGCTTTTCTATGGAAGCTAGCCTACCCACCCAATATTGCACCGAGGGAAAGCATACCGTGGCCATGCATTTGAAAGTACAGACAGGAAAGTTGCGAAAGGAATTTAGTCGAAAAGACCGAAACCCATGTCCTCGTCGGACTCTTCCTTCTCTGCAGAAAACGTTAGTAACGGAGTCGCCGGGAGGAATCTTGTAAGCTTGGTGGTAAGTCGTACCCTCTTCTTCTTTCTTCTTCTCTTCCTCAGCTGGGGCAGCATCACCACCTGCAGCAGGAGCACCTCCAGCAGCAACTGGGGCAGCTCCACCACCAGATCCAACGTTCAACAGAAGATCCTTGACATCCTTTCCTGCAAGAGCCTGTAGATCCGAATATCAGCACTTTTTATCCTTCCCCACCACTGAGTCCTTGTCCATCGCGTACCTTGGCGAACAATGTAGTCCAGATTGGCTCAACATCTTCAATGTTGGCGGCCTTGATCAGAGTATTCAACTTCTCGGCCTATTGAATTCCAGTCAGTCAATTACTGCTCCCTCAAGAAGGATGGTCCTCCAATCTTGAAAAACATGGAAATCCTTACAGTGATGTCGACACCGTCATCGGCGAGGATCAAAGCCGCGTAAGAGGTTGCTAGTTCGGCGTTGGACATTTTGAATATCTGGAATGGAATCAATTAGTATGCTGCGCCGAGCTGGTGCTTTGGAATGTAGAATGCGACGCACCGACAAGTTGCGATTTGATGTCGGTATGTTGGTATGTACTTTGGAGTCAACGTTGTTGAAAGTGATATTCAAAAGTTCGTGGGGAGGGTTTTGGAAATTCAAAAGTGTGCGTGACTAATACATCTCGGCTAATGAACCAATCAATGCTCCAGTAAGCGACAGTCACGGGAAACAGGTATTTTTGCAGGGCTGAACAAACGGATCTGAATGGACTGCCGTAGCTGCAATGTTTGAAAAGTTGCAGAGGGACAAGGCTGTGAGTTGCCCCGCCGTTCTAGACCAATAAGGAATATATGACATAGTTCTACCCCGACTTAGTAAGGACAACCCAATTGTGATCACCCAAGGTACTCGGTACCTGTCCAGCTATCTACCAACAAATTCGACATACGAATTTCAAATCATATGAATTTGATTGTCTCTATTTACTTGGACTTTCTTTTCTCGCAAGTGTCACTGTCGGAATCAGCAAAGAAACACTGCAACAGCAATATCCCATTATCCCTTGCAAAGCGAACACCAACATGACGGACACCCCCTCACATCCTCTTCCGCTCGACCCTCGCGAACAGCCTATACTGGACAATCTTCAGGCAATACGGGATGAATTGACTCTATTGAAATCCGATAGAACGTCATACGTAAAGGCGGCCGACGTCCTCGCTCTCTACGATAGGACTGTCGAACAAGTGAAACTTCTCACCGAGATAAGGGCTGATAAGCCGGACGAGCAGAACCGAGGTCAGTCATGAGAAGTGTTTGAAGATCCGAGATGGGATGTCCTGTCAGTGCTGACTCGAAGTCTTACAGTTGATCGCGTATTGGATGGATGCTTTCAACTACTCTCCCTGTTTTTCATGACCATAGGAAAGACCAACGAAGCTCCTGCAGCTTATTCTCTCACATCTACCATCAAACGTTTATTAGACCATTTGATCGAGGTTGATCTATACTCTGCGAAGGATCTGGAACACGTCTCCCATACACTCGATAGACTCGGAGGAATCGTGAAGAAGGCAGATGAATCATATTCTACCAAGCTTATCACTCTCCTGAGTAACCGAATCGATATCTGCAAGGCTGACCTAGCATACTTGGAGGAGCGACTAAAGCGACATAATGAACTAGCAGATATTCACGAGAAAATCATATCGATATTAAGATCTATTTCACTGGCAAATACCAAGGCCAAGGTGAGTCATGTTTGTAGCAGATCTTATTTGGGGCCTTAGCCGCTATGTTTGCATTAGGAATCGGGGCTGACGGCTATTGATAGTTCTCGAGTACGGAAGTGACTAAGCTTCAAAATCAGTTAAAAGAAATTGATGCTAAGAGAGTCGATGGAAAATTTCTGACGGCTGATGGACAGGTTGCGGCGGGTAGTGACGAGGTCTCTGAGCATTTGGAAAGATGTTTAATGTGGTCAGAAATTGTCTTAGAGAGGTTCGTAATTGTATTACACTCGAGGCAAGGAAGACTTTATACTGACATTAAAATAGAAAAGGGCAGTTCCCTGAAGCATTCAAAGAAGTCTATCAAACGTTGATCAACATACGCAATCAACTTGAAAGATTATCTCTGACTCAAGCTTGGTCGTTGAGAGAGACTGACTTGTACGACTTTCAAAGACAACTAGATAAGATTGATGAGAGCCGAGTGGACGGAAACTTCGTTGATGCTGAGGGAAACTTTGCTGAGCTCTATGTTCAACGAGTATGCTATTCATTTTTGGTCTTGATAGAACCCATACTAATTTTAACAGACACTGCTCTATCTGATCAGACGGAGCTATGCATATATTTATTATCTCATGGTGTCTTCTGAACCAGTTTCGGAAGCTCTGCTGCCAGTTTACAACCAACTTCAAACTCTTAGACGGTGTCTTATTGAAGTCAAGAATTCTGGTGGAGTCAGCTCCCCACGAGAATTGTATCCTTATAGCATGAAGGTCGGTGGTCTGCTGAATGATCTACAGGAAGTTTGACTAACCAATTATAGTTAAATTCAATAGACAACATGAGAGTTGACGGTAAATTCATGCTCGGAGATGACATCCCAGAAGGGCAAGGCAGTATTAATGACCTTCTGGCGGAATGTTTCGAATTAAGCTACGAGCTACGTGTAGCTGCAGAGACCGACAGCGACGCGTAAAAGAGTCATGAAACTTTGTTATTTGGAGTCTGGTAATGCGGCTGTTACAGTATTAAAAGGCGTTAGGAATGGATGTTGGTTGGGCATCATCTAAGATCCTACTGGCAGGGTGCTTTGTATGATATCTGGAACAGGTATGTGGTATAAGGTCTACACTGGATATCTCGAAACCACATGGAATATGAAGAGCGGACGGTGGCCAGATAGTTTAAAGGCGTTTAGTTTTGATCCTCTAGCAGAGCTAAGCATAATAGATGTTGTGACCTGTCATTTGTTCATATATATGGTCTACCCGTCATCTTCATCTAGCATGGCCAGCCTGGAGTTTGGTGATGGAGCAGTAGGCAAAGTATTGCGGGAGCCAACCACCGACCGTATCTATCACACCTGCTCAGGAAGCTGGCCGACAATTTTCGTGTGTCCTCCGAGGAGAATATGCCGAATCACTGGCAGGGTCTGGTAACACACATCCACCTTGAAGCATCCCATAAGCCAGGTTTCATTGCCATTGCTCAAGTCGTCCGGTTGGCTGCCATGCATCGACCTGTCAACGCAGCTCATCGGGTCTTCAGGCCGAAAGAGCATACTCCAGAATCTTTACTTCCATCCCAGTCCACCTCACCTAGCCTTCATTACACTGACATCCTCAATCGCTCCGTCACCACTACTCTTAGGCCCTCCTCTTTGTCCATCTACTTCCCCAACCATCCTCTCAATAATCTTAACCTTTGCCTGCGCCCGTTTCAGCCTGTCATCAAAATCTGATACTGCATCATCCGTGTTATCCGTTGCAAGACTCTCTGCTTCTGCTAGCGCATAGAAGACTTTGATGTGTTTTGCTAACCTCTCATTTCCGGAGAACTGTGGCAATTCTCGAGCTTGTGTATCAGGTGATTCTTTGGGAAGGGATGATGGGTCTGTATCTGATGAAGAGGCAGTAGAGTCGGAGGTTGGAGCTTTCTGGAAAACAGGCGTCCGGTTAACCCAAATAAGAGATTTCCCGTGTAGACGTCCCATCTCGACGTATTTTTCAAAGCCCTTCTCAAGTCCGAGGGTACGACCTTCGATACGTCCGGCGGCTATGCCTTCCTCTAACCCGGTCTGATAACCATTGTTATAAAATTCCTCTTCGAGTCCCAGGACTTCGTCGAAGGGATCGATGGACATTTTTGATCTTCGAGGTTTGACGACGTTGTGGAGGGTTCGAAGATGAGTTCGCGCAAATCTAGATTCAAGACGTCTCGCTTACGTAAGGCTAACGGCAACGCATGATTCTGCACCATCTTTAGGTATTTAAGATTGATTTTCAGTTCACTTGATACATAAAATACCTGAGATTTTGAAATTATAACCCCCAAGGAGGTCCTTTCAATATCCCATGGTGTTCGAAGACATCCAGTCACCAGCCTCGCGTTTCCAGCCTTTTCGCAAATCCTTCGCTAAAATTGCCCCTCCAAGGCTTTTGGACTGACTCACTCATTCACAAGGAGAACAAAATCCACAGCGGGGTTCTTTGGTTCACTCGCGCTTCCTTCACAAAACAACGAATACAAAATGGCGACTCCAAACGTGATTCTGCCTGAGAAAGGCAAGAACAACATCCTAATTACTAGTGCGCTGCCATACGTCAACAATGTTCCTCATTTGGGAAATATTGTTGGTAGTGTGCTCAGTGCAGATGTATTCTCGCGTTTCAGCAAGCTGAGAGATAGACCTACACTCTTCATCTGCGGAACGGATGAATATGGAACTGCGACCGAAACGAAAGCTTTGGAGACAGGTCAAACCCCAAAAGAGCTGTGTGACGAATTCCACAAGAAACATAAGGATGTGTATGATTGGTTTGAAATTGGGTTCGATTACTTCGGAAGGACGACCACTGAACAGCAAACAGTCATTGCACAAGATATTTTCACGAAGCTTTACAAGAATGGATACATGGAGGAGCGCACAACTACGCAACCCTACTGCGAGAAGCATGAAGCATTCCTTGCGGATCGTTACGTTGAGGGCACTTGTCCTAAATGCCAATACGACGATGCAAGAGGTGATCAATGCGACAAATGCGGAAGTCTCCTTGATCCGTTCGAGCTCATCAATCCTCACTGCAAGCTTGATGGCGCTACGCCAGTTCCTCGGGATACCACGCACATTTTCTTAAGACTCGATAAATGTCAGCCAGCAATTGAGTCATGGTTTAACAAATCTAGCGTCGAGGGGGGTTGGCCCAAAAATGGTGTCAGTATTACAAGATCGTGGCTTGACAAAGGATTGGAGGGACGAAGTATTACTCGAGACTTGAAATGGGGTACGCCAATTCCATTGCCCGGTTACGAGAACAAGGTGCTTTATGTCTGGTTCGATGCTTGTATTGGATATCCCTCCATCACTGCAAACTATACCAAGGATTGGGAACTCTGGTGGCGTGACCCGGACAACGTAAAGTTGTATCAATTCATGGGCAAAGACAATGTGCCTTTCCACACTGTCATTTTCCCAGGATCTCAAATGGGAACTGGCGATAAATGGACTATGCTCAACCATCTGTCAACTACCGAGTATCTCAACTACGAGAATGGCAAGTTCTCAAAATCAAGAGGTGTTGGTGTGTTTGGAGATACTGCTAAGGAAACGGGAGTCCCACCTTCAGTCTGGAGATACTATCTCTTGGCCAACCGACCAGAAGCAGGTGATTCTCAATTCGAATGGTCAAGTTTCATTCAGATGAACAACTCCGTATTGCTTGCCAACTTGGGTAACTTCGTCAATCGAGTCATCAAATTTGTGAACGCCAAATGCGATGGAGTTATTCCCGAGTTCTCCGTAGAATACAAGGATGACTCATTCGACTTCCCTGGCTGGATCAACGAAGTCAATGGTCAACTCAAAGAGTTTATTGATGACATGGAAGCTGTACGAATCCGTGCCGGTCTTGAAAAACTCATGCAAATCTCCACTCTCGGCAACAACTTCCTTCAGTATCGTCTGGATAACGCCAACCTCGCTGAACACCCCGAAAGAACTCACACCGTCATCGGACTCGCCCTTAACCTCTGCTATCTCCTCGCCTCCATCACCTCCCCATTCATGCCCTCCACCGCGGAGTCCATCGTTGCCCAGCTTAACGCACCCCTCCTCTCCATCCCAGATAAATGGGACCACTCTGCACTCAAAAGCGGTCACAAGATCGGCAAAGCAGCGTATCTTTTTACCAGAATCGACGAGAAGAAGGGCGAAGAATGGAGGTCGATATTCGGCGGAACGCAAGCGTCGAGATTGGCCGAGGAAGAGGCCAAGGCCAAGAAGAAGGCAGATAAAGAGAGAGATAAGGAGAGGAAACGATTGAAGAAGGAGGCGGCGAAGAAGGAAGCTAATGCTGTGGAGAAAAAGGAGGCTGTGGAGACGGAGTTGCCTTTGAGGGGTAAGGTTGCTGAGGAGCAGGCTCCACCACCAGCGGCTGCTCCTTAAGGGGTGATGGTAGATAGGCGTTGAGGTATTGTTGGAGTTAGTTGGTAGAGATGAGCGAGAAGCAGGCACAGTCTTGATTAGCTAGATGGTCTAGTTTTCCTTTAGGATCTGTTTATGTGTTATGACAATGAGAATGAAGAGATGCCGTGTTCTTAACAACCAACAAGATGAAATATCAATCAAGAATAGATTATTCAAACAAGCTGAACGTGTGTCCACCTGTTCATCTGTCTATCATGAGCTCACGCTTCCTCCGCTCAAATTTGCATTCACATCAAAGTATCTCCACAAAGCCGAATTCGTAGAAGGGTGATTTTTCATTAATCATACAAAAAGTGCCCACCGATCATTAGCAGTAGCAGTACCTAGTAAAAATCAAACCGAAGACCTCGCTCACTGTCCTTTCATTTCCCTGTGCCGTTCAACCCATTACCCCAAGTTACCATACCACAAACATCAATTCTCACATTACAGGGATTTACTTTCCCCCAAACCAACCCGAGATGCCGCTCTTCGCCTTCGCGGCCTCGACTTCTACTTTTCGGTCTACCTCGTCGATCTTCTTCATTGTCTGTTTGCCGTATTGATCGAGTTTGCCTTCGGCTTTGGCGAGCTCGGCGCGTGCGCGGTCGGTCTGTGAAGGGGAGGTTAGTTTTGATGGTTTGGGGAGGGGGTTGGTGGGGAGGAAGAAGGGTAGAATTTGGTGGGCATGGGTTAAATGGATAAATGACGTACGGTAGCATCGAGCTTAGCACCGGCTTCAGTACCCCATTTCTCGGCTTCTTTTTGGGCTTGCTTGCCTCGGCCGGGAATCTCTGATTTTATGTTGGCGGATGCGCGGGCGAGGTCAGCTGGAGAGGGGAGGGCGAGTTAGTTGCTTGCTTGCTTGCTGGCTGGCTTGGTGGATAGGATGGAAGGGGGGAGGGGAGGGAGGAGAGTGGTAGTTGGGTTGAGGAGTGAGGATGGATGGGTAGACATACTCTCGAATTGCTTCTCAGCAACCTTGGGACTTCCTCCTGCGCTGTACAGATAGTATCCTACACCACCAGCGGCGAACAGGGTAGCGTAGAGAGGAAGACGGGACTTTGGTTGAGCCATGGTGTGAAGTGAAGTTGTTTGTTGCGTGTTCGACCTTTGTTGCTTGTATATTCGCTAATTCGCTTGTGTGGAATGAAGAAAAGTATTGATTGTTGATTGTACTAAGGGATTGTATGGGATTTGGGTTTTATATGGGAAAAGTGATGAGGTGATGTCTGGATGAATAGTCACCAGAGTTATTGAATGTTACGAGTACTTGTGCTTTGATTGGCTGATTGATGGTATGATTGGAGCTTCCATGCTTTGACTCCTCGAGATTCGATTTGAGGGGTAAGAATTGGAAAGCTGCTTTGCCATGGGCGAACAAGAGCTGGCTGAACGTGCAACGTGCAACGTCATAGGATGAAAGCGGCATGAGGTGGGGTATGCGCGCGGAGTGGAGCGCTCCAAAAGAAAAGTTGCTGGCTGAACGGTGTGGCGGTGCACATCTCTCGATTGCGGTGCTGCTTTTCGCACATCAAGATCTTCTTGCAGGAACAGGGATCTTCACATCTAGCTTTCTTTAGCTTCGTCATAGCAAAGAGTAAATGGGCAAAAGAGGAAAAGAGGAAAAGTCGAAAAATCGAAAAGAGCACGACCAGAAGCATCCGCTCTTCCTAAACAAGCGGACGAGCTACCTACCAGCTACCAGGTATCCCCACAACAATGCCATCGATCCTGAGCCCGGATTCTGCTATTGATTTACCTCAAGGCCTCAAGGGACGTCGACGAGAGACACTTTTTCCAAGATACAAGAAATAGCAGGGCAAACGACAAGAAGTCCAACTAATTTCTTGGAACAGACGTGCAACAAAACCATCCTTATTTTGACTGTTTGAAATAAGGAATTATCCACGAAGATCCAGTTCTAGAATCCCCAACCACGCTGCAAAGTCCATCATTAGCTTCATTTTTACTTGACTGTCCACCGTACTGTACATTCTTCTGCGGCCATCTCATTATACTCCAAACAAGATCTCGTCGATTGCTGCCTCGCGCGAAAGCAAAGGGAAGCATATTTCTGCGCAGCTCGACAACAATGCTCTCCCCATAATAATCTTAAGAGCATGTCTTTACTCCATTCGAAAAACAAAAGGCCCCAGCCTCTCCAGGATAAGGATTATGATCACGAAATCCAGTTAGTCGATCATACCCAGAAGGTTGCGCGTGGGCTACCAAGTCCGACCAGAGAAAGACCTCCAAGTCTGCCGCGCATATCAATATCTGAATCCTCATCCTCAACAAATGTTCAAGCCGATGGCGGTCACCTGAAGAAACATCGCACGCTACGAGAGGAGTTGACTAAGAGGAAATACAAAAAGTATCAGGATGTTCACGTAGATGTGAATGAGGTTGACCCTACTCCGAATCGGGGTTCGGCGGTGTATGCTCGATGTTTGTCTTTTGGTTCACATGTGCCGGTTTGCTAATAATATTCCACAGAACATTACCCGCAGAAGAAAACGCACAGAACGACGACGAAGATGACGATGAAGAGCGAGGTCGAGCGAGGTCGAAACGCCCAAAGAAGGAACCCATCCCATTCGAGATTGACGTTCTATACGAGAATCAACGCGGAGTCATTCTCTGCGGACTGTATTTATTTTCTTCAGCAGCTCTAGGAAACTTGGATCCTTCTGCATGGACGAATGTCGCGAATAAGACGAGTGCTACGAATACTACAAACGCACAGGTTCCGGATCCCAGCTGGGAATGGGCGTGGCCAGAATGGAGGATAAATCATGATGAGGGGGTAAGTTCCTTTGGGTTCTACATACTCGTTGGGTGGTTTGAAGTTGAGGATCGTTCCCAATGATGGGGGAGCTGACCCGAATCAAGCGCGATCTCAACTCATGCTGGAGATAAACATACTAATTCGCGCCTGGCTTAGGTCGATGAAGACGGCTGGGAATATTCATTCGCATTCTCCCGCAAGTTCTCGTGGCACAATTCTAGATGGTACAATTCCTTCGTTCGAAGACGGATTTGGATACGCAAGCGGGTTAAGAAAAGTGCTGGATATCATTCTCAACATGCACATATACTCAATGAAGATTATTTTACCATACGTCCAGTGAGTACAACATCAACAACAGACGACCTTTCAGCATCTATTGCAAACTACGCCTCTGATACAGCCCTGTTTCCCGTCAGCAATACTGATCCAAACACCAAACAGGCACGAAGCAGAAGTAGAAGTCGAGCAATAACCTTAGCAAACACGGTTCGAGACAGCAGCAGATACAGCATGGCCCTTTCCAAGCACGAACTCGAAGAAGAACTGAGAAACGAAGATATCTGTGACATTGGTTCACTTATGAGCATTCTCCGAATTTGTCGCATCGACCGGGAAAAAATGGAAGCAGTGGAGAGTTTTATCAAACACGGTGGTGACGAACTACATTATCTGGCGGAGCACATGCACGAGATTATGAACCATTTCATATTTCAAGCTTCGCGTCGACTGCTTCTCAGTAACCTGATGAAGAACTTTGATGAGGCGTTGGATAAGGAGAAGGATGATGGGGAGAGTATGAAACAGAGAGCTGAAAGTTTGGAAGCAGCAGTCAAAGCGGCTGATGAAGAAGTCAAAAGATTGGAATATTGGAGTGATGTTAAAGATATGGCTGAGAGTGGAACAACAAAAGGCGCGGTGGACAGTGGACAGGGTTGGAGGGAAAACTGGGAGGGCGCGGATAATAGTGGCCCGAAAGATGTTATTTCAGATGCGAAGCTGATGGACGTTAATGGTGTTATGGATGGAGAGGGACGGAAAGAGAAGGAAAATGGGTTTGGGGAGGTCAATGGTAATAGCAATGGTAATGCCAAGGGAAAGGAGAAGGCTAGGGATTGAAATTGTGATGAAATGGGATGAGATGAGATGAGATGCTCTCGAAATTGGCATTGGCGTTTATTCGATACACGATATACCATGGGTTAGGTTCGGTTGATCGGTTCTTTTGGCTGCATAGCGTTTGTTTTCTTGGGATCAGCATCAAGTTTTGGGTATTGTACCATATCTTGGGTTGCGGGAACCGCATAGGAAAAAAGGATTACTGTAGGGGATTAGGAGCGTGTATATGATAATGATAATGAAGGTAAATATCCGAATTTACCTCAGAAGTCGAGAATGTGACGTCTTCCGTTCTCCCTGCACGACATGACATTACTTTTAAGAGGTATCAGATTCTGATGTTTCAGAGACTTCGTAGAAAAATTTCCCTCGTCGTAATGGTACGTCCTGTGTTGGGCCCGCCTGTACTAAATTGAATATAAACTATACATGAAAAATTCCTAGCCAGTGAATTGGACATAGATAGTCCTAGCTATCCATCCCGTCCGCAATCTTTTCCGATCAGAACTTTCAGATCACACATGTCTGTATAACCCCTAAGCAAGCAACCATACAACCATTCTCTCCATTCCTTCAGAGATATTCCAAATCCACCGAGTTCCTTCCCCCTTCCCTAACTCCTTGATCGAAATCGTACCCAAACCCTAATACACACACACCCTGTTTCTGCTTCGCCTCCCCTTTCCATCAGCCAAGAATATTTATTCCCCAACCCGATAACTAACCACCGTCCCCACCCGGTGATTACTCGTGCTAAAACTCCTCAACTGCACCTTCTCCCCACCCACTATCTCCCGCGCATCGCTATCCCCCCACTCCATCGGCACCTCGCTGTCCGCATCCGCATACACCAGCACATTGAAGGTGCACGGCTCGTTCAGCTCCGGTAGGAATGTGACCGAGGCGGTGATCTGCCGAAATATCGACTGGATCTCGAGCTGGATCTCGGCTTCGGTTTTCTCGGGCGCGGGCGCCGCTGAGGCGGCGTCTTGGGGGGCCGCGGTGGCGTTTTCGGATGTCGTTGAGGGGGTTTTGCTAGAGGAGGACTTGGATTTGGAGGGTTTGCTGCTGGCGAGTATCTCAACGTCGAATTGCCAGCGCTCGATGTCGAGGCCGGTTTCTTTGGAGGTTATGACGACGATGAGTTTACTGATTTTGCCGCGTTGCATCCATTTGTCGAGTTGGGACATTATTTTTTTGATGTAGGCTTTGACTTGGTCGTCGGAGGAGACTTTGGGGTGAGTGTTAGCTTGCGTGTCTTTTGGGGAGGGGTATCGAAGAAAGAGGAGGCATAAGATGTGCGAAGGAAGAAATGAGCAAAACAGGTAATGAAATCGCATACCGAGCATTGTGAGGCCATATTTCTTGACGCTGCGGAAAGAATATGGTGGTTAGTGCGAGCTGGTAACGGAGCCAGAGCCGGGGAGGAAGAGGGAAACACACGCAGAGAAGTCCTCAGCGGGGTAAACACCACGTTGAAATCTGAAGAGAATTAGCTTTCCTATCCTATATCCGCAGACCTCAGAAACTTACAGAATAGTATTAATAGAGTACTGGAACTGTAAAAATGCATCAGTCTCACTATCCACCCAATCCATCAGATGCAGCACTCACAAACTCCGCAACAAGCTTTGAAGAACCTACAGTTACATTAGTGACAATTCCAAGTTTCTAACATACTTTTCAGTCGGGTATACCTTTCAATGACAACTTATGCGTCTTCGCTTTGTCTTTTGATTTCTCGGTCGACATCTTGATCTTGCGTGTATATCAATTCGAGTCCTTCTACAATTTCAATCTCGCAATCAGATAATAAGTTATCCCGAGACAGAAGTAAAGAAGTCCCAAAGGTTGCCAATTCCCCCCAGCAACCGGCATCTTCCGTTGTATCTTCCGGCGGCGCGGTGCCTGGGCCGCTTCCCAAAGAAAATTAAAATCCCCGAACCCATCAAAAACGACCGACCCCCACGTCGTTTCTCCCATCCTGACCCCTCCATTTCCCCTCCCACTCCACAAATGCAGCGATGTCCGTCCAACCTGCTTAAGCTTCCCAGCTCAATCAGAACGCACTATGCATCTCAATTCCTCTTCCGGCCCATCCTCACCATCTCGCCCCTCCTAAAACGCACCTATGCTTCCTCCCCGCCAAAAGTCATCTCCGACCTCGAACGCCGCATCCAAGCAATCCCCATCTCGCGCTTCCGCAACTTCTGTATCGTGGCCCATGTCGACCATGGCAAAAGCACGCTTAGCGATCGTCTGCTCGAGCTGACGGGCACGATCGAACCCGGAGGTAATAAACAGATTCTGGATAAACTAGACGTCGAGCGCGAGAGAGGCATCACCGTGAAGGCGCAAACATGCAGTATGCTGTACAACCACGAAGGCGAAGACTACCTTCTCCATCTGGTCGATACGCCTGGACATGTGGATTTCCGCGCCGAGGTGTCGCGGTCATACGCCAGTTGCGGAGGCGCATTGCTGCTCGTCGACGCAAGTCAAGGCGTGCAGGCGCAAACGGTCGCGAATTTCTACCTGGCGTTCTCGCAGGGACTGACGCTGGTGCCGGTGGTTAATAAGGTGGATTTGCCAACGGCGGATGCGCCGCGAGCGTTGGAACAGATGCAGAGTACGTTTGAGTTGGAGCCGGAGAATGCGGTGCTGGTGAGTGCGAAGACGGGGTTGAACGTGGAGGCCATTTTGCCGAACGTTATTAGGCAGATTCCGGCGCCGACGGGGGATCATACGAAACCGCTGAGGTTGCTGTTGGTGGATTCTTGGTATGATAATTACAAAGGTGTTATTTTGCTGGTGAGGATTTTTGATGGTGTGGTTAAGGCGGGGGATCATGTTGTGAGTTTTGCGACGGGGATTAAGTATTTTGTGGGCGAGGTGGGTATGATGTATCCGCATCAGACACCGTTAAGTAGGTTAAGAGCGGGACAGGTAGGATATATCTACTTCAATCCGGGAATGAAGAAAAGTCAGGAAGCGCTAAGTGGTGATACATTCACCACTGTGGGATCAGAAGGCGTGGTTAAACCATACCCCGGATTCGAAGAACCCAAATCCATGGTCTTCGTCTCAGCATTCCCTGTTGATCAAAGCGATCATGGTCATCTTGAAGACTCCATAAACCAAATCGTCCTCAACGACCGCAGCGTAACCCTCCAAAAAGAATCCTCTGAAGCCCTCGGCGCCGGCTGGCGTCTCGGTTTCCTCGGCACCCTCCACTGCTCCGTCTTCGAAGACCGTCTCCGCCAAGAACACGGCGCCAGCATCATCATCACCCCACCCACCGTCCCCTTCAAAGTAATCTGGGCCGACGGTCGCGAAGAAACCATCCAAAACCCCGCGCTCTTCCCCGACCACGAAACCTCGCACCAACGCGTCGCCGAACTGCAAGAACCCTACGTCTCCGCCACCATCACCCTCCCAGAAGAATACCTCGGCAAAGTCATCGAGCTCTGCGAATCCAACCGCGGCGAACAAGTCGACATCAACTTCTTCACCGCCACCCAAGTCATCCTGAAATACGACCTCCCGCTCGCCCAGCTCGTCGACGACTTCTTCGGCAAACTAAAAGGCGCCACCAAAGGCTACGCCTCCCTGGACTACGAAGACGCCGGCTTCCGCCGCAGCAGCATCGTCAAATTACAACTCCTCGTAAATAAAGGCCCCGTGGACGCCGTCGCCCGCGTCGTGCATACCAGCCAAGTCGAGCGTGTCGGCAAGCAGTGGGTTACCAAGTTCAAGGAACACGTCGATCGCCAGATGTACGAGGTGATTATCCAGGCGCAGGCGGGGAAGCGGATTGTGGCGCGCGAGACCATCAAGCCGTTTCGCAAGGATGTGCTGCAGAAGTTGCATGCGAGTGATTTGGGGAGGAGGAGGAAGTTGTTGGATAAGCAGAAGGAGGGGAGGAAGAAGCTGAAGGCGGTGGGGAATATTGCGATTGATCATGAGGCGTTTCAGAAGTTTTTGGCGAAGTAGAGGAGGGGGAGTTGGGGAGAGAGGGGCGGAGTTGGTGGTTAGGAGGAGGGGGGATTGTAATTATATGATAAGATGAGATTTGTAGATACTTGATATTGCAATGAGATGCTGATATGAATAGACCGATCTATCAATTGGGAAATGTCCATAATGGGATTTTAATTGCCATGCAGACCTCGACATTTACTGCACTATGATGTGGAATTGATATACCAGAAATACACGTATGTCATTTGCATTCTACCCATCAGCATTTACAAAGACGAACATAGGATATCACAAAGTCTAAATACATACATAAACCACTTATAAACAGATTTACATTCCCAAGGGTTTTTTCTTTACATGCTCCCAAACAGAGCCAAATTTAAACAAAACTCCATACCCAAACGCCTGTCCTATCCTCTCCCATTCCTATCCAAAGACTTGATTCATACAAACGGTGCGCCATTGCCTTCAACATTTACGTCTTCAGCCGCGGTTGGAGGTGGAGTTGGAATATTCTCCACACGTGGCACAATCTCAGCCGGCTCCATAACTGGCGCTGCTGGCGGCGGTGGTGGTGGTGGGGTATCGCCCACAGAAGCTGGAGCCGGAATCTCGTTATTAGGCACTTCCGGAACCGGAGCAGCAGGTGGTGCTGGGGCAGTTTCTGGAGCAGGAGGTGCAGGAGTTTCCAACGGCGGCGGAACATCCTCACAAATATTCTCCTCCGGCCTATAAACCGGGCCCTCGTACTTCGGCCACGGGCTCTCACCCTCTACACTTTCAATTTTCACAAGCACGGGGATCATAGCTCCCGTAGGAAGGAAGAAGGATCGATGGCGCAGGACTCTAAGGAGGGAGTTAATTTCACCGGAATGTGTGCTGAAGGATATGAAGGTGCTGTTGTCGTGAGCGAAGATATCGTCGAGGAGAGCGCGCGAGCGCTGGTCTTGCGAGTCAGGGGTTTCGGAGACCAGGGGCCGCCAGTAAGGGTCCGTTTCGGGGAAGGCGGGCTCAAAGTGGAAGGTGGGGAAGTGCGTGAGGAGGGTGGTTTTGGGGGAGCGTCGGTCGCAGGTGTGCGCGGAGATGCCTTCGCGGAGGAGCTCTTTGATGGTGGGGGTGAAGGGCATGGGGGTGGAGGGGGAGGTGGGGAGAGTGAGGTTGGTGAAGGTTAGGGTGCTGGTTTGAAGGCAGCGGGTTAGGGGGGAGGAGTAGAAGGATTGAGGAGGGGAGGATTTTTGGGTGATGAGGAGGTTTTGCCAGAAGTCGTGGGCGAGGAGGGCTTGTGCGATGCCGGTGGGAGCGAGGTGCGAATCGGCCCAGGTTGTTGTACCGTTGCCGTCTTTGAGGGACCAGTAACACTAGTGTGGTCAGTAAGGGGCTTGATTGTCTGGAATTAGGGAGGTACATACATTCCATGCTGGGGTTCCATAGGTGGTTTCTGCGATATTATGATATCCTTCTCCATGACGTCCCACTTTAGACTGTCAGATACACATCATGTGATAAGGGGTATTAACCAACATACAGTAAAGAACCTTATATTGAACATTCAAGGAAGTTTGGCGATTAAGAGTATGAATATGATGTTCGAATCTTTGCCATTGAGTCAACTTTCTTTCGGGATCAAAGTCCTTGTCCGTATCATATTCTCGATCTATGAGACCGAAGTTTTCGGCAGCCTTGAACCGGATGTTAGTATGTTATGTTACTGGAGCCGTCGAGAAGGAGGATGACTTACGTAGTCAAATAACTTCGCATCGACATTCTGGTCATCTTGTTTGAAGTATCCTACCACTGTCTTGTACTCCAAGTATCTTGGTTTCGCCGCAGGTCTACTCATCATGGTGGTGAAGAGGGGTGCTAGAACAACGGTTGCTAAAAATAGACAGGGTCTAGAAAGTGGTGGTCAGTTGGTTGCACGTATGTATGTCTCTCCCTACGGGAAATAATGTAGTGAACGCTTAAGAAGAAGAAATCAACAGAAAGATGAGAAAATCACATGATGAGAAAACTCACATTATTAAAGAAATCCTAAGCCAGCCTTTCCTGCGCCTCAACTTGTACATGCACGCACTTGCGATTGTATTAGCGCCCAAATGTTTGTTCACATGTCGACCCAACAAAGATTCCTGATCCTCCATCTTTGAAGCGTCGTCTTGGTGTCTCTATGCCAGCGACCCTATCCATTGACCAGATACCGTGGTTGCATTTCCCCGTGGTAGACGGTGTTCGGGAGACAGGAAGAAAGGAGACCAATGTCCAAAATACGACTTGCAAAGTAAAATTGAGGAACTCTATGTCATGAGCCTCGTTTCAAGTATAGTGAAGGTGATTGGTTGGAGCTTTGGTTTCAGACTGATTACGAAAGTCTAATGTTCTTTGACGGCGGATGCGGATTTAGTTTTTTCCCGGGGAGTGGGATCATTGAATAAAGATCACGTGTGATATACAAAGAGACCTGGGAGGGACATGGCACGTGCATGGGACCTGAGGATCGCGAGATCCACTTATGCCACTGTGGATAAAATGAGCTTAAAATGGTGTACTAAAGTAAGCTTACAGCAACGTAAAGGCGGCAGTCCTTTTCAAAGCTCGATTTCTCGATTTCTCGATGGTTATGCAGCTCATGCTGGTCAAATTGTGGCGCCCTTGCAAGGTCAAGCCACATTTCTAGCTACTAGCTATGATGTCAACAACCCAATGATTTCGGCGACATGTGGGGAAATGAGCTCTTTTTCGCGCTTTGAAACGCCGTCTGGCCAGATCGTGATGGAAGGGAAGAAACAATTGGCGGGAGAATGTACGAAAATGTACGGAAATGTACGAAGCATTCGTGAAGATTCTTCAATTGTTTGCGTCGAGACTTCAGCACAGAACACATCTAACACCGGACAACTGTTATACCTATATAATACACACAAAACATACAAATAGCTATTTTACATCTCCACCACCTTCTGCTATGCCAAACCTCACGATTCCCATAGCACATATTCCCATACAAAATGTAAGAGCTCCGATTTCTCCCATGCCCATCTTGCATCTTGCACACACACGCAATCCCTGCTCCGATGTTTCAATAGAAAGAGCAAACCATCAGCTGCCTTGGAACAAAGTACCAAGTAAAATGCTCCTTTCCCTCATTCCCTCATGACGTGCCTTCCCAATCTTCCAAGCTTTGCCAGCTTTGGTCCCCGGCCACTCCAAGTATGACATGATCGCCCTAACCCGTATTCGCCCTCACTTACATATAAGCTATTTCTTTGTCCCTTTTCTTCCATCGTCTTCCCTTCTTCTTTCCATATAGTCACAACACATCATCAACTCAATTGAATCTCTCATCCATCCCATTAATCAACTCTTCAATCAACTCAGCAATCATGTCTCTTCACTGTACGTATTGTCCTTGATTCTGTTCTTGTTCTTGCAATTCTATGCTTGTGGTCTGGATTTTGGATTTGGGTTTGGGTTTGCAGAGCGGGGTAGATTGAGGAGGAGAGGAAGTGGTTGTTACGACATCGATGTTAGACGGGATGGAGACACAGAATGAGGATACTGTTGGGGATTGGAATAAGGGATTGGAGATGAATCTCTACACTCCTGACAATATCCTCCGCTCTGTACTCTCTTCTCAGCCAACAACGATCAACCTACTTCTCTCCCCACCGATTGCTCTGCAAACAAAATTCTCAATTCCCTGCAACCACCTTCCAATCAACACATCCACCCTCAATCCGAAACTCCACTAACATCCTCTTCACAGACCTCCCACCAGTTAAGCCATCCGCCATTGCCCTCGGCACCGTCTTCAACCACGCCGCCTCCCTCGCCATTCTCGGCCCAGTTTTCGGCGACACCTACCACCGCGCCCAATCTGCCAACTCCAAAGAAGAATTCATCAAGTCCAAGGAAGCCGCATCTGCTGCTGCCGCATGGGGAACCTCAATCGTTGGTAGCGCCGTTCAATCATATGGTGTTGGTGCTTTAATCAACGCTACCGGTACCCTCTCATACAAGGGTGCTGCTTATTTGGGATCTTTGATCTTCATGGCCAGCTCTGCTCCTTCTGTAAGTTTTGGTTTGAATGAGTGATGTTACACATCGAGACTAATGCAGAAACAGTTCATCGCTCAAATCTTCACTGAGAAGCGTCCTCTTGATACCGTTGCTGTTGGTGCTCTTGCACGAGGTAAGCTATCTTCCCCAACAATTGCTATTTTAATGAAACGGCATACTAATACTCAATAGTATTCGAGACCGTCGGTCTCTCCCTCTTCCTCACCTGGTGGGGAACCCACACCAACCCATTCGAGTAAATATAACGCCATTATGATATCATAGGTGGGGGAAATGGGAAAGGAAAGGAATGGAAAGGTTTTTAATGATGAAACGGAATGGAGTTTACCGTCTCGTCTATGTATTATCTCAACTCCAGGTGAAGGTTGTGATTCGATAGTCATGGATTCAAAAAAAAAAAACCTTTAATGATACTTCCAATGGTCTACTGATGTATTTGTGATGTTATGTTTGTACTAAGTTTTTGTAATTGATGTCGGTTTTTATGAATTAACATCATTTTTATGCCCGTGTCAATTTCTGGATATATCAGATGGTCTTCTCATCACGCGTTACCTTATTCACAAAAGACGACGCAACAAAAGTACCTATCTACTTCCCACCCCCTCCCCTCCTCACTATCTGGATATTCTCATCCTCCTCCCAATCCTTCCTCACCTGCTTCGCCACTTCATCATCAGTCAAAATGTTCCATCCCGCAGTGGCCATCGCTTTCGCGGTGATAATCGTCAGGTCGTGCGCGGGTTGTGTGGCGGCGGCATCGGTGAACCCAGGCGTGTGGTTCGAGTGCGTGGTGGTGATAGAGTACCAGCCGTGGAAGCCGGGGCAGGTGTAGGTTACGTTGCCTGGTGGGGAGGGGGAGGGGATGTTAGTTGGGGGGTTTTGTGAGGAGGGAAGGGAGGGGAGAGGAGGGAGAGGAGGGAGAGGAGGGGAAAGGAGGAGGGGAGAGGGGGATAGAAGAAGAATTAGATAGATAACCAAAGGGAGAGAGGGTGGTGGGATGATAATCATGTATAATAATGAAAACATACAACAGTCAAGGGTAAATATCACTCGAAGTTGCAACAGCGGCGTGCATTAAGTGAGAATGAAAATGGGAACCAGGAAATAGAGAAGAAAAAGTCTTTACGTACCCATATCCGTAGAGCCTGGTGCGTTTTCAATATGCTTGAAATCACATTCCACCGGACAATCCAAATCCGCCATGGCAGCTGCATATTGAGAGCAGATTGTTTTGTTGGGTCTTGTGTCGGCGTATGTGTTGATTCTGTTTGCGTGTTATGTTAGAAGGCCGTACATGATTTCTCCTGTATAAAATAACAAGATTCCTGAAAATCGTGATCGGGGTCGCCAAAGTAGGGTTTAAGGAAAGGAGACATACTCTTCGAATTCCACAGTGCACCCGGTAGCCATTGCTGCTCCTTCAAAGCATTTAATTGCTCGCGCTTTCAGCTCATCCGCTTCTTTGAGCGTCGCGCTGCGGATGTAGTATACGAGTCCTGCGCTCGCAGTGATGATATTCGGTCGTGTACCGCCGGATTCGATCACACCCTTGAAATATTTCAGCCCTGCAACCATCATAGGAAAAAGTCCCAACGAAAATCATTCCCCACACTTACATTAATCCTCTCATACGGTTTAATCTGCTGCCTCAACATACTAATCGCATTATACGCCAACACCACCGCATCCAACGCATTAATCCCCTCCCACGGCGCCATCGCCGCATGCGACGGCTTCCCCGTATACCGAATCTTAAACTTATGATTCGCAAGCGTGGTGCTGTACGCCGAGCCCACGAACCCGTCGCCAGTGTCGCGCTGGTACGGATGCACCATCATGCACGCATCTACATCGTCATACGCCCCGGCGTCAATAAGCTTTAGTTTCCCCCCGCCGCCTTCTTCGGCGGGCGTCCCTAGGAGGCGCACACGTCCGGGAACTTGCTGGGAGCGTAAAGCGCTGGCGAGGCCGAGGAATGCACCGATGGAGGCGGTGGCGATGAGGTTGTGGCCGCAGGCATGCCCGATGTCTGGGAGGGCGTCGTACTCGGCGTTGTAGGTCACGAGGCGTCCGCCCGTGCCGTATTCGGCGGAGAAGGCGGTCGGGACGTTGTATGCGCCGCGGGTGACGGTGTAGCCAAGGGTGGAGAGCAGGCTGGTGATGTTGTCGTGGGCTTGGACTTCGTTGTAGCCTAGTTCGGGGTTTGAGTGGATCTGGGATTGGTGAGTATGAGGGGTTGGAGGAGGGGGTACGTGGGGATTATAGTATGGTGGGCTGGGTACCTTTTCATTGATCTTCTTCAGGTCGTCCCCGTGCTTGTCAATTGCGTCTCGGATGAGTGTTGTTGCTTCCATTTTGGGAGGATGGTTTTACGTCACTTTGGGGGGAGGTTCTTATGTGGGTGGAAATTGAGATGGGCTTCTACCTGTGATACTTATCCAGGTGACTTGGTGGATGAAGCATAAAATAAGCAAACCAGTATCGCTATTCACACGGGTCGCCTCGAGAGTATCGTGTAAAATCAGCCTCTTTCTCTTACACTTCAAGGCACATTGCACGTTACTATGCCGTGTGTTACCCATATCGGATTTCGTTCAAGTGGGGGTGGGGTGGTAACGAGGGCTGCCATGCATGCTTCTTATTGGTCCCTCGAGACGACGCACACGCCCTAAAACCGGGACGATACGACGACCGATTGTCGCATTCCTTTTTCAACCTCATCTCATGCAGCTACATTCAGCCGTCTGTCATCATGATCGTCTACAACTCTCAAGGGACCGTAAGGTTTATAGACAAGTATCCCCCACGAGATAGGGTGATGATTGAAAGAAATTTCAGAGTCTCCGCTTGGTGCATCTGGACCTCCACTAGGTGATCTAGCGAAGTTCACTTGAATCGAGAGATAGCAAGACGTGGTACACATGGAAATTTCATAATGCCTATTCGAAATCTTAGGGATAACCTTGGTGCGTGTACCCCAATGTGATTCGAGCATTCCGGACCATCCTAACATAATGCTAGGGTGCTTGACTTGTAGAGGGGCTAGAGTGAAATGCCGCAAGCAAAAACCCATATGCGACCGTTGTGATCGGATGGGTAAGGAGTGTCATTATGCGGAGGCCGTCTCCAAAGGAGAAAAGAAGCGACGGCAACAAGAACTGATGGCGCAAAGATCACCTGTGAGGATACTGCCAGGTGGTCCGGAACCAATCGCCTTCCAACCCTTCGACGATGGAGATTCGAGTACTGTAAGACAAGAAAACGTGAATCCAGGTCTTCCTGCCTTGGGTATGATCGATACATGCCCCCCTGTGGAGCATGATCTCATATCATCTTCTGCATTCCCTGACCTCGAAGCCGACAGTTCGGTAACGAACTTTATTGAAACATATTTCGCTGGGCTATCCAAATCTTACGAGCATCCCATACTTCAAGGCCTCGCAACCGAAGATGTTACCATACCCCGGAAAGATGAGTTCCCACTAAGAACCCAGCACAACATTATGATCGACTTTTCATCTCAAGACGTGCCATCCCCTTTGCGACTTTCATCTTCTGAACGAGCGGCCATTGATCACTATAGAAACACACTATCGCATACCTTCACGACCAAAGACTCTATATGGTATACTCAACAGATCTACGTTCGCCTTGGTGCGCAAGATCCGTTGATATTGCACTTTCTACTTGCAATCTCACTGCGTGATTTACATTACCGAGATAAGGAAAACCATGAGCTCTCCACTCTCGCACAGACGCATTTCCGAGCAGGTATTGGTCGCCTGTTGATTGCAATTTCGGAAGATCAACCCTCACGTCATCTGAGCGTTATGGCTGCGTTCTGGTTCTTGTATATGTTGGGATCCAGCACGATCCATGCAGGAATTGGTACGATGATGCTTTTAAGTCGTGTTGTTCGGGACTATATGCAAAAGCACGTATCAGGCTTTCTGTACCTCGATCAGGTGGGTGCACAACAACCAGGCCCTCGTTTGGATCAAGCGCTAGTCGCAAGTGTCACCATTTGGATGTTCTACGCAGATGTAGGGTTTTGCTTTTGTTATCGCGGAGGGGATCTTGCTCGATATATCAGCAAAACTCCTGATTACATGTCAAATATGGTTGAAATCAGCCGAGGCATTTTCAAACTAAACTGGGTAAAAGACTGCAATGACGATCAAGCTGTTGACCATGATCAGAATATAGAAGTTTTTGATATTCTCTGGAAGTCCGCAGTTTTGTGCCAGGCAGTAAACGACCTCGATCAGGACTTACCAACGGACGAATTGGAACAACGATTCTGCGAGATCGAATATGCATACTCTTGGATCTTCCAGCTTGCTACCATGGATTTTGAGCCTCGTCCACGATTCCTCATGAATGCTGATTGGGTCGTGAGCTATTTTTATGCTGTGCGCATCTACAATTTCCGGTATTCTACGCGCATTGAGGACCCTAACTCAAGACCGAAGGTCATTAAGAAAGCACTCAAGTCGCTTCTGGCCATTGCTCACCGTGTGTCTTCGAAGAGTTATGAGGAGCATTTTGAGAGGCTGCACTGGCCGCTGTTCATGGCTGGACTCGAGACGTCAGATCCCATACACCGCGAGTGGATATTGGAGAAGTTTTCTTCCGGGAAGTTTAGGTCGGTCTTGGAGAGAGTGGTGAAGATTCAGCATCTAAGTGGAAGTAGAGTTGGGATGTCGTTGATTCGAGAGATGTGCTCGGAGGAGGATACCCCGCGTGTTTCTTTTCTGGGGTTCTGATGATGGCGTTCATGGGATTCTAGTGGTCTGTATTACATGTTCTTCGCTTGCCTGCTCTCCGGTTCGTTAGGATTGCAGGAGTAAACGGTCAGAGGCTGGTCCGGGTTAAGGGGTAGACGGCGCTACTCTTGAAGTGGGTTAGACTTACATTGTAAGCAGATGATACCAGAGTTGGTGGCTGAATCAGAATTAAATATCTGCATCAACTCTCGTCTGCATTCGGCATTCGGTCTTTAGTGATGCTGTAGCGAAAGGCTGGGCAGTCCTAGTGGATTGTTGTGTAAGCTGCAGCATTTTGATCTGCAATAATAGCCCCGAGTTCACAATCACCCTCTCCGGTCATTCACTTATGGAGGCGAACGTCTTTTGAATAGATCCAGTGATATCTCTGAACAGATAGGTCTTGGCTTTGTACCAAAGAAGGTTGGGTCACACTGGGTCGCACGAAATATCAGAAGTGTGGAGTATCGTGCATGAAGTGTGAAGCATCGTGCATGAAAGTTTGATACGGAGGTTCCTCGCGGCAGGCAGTGTACTTCCGTAGATTGAACAGAGGATCATTAAACGTGGAGTCGGTTTAGATTACCCCGCTTGTAAGCTGCGTTTCGTATATGGCAGGGGAACGAAATAACAATACAAGTAATTTTTATACGATTGCGTCGTTTGCGGTCGTCGCGTAATGCCTTCACGGTCATCTCTAACGTCGCTATTGTTAGACTTTATTTCAACACATACACTCCACCTATTATTTATTATGACTTATGACTTATTTGTGAATATCTCACGATTTTGGCTTGCGGTGGATCTGATTTTCCTAAGAGCTCGGCTACCGCTTGCAGTAATACTGTATGTCCAAGATCTGTTTGTATGGTGACGGTTTTCTTGGGATTGCCGTTTGAGTATATTCACTGTGCCTGATTCACATTCCCTCGGGGAGAGGGAGGTAAACGGCAGATAGCATGGCCGTAGCCATTGTTATAGGGTTCTTTTGGGAAAATAAAGCTGCCTTCTACTGCGGTCAGGCTTCTCAGCTTGTTCTGGAGTTGTTCTAAGTTGTTTTCAAGAAGCGACAGCAACCTTCCATACTCACAGAATCTCTCTCCCGTAGATATCTATATTGTAAGCCGTACCGAGCAGTGAGAATTCATGTCCTTTTTGGGCAATTTCAGCATCGTCTGCTCCCATTCTCTGCTCCCATTTGTCCGCTGCCCCGCCTCGTTCTTTTACTGTTTCTCACCGTGTACACTTTTCGTCTGATATATTTCCATACATCGTCACCTGATTGCTATTACGGCTTTTTCCTTTCTCCTCAGCAGTTTTGCCAATTTCCCCGTGCCGTATTGTTTAGGTCTCTGCCCAGTACCGCAGTATTCTTGTATTGTTCGCAATCTTTGAAACAAAACCATTCACTCTTATTCTTGCACACCATTCTCTCAATCCCTGCACTTCGCCGATTCAGAGGCTATTCACATCCAGCATTGTTCGGTTGCAGGGGATAACAGCGTCCTGATACTGATATATATCTGGAGTTCTGAGATGCTGGCTTGCCGTTTGCTTCTTCGTTTGCATCTTCGTTTGCATCTCTGTTTGCTACCCTCACTCTTTACTTCAATCTACGATTCAAATTCATACACAGCAAAATATCCATTCACAACTTCCTACATTCATCTTCGCAACTTTCCTGATCAATTTTATTCCGACGTCTTTCACTGGTCGCCGTGAGTTCACTACCTCTCATTCTCTGTTGACCTTCATATATTCAATTACCTCCTGGAGGATATTGAATATTTCAGTCGCGCCGACTTCGAATCTTCGCAAATTCACCTTTGACTCGCAATCTAACGAAATTCACAGGTGAAAATGGAACAAGAAAGCTTCGTCAGGTAAATTTTACTCCTTCGTATGGCTGCTAACAAAAACTAATATTCACATTCTTAGATCGACCGGAACACCTGAGCAGGAAGGTGGTTACGCAGGTAGCGCCTACTCTGCAGATGGTCGCTGGGACGGCCGACAATTTTATCCAGAGGATGATGTCTCGCGTGCATCAGAGTCTCGAAGTGAGTCTCCTCTTGTGCGCGGAGGATATCATTGTATGTATAAGTCTGCCGATCATGCCCGGGAGGCTAAGGCCGCGCGCGTCAACGACCAAGTTCATTGCGCCAACCTTGCAGGAGCTCTGGGTATCCCTGAGGATCCCCACTTTCAAAAGCCCTACATTGAAAGCCTATATAATGCCTTCATGAGTGTCGCTACATCTGGACCATTTGAAATCATCGACAAACGTAGCAAAAATGATAGGTTGGCACAAGCGGCACAAAGAATCCGCGACAAGAAGTATCCCTCTTTCGCTGTTGAGGAAGTTTGCTGGGAAATCTTCGTAAGTAAAGTCTTCAATATGTCTCCTTCTACCTGGTCAGTTACTCTAACACATTCTTTGATAGGAAAAAGCTCAGCTGGCACAAGCTGGTGTCAAGTTGGTTGACTTGCATCATGGTGCCAAGTTCCAAAGCCATACTCCTTATGCTACATTTAATGATCGTTGGGACGCCATTGTTGATAGTTGCCGTGTAAGTACGATCTTATCAAACTGTGGGAATTTTACTAATGCATATAATTTTAGCGGTCCAAGGCTTTATGCAAGATGAACCTTGATCCATCTTTCATCGATCGTTTCGTCTGCAATCCAGAGGCTGAATACAAGGTAAGTGTTGATCGAAGTTCCATTCTATGTCGACAACATGCGTCTAACTATATCTTTACAGATGAAGGTCAACAACAAGAAAATAAACGCGCAAAGAGACGAGCAGAATGAGATCGGCAGAACTTTTCTAAGCAGCGGGCTGGGAAAACAAGATGCTCAACAACTCGTTCAAAGCACTAGAAGAGAAGATGCCGACGAGGATGATAGTGCTACTCGCCCTCCTAGTCGCCGAGCCGGCCTTTCTGATGCTGCACCACCGGCCACGCCCCTCACACCGGCTACGCCAGCCACTAAAGCCAGGCCAACTCGTGGAACTAGCGCAAAGCGTAGAAAGGACTGGAACAGCGACACAGAGGATAGTGATGATGACAGCGAGTATGTCGGTTCAGCATACAGATCAAGTGCCAAACCCGTACGCCGCTCTTCCCGTCAAGCGGCATCTTCAAAGCCTCAAGCCATGAGCAACGATAAACCTCAACTATCCTCCCCATCTGTTCGCACAGGTGCAGGCGCAGAACATCGTCGTCTTGCCATAGTGGCTCCTCACAACGCCAATGCATATAACCGAGACCACGACGAGTACAAAAGAATTATATTCAAGCTTCTCGATGTGGACGAATCTATTTTCAAATTGAACGACTACGATCTTGAAACGCTTCGTACTTATGCACGTGCATACAATGAGGCTTACATGGGCACTCGATATCGTTTCCCCGGACTGCTTAACTACACGGTAGAGGGATACATGGCATCTGATGGTACAAAGGCTTACGAGCATATTGCTGTTGTGCATAGGGCTCTGTTGCCTCTTGCAGTTGCTCGAGGTGATCTCAACGAGAACAGTGAATTGAATGAAAACGGCAACAGAACTTTCAAGGCCAGAACAAGTGTTGAACGCCAAGCTCTTGGGATGGTGGCCAATAAGTTCGGCATTCACACCACTTACTCCGTCATTCAACCTCCCATCTTACGCTCGCAGTACCAACAAAATGGCAAAGGTGCACACGCGGATGGACTCCCACAAAACGGGAACATGGCAAATGAAGACTATCGCTCTGAGTACACGGGGAGCCAAAGTAGCCAAAGTTTCGACCAATATGATCACCGTCCACACCAAACAGCTGAGCAGCAACATCATTCCGCCGCCTATCAAGCCGATTTCAAGCCTCATCATAGTCCAAACATGTTCAGCCGTCAAAACTTCAACCAAAACTCCCCATATGAATGTACCAATTCACGCCATGAGCCCAGATTGTTTGAGAGACAGCCGTTTGCAACTCATACGGAACAGTTTATCCCTGGTAGTAGCTATCAGATAGGTACCGGTCAAAGTAACCAAGGTTATCACGGCCACAATTACTCTACCTATAGCAACGGCAGTAGCCACGAAGGTTCTCAATATCCAGATCCAGAGCAATACGTTGCGAATCAGTTCTACCAGAATCAGAGCAGCATTTAAGACTCTCGGTCGTCGCCAAATTTGGCCTGATTTGCTACCTCGAACCTCGACACACCCGTTCACGTTCTTCCAATCCCGGCCATCCAAGAATGGAGTTTCACGAGCTATTTCTGCCAATATTTGCATATGACGAACGTTACAGATCTGTCCATGGTTTGAAACATATTGCCAGACTTTCATTGGCTAGACTGCTCAGTACTTGCGCTTTCATTTTCACATCGGATTACAGACTTCTCCTTGGATTACTTGCTTCGAATTCGTACACCACTCCTCTTCAGGATAACCAAATTTCAGTACACACCAGCTTTCAGCATATGAAGTGTTCAGCAATATCCTGGGTGTCTGGTCTACAACCTGCATAAGCATGGCGTTTTTCAAACCGTACGTACCGCCTGCTTGCTTGCTTGGCATGGCATCTCGAACATGGCATGGTATTTTGACGGTGATGGATTATCTCAACTTCTTGGGCTGAGCTTTCTCTATCTGCATGCATGGTGTTCGGTGGCTGGCAGATACCCCCATTTGTCTTCGGCGTTCCTTAGGGACGTTTACTCAAATTATCGATGTTTTCTCGTTTCTCTTTTCTATTGGGTACTTAGCATACTTTCGTTACATTTTAGCTAGGTGCATCCGTCTAAATATAAAATGGACATATATTGTCACCAACTACTTTCCTTTGCAGTGATTTGTGAATGTATAGATGATGAGATCAATGGCTGCTTTAAATTCATTACAGTAAGGGGATTAGATCACGACGAGTTCGATTCACTCAGTAATGGTCAGTATTCTTACCAAATAAGATCTTCATATGAGACGAATAGCTTGTAAGGGGGGGAGATGAGGAAGAAGACGAAGTTTAGCATTGTGATCGTTACACCGGAATGCACACACCATCCAGTCCATCATATTTGTATAAGTATTCAGACCTGTATAACCTTGCTTAAGAACTAGTTTTGGATTGCATACTTAATAAGTATTATGAGTATAATAAGTATCATGAGTATTAAGTCGTTGATTCCTAACAAATTCTGCTTTCCTACTTGATTTATCATCGTGACACCAAAATCCCATCCTCCCTCCTTTCTCGACGTTCCACAATTCATCGCTAAAGCACACCCCATGCCACAGCGCCATTGAACGTCGTTTAGCGATGATCTGCACGCCTCGCACCGCCACACCTAACCGTGCCGACCCAAGTCCAGCCAAACAATTTCCACCTCAGAGCCTCAACCCAAGCTTCCACACCACACCCACGCATCGCATCACCCAGCATGTCATCCAACCCGCCCTCTCGCACCTCAACCCCCAATCCGCGCTTCACCTCGCAATCCAAAACCGCCGAAGACCTCCTCAGCACGCAGACCGTCGGCCTCGTCGCGCTCTCGGATTTCCGCAAGCGCCGCGCCGAGGCCCTCGAGCAGAAGGAGCGCGATGCGCATGATTTGATGAATGGGGGTGCAGCGGGGACGCCGGGGAGTGTTACGCCGGACGGGTGAGTTTGTTTTGTTTTGTTTATTTCCTTGGGAGGGGAAGTGCGAGAACAGAGCTAATAGCATTAGTACAGTGCATCCACACCCAAAGACAGCAGCAATAGCGCATCCGTAAAGAAAAAGAAACGCAAAATTGGCACACCCAAACTCTCGTTCGGCGTGGAGGACGAGGACGGCGGAGACGAAAGCACCGAAGCGAATACACCGATCGAGTCGCGATCCCGCTCGGGAACGCCCAGCACCGGGTTGGGTTTGGAGAAGAAGAAAATAGGCATCAACAGCAATGTCGCGGTAGCGCCTAAAGCACTTACGAAATCCGCACTGCTGAAAGAAGCGCAGACGAGGGAATCGCTGCGCAAGGAGTTTTTGCAGATCCAGGAGGCGGTTAAGGCGACGGAGATCGCGATCCCGTTTGTGTTTTATGATGGGACGAATATTCCGGGGGGAGTGTGTCGAGTGAAAAAGGGAGATTTTGTGTGGGTGTTTCTGGATCGGTCGAGGAAGGTGGGCGCGGAGTTGGGGGTGGGCGAGAAGGCGAATAGTAGTAGGGAGTGGGCGAGAGTTGGAGTGGATGATTTGATGTTGGTGAGAGGGAGTTTGATTATTCCTCATGTGAGTTTATTCTTCTTTATTTTTCTTGATTCTGCGCGCTTGGGAGATGGGTGAATGATACTGATTGCAATTTCTAGCATTACGATTTCTACTACTTCATCATAAACCGGACGCTTGGCCCTAATAACCAGATCCTCTTCGAACATAGTTCCGAACCTCCTACAACTGCGAACCCGCTGAACGCTAGTGGATCTGATTCCCCAGTCCCAGAATCATACAATCCCCTCTCGCGCCCTTCCGCCTCTGGTTCCGGCTCTAAGGCCCCTGCGATCAAGACTTCTGACTTGGAGGGATATAATGATGATCCGACGTTTACGAAAGTCGTCGATAGACGGTGGTATGAGAGGAACAAACATATCTTCCCGGCAAGCGTGTGGCAGGAATTTAATCCCGAGAAGGATTACCAGAAGGAGGTTAAGAGAGATGCGGGTGGGAATGCATTTTTCTTCTCGTAGTGGACAGGGTTTGCGCGATGGGAGATGGATATTTCTCCTTTTGCGAGTACGCTCGCCTTGGGGGCGGTGGAGAGTCGGAGAAAGAAAGAAGGGTGATAGAATCTGTATAGAGAATAAATTGTTAGCTAGATACCCCTTGAGAACCAGCCCAAGAGAACCGATGAAAAATATCTTCCTTACCTATCCATCCCAATTCTCTCTCTTACTTCCTTCCCCTTAATATCCACCCTCCAATCCCATTACCACATCCCTTCCCTTCCCTTCCCTTTCCCCAAACCCTTTCCCCAAACCCTTTCCCCAAACCCATCCCTCCACCTCATCTCCAAAGCAACCACCCCATCCCCAACACCAGCAGCCACCCAGGCCAGAAGAAAAACAGCGCAAGCGGGTTCCCGACCCCGAACATGAACAACGCCACTTCAAACGCCAGTTTGCGGTGCAGCTTGTCGACGAACCGGTACGAGACGCTGAGCGTGCTGGACAGGATTATGTAGAGCGTGAGGTAGAGGGTGGAGAGCGTGATGGGGTTTTTGGAGAGGGCGGAGAGGGGGGAGAGGAGCGTTGAGAGGGGCGATGGGAGCTGCGAGGAAGAGGGAGAGGGGGAGGGGGATTGAGGTTTGTGGAGGGTGCGTGGTGCGTGGAGGGACATGGTGGTTGTGGTGTGGTTGTCGTGTTGCTTGTGTGTTTGTGGGTATGGAACTTTGAATTCCTTCGCAGTGTGAAGAGAAGAGGTGAAAGTGATGTTCTTGCTTTGCTTTACACCGGAAAATAAAAGTCCAATATGTAAATAAAAGGAGAGGAAATCGAGCAACTAAGACCGAGCGTTGAAGTCAAATACGGAGTATGTTGGTTGCTTGGTCGATAGATTGATGTGGACGTGGATGGATTCCTTGATGATGTAACAGGGTCCTGCTTAAGTTTGTTGTCGGTCTGGGCTATGTTTTGTAGGTAAGTTATCTTTAAGTTATGGTAATCTTAGAAATGCGTCGGTACGTAGATATATATATATCTTCAAACTCGAGGAGTACTTATACATAGAAACTAAAAATGGCAAAACGAGTAAAAGAACAGGGTACAAGCACGGAGCAAGAAATACCTTGTACGAAATACTCAGCACATTCTAGCATTCGATTGCCGGCCGGTTGTTTCCATGCAGGAGAGAGCCAGCCACGCGCATGTGCATGTGAAATTCGATCCCCATTCCTTTCTTTCCCTTCCCCTTCCCTATCCTGTCGTAGCGGTCAAGTTATGATTGGGCAAAGCCGTGGAGCAGAGGCAGGGTCGAGAAGAAATCTCGAATTGGGCGCCATGGTTGGTTGGCAGGATGACGCGGATCCACTCTTCCTGCTTTGCAGGGGTAACGAGCAAGCGTGGAACTGATGGATGGGATTTTTATGAGGTAATTGTTTGGGCGGTTTCCAAGGAATTTTGGTTACATTTCGGTGCTTTGAAGTACCAAGTGAGTAACGTGATGCCCCGGACACGGATTATGATGGCATTTCTGAGACGGAAATGACGATGTAGGGAGGGGTTCGAGTGGGAATTGGGGGAGGGGAATATGAGATGTGATGTTGGGGTTTGCGTTACGGTACAAGTACAATTCGTGTGCGGAGTACTGTATGACAGTGTCTGTACGAGAATAGCGAGAGGGGCGAGAGGGGCGAGGTTGGAGATTGATTACTGTGCTTCTAGTAGAAGTACAAGCCCGACGCATGCCCGGTAGATCCTGTGCGGGGGACGCAGAATGTTGTGAGCGTGTAGAAGACAGAGATTGATACTGGTTACATTGGTGCTACTTACTCGCACACATTGCAAGTCGCAACACCTCAAAGAGGTCTTCCGGTCTTTCAACGGTCGGGACGGTACGCCTGTATAAGCGAATAAAAGGGGAGTCCGAGGTGCATGTGGGGTGTGGGATTGGTTCGTGGGGGTTCGGGCATTTGGGAGATAGAAAATGATTTTATATTCGGGAGTTTGCAGTCCACCAAAACTAGTCATTCATCCATTCATGAAACGCTAGAGAATCCTTCTTTAGGTGCTTATCGTGCGTCTGCGTGTGATATCGTATGCATCGTCGAATCGTGGTCGTAAAATCGTCCCGGCCAATGTGTCCATGTGTACTTCCACATGGCCAATGTCCTCGCTCTCGACCTCACCTGGTTCTCTACCTACCCCTCATTCATCCATCAACATCCTCCCGTCGTTCTCCCCCCTCACTTAACCCTACTCACGAACCCCCCTGATTAAAATTCATACTATACCCCCCCGTCTTCTCATCCTTCACCATCTGAAAATTATCTGTAGATAATCCAAACGGCTTCAGTATGCCATTTCCGAGCTAGAGACCCCAAGAAACACACCCGTAAGCCTTCAATGAAAATTAAGCAAGACTTACACATATCGGCCAAACTAACCTGTTTCAATGTCCCCATCATCTCGCCCATTTCGCGTTCCTGTGCGGCTTTGGTCCTGGCGGGAAGAAGGCGTAGTTGTGTTTTTACGAGTTGTCGGTCGCTGGTTGAGAGGTTGTTCATGCTTGAGAGGAGCTTGTAGTCTGGATTTGGTGGATGGATTAGCCTTCTGGAGGGGTGATTTGGTGCTGCGTGAATGGGAGATATGGAAACAATACCTTCTTCAGCACCCTGCAAGCTAGCCCACCCATCCTGTTCACTCCTCGCCCTCGCTCTCCTCATCAAAGCCTTCGCTCTAATCCTCTCAATATCCGTCTCCCTCTTTCCCCTCTCACTCGTATCCTCCGCCTTCGTAGCCCCCTCACTTACAATCTCCTCATCAGCCTCCTCTTCCTCTTCCACTTTCTTCTCCACCCCTTCTCCCTTCTCCTTCTTCTGCAACCTATCCAATCCATCCAGCGCCGCGCTCGCCGCCTTCACCGCCTCTTTCCAATCCTCCAGTTTCAAATGACATGCCGCGATGTTGCTTTTCAGCACCGCGATCTCGTAGTCTAGGTAATTTGGGCAGCTGGATAGAGCTTTGTCATATGTTTCGATGGCATCTTGGAAGGAGGATTTGGCGAATAAGGCGTTGGCGGAGGCTTTTTGCGCGTTGGATTCGTTCAGTAGTTCCTGTGATGTGCAAACGTTTGGTTAGACTGCGATGTCATTATAAATAAAGATGGATGGTTTGCAAGATGATACGTACAGCTTCTTCTTCGGGAGAGAATTTAACAATCTCTTCCGGTTCGGCAGGTTCAGCTGAGGAGCCATCGTTCGGTTTGCGCTGGAATCGCTCGGTGCGTGTCGTCATGATGAGATGTGGTTGTTGACGGTTTTGAGATGCGAAGCGATGTTCAAAAAGTACAATACACCAAAGCTTCGTTTGATGTTCACAAATTCGTGATATATATGTAAATCTAGAATTTGAGATATTACTTCAAAACTAAGTTTATAAAATGAACTCGCTTTTTAGTTATCAAGATCTCAATACTCCAAATTATTTCGGATTTTTCAAGAACTACAAATATTTTATTTCAAATAGAAGTCTTTGCTGTCGCGTGGAGTGTAGCAATCCCACTTTTCGGTCGTTCAGACCCCTGGTTGACCCCGCCATTTACACTGTCGTTTTCTTGACATCCCACGTTCACGTTCATATCCTCTCTCTATACAACAATCTTCTATTCTAGAAGTAATCATAGGCACAATGGCTCCAAGAACAGAGTACGTATTCTCCTTACACTTCCCTATCATCCAAACAAACCCACAAACTAACCCCACTCTCCCCAGCTTCCCTCCCATCCGCGCCTGTCTCTTCGACATGGACGGCCTCCTAATAGACAGCGAAGAACTCTATACCCTCGTCACCAACGCCATCCTCAAAAAGTACTCCCGTCCACCCCTCCCCTGGTCCATCAAAGCCAAAATGCAAGGCCGACCCGGCCCCGTCTCCGCAGAGATCTTCTTCGCCTGGGCGCAACTCCCCATCACCATCGCGGAATACCAAGCCGAGCAGAAACAACTGCAGCGGGAGTTCTTCCCGCGAACCGCGCCCTTACCCGGGATTGAGAAACTTCTTACCGATCTAGGGGATGCGAAAGTAGGCTCGGGAAAGGGGCGGAAGTTACATGTTGCGCTGGCGACGAGCTCGCATGAGGATAATTTTAGGCTGAAGACGAATCATTTGGTCGAGTTGATGAGTGTGTTTGTTGAGCATAGGAGGGTTCTAGGCGATGATCCGAGGATTGCGGAGGGGAGGGGGAAGCCGGCACCGGATATTTATTTGTTGGCGCTGGAGAGTATTAATAGTAGTTTGGAGGAGGGAGAGGAGAAGATCAAACCGGAAGAGTGTTTGGTCTTTGAAGATAGCGTGCCGGGTGTAGAGTCTGGTAGGAGAGCTGGGATGAGAGTCGTTTGGTGTCCGCATCCGGAGTTGAAAAATGAGTATAGTGGACGGGAAGAGGAGGTTTTGGCGGGGATGACGGGGGAAGGGGAGGGACATGAGGGGGTGGGCGAGATCGGGGATGGGTGGGCGGAGTATTTGCAGAGTTTAGAGAATTTCCCATATGAGAAGTATGGGATAGTGGTTGGTTATGCTGCTGCAGATTCTGGTGAGGTCGCATAGGAGAGGTCGCAAATAGCTGACCTGGATCTGGTCAGTCCAGCCGAGGCAGGCCTGTCCCCAACGGACCGTGAAGAAGATGAACTAGTGGTGGAGAGATCAGAGTTTAGCGGCACTGAACCCAGGAACCCGTCTCCAATCCGACCATATCAAGGATACTAGACATTCTCCGAAAGGGCTGCTCAGCAAACAAAGACGGTAGGCAAGACCTATGCTAGGCCACGCTTCGTCTCTCGAAAGGGGTGGATGCAATTTCGCCTAAGAAGCCGGATCATCGGCAGACTAGATGATAGACACTGTCCATTAGATAAAATAATCTCTATAGATACTAGACATAGATAGAGTGTAAGATATCAGACCAAGCTACAAAGCTTTAAGAATGCCACGCCAGTCAAATTAAAAGAGACTAGCCAGGCAACTCAGTACCTCCTAGCTTGTGTCCTCAAAGACGGACTCTAATATCGCCAGCTTGACTTACCCGTTGGCGCACCAATCTATCAGCCAACTTCAGGTTTTTAATTCCGGATTTGGTTCATTTCATATTTTACTGATTGTTCAACTACAATTTAGGTATTGAGGATTTATATATTTATATTTACCAGAATATAGATCTGAAAAGTATATATCTTGGTTGAATGTCGAAGTTTGGAACTTGGTAGATGAATTAGTACACCCACTGGTGACTTCAAGGTAGAGTCTCCGCTATCACCTGTATAATCTGCTTGAGATAGCATGCACATGTACCTATGTGGTAACTGGTATGTAGCAGAAGGTGTCTAGATCTTTGTGGGAGAAAACTCGCTCGACTATGTAATCAGTACCCTATGTATGAAATATATTCTCCTAACATGCCGTCAAAGATCCTTCTTGAACAGTACCCAACTCCCGCTCCAAAATTGCATCTCCGCCGAATTGAGAAATTTCTACATGCACCTGATTCACATAAACTCATACCACATTAAAAGTCACCCGTTCCTCTCACTCTGTTAATCGCCCCCATGAACCCCTTCGCCCAACTGAATCTTCCCGGATCCACACCAATGACGTCCTTTGCCTGCTCACCATTCTCATCTCTCCAAATCCCATCCTCCTTTCCCACTTCTCCATACAAGTGTGTATTTTGATTTCTCCTCAGTCCATCGATCCATCCCTTACACACCATCGCGCTATCGAACATGACATTGATCTCTTGCGAATGGAACCACGATTGAGTGTCTTGGTTGCCGTTTCCTTGAATTCCGATGTGCTCGTCCACAATCATTACTTTGACGTGGCAGTCACGGAGCTTCTTCTTAGCGACGAGCGGCGTGGTTTGGTCTTTGCCGATGTAAAAGAAGTAATGGAGGTGCGATTTACCGGCAGCGGAGAGGGTTGTGTACATTTTATGAGCGATCATCTCGTTTGTGCCGCCTTGCATAGGGAGAAGCTCGCCCTGAGATTTGGTTAGCGATGTGGTTTCCTTTTTATATAAGATGTTGAACTTACAGTATCGTTGTATCCAAGAGTGATGTAGCAATATACATCAATGCCTCTTTCACAAGCACTGATAATTTCTGGTACTAACGGTTCAGCGTTTAGTGTCGGCGACTGGATGAATACATTCTTCTTTGCGTTACGTAGTGCAGAGAGCCATACTTCGTTCTGTGGGTTGTAGACTGAATTATGGTTGGGAGCCCCGTGGGGTTCTCGACAGACCATTGCAATTGGGAAGGGCTCGTGAACAGGATGGGGAATGTACGGTGTCATCTCTTCTTCGGGTGCGCATTCAGGAGCATTGCCCTTGAAACCTTCATTTTTGGTATGATTGAGATGACGGGTCACCGCTTGAATTCGAGACTCCCCTGGTTTGGGTGATACAGCGGTTTGCACCCGAGCGACTTCTCCAGCGATATCAACATCGTAATGAGGGTCATCGGTCGTGTGCTCGGGAAGGAGATTACCGGAAGGTGACGGGTGCTCAATTTGTGATTGAGGTAAAACCTGCGTTCCAGCATTCAAGAATTCTTGTGTCTCTGCATCAGGTCCATTGAGGCCGTGAGAACTAAAGTTGTGCTTCTTTGGAGAAACTTGTTCGCCCCCATTCGCATCTGAGTCCGTGGTATGCACAATGTGCTCCGTATCCCCGGTGCTTGCGACCGCTCTAGCATTTTCAGAAATGATTTCGCGAGTGTTTAAATCTTTGTTTTGAAATCCATGTTCTGTTTGCTCCTTGTTATCCAATTGAACCTGATTGAGTCCTTCTCCGATTCCGTTGACACCATTCCTCTGCTCAACTGGATGTACGACACTTTCGGTTGTTGATGGACCCGTTCCATTCGTAGTGCTGGAATGATTTTGTGGGACCACTCCAGGTTGATTTGATACTCGAGGTTCGTAGGAATACGCTTTTTGCTCCCTCATCTTCTCCGGGTGCACAATAGCGGAGTGTCCTCTGAGCGAGCCATTTTGAGAAAATATATCATCATGACTTTTGTTCTTAAATGAGCTCAAGCCGCCTTGAGCTGCTGGAGAATTGTGACTCGGCAATGGAGGTTCGAACTTCTTGTGCCAAGATATCAATGCCATGTCGTAAAGGGAGTCAACAATGGGTCCTTCCAAATGAGTCATCATCTCCATATTGTCGTTGTCCTGAATATTATTGCTCTGTAAAACAGCGAATTTCCTATCAACAACCATGTACTTGCAATGAAATGTCCCGAGCATAGGCTTGTGGTAGTTTATTACTTGGAGGTCGATATTGGGAATTTCATGCGCCTGCGGTAGAGCCACTGCTTTGCCTAGGTATTCCTTTTCCGGTACGATATAGTGGTTGTCGAGTAGTTGTTTTGGACTTCCCCTGTCATATTGAAGCTTGAAAACTATCCGTTCTCCGCGCTCTCCCGCTCTTCGAGAAAGCTCTTTCATCGCGTTTGTAATATACTTGGAGGCGACGGAATTCTGCCAATAATTTGTCGCCAGAATCACTTCTTTTTCGGCACGAACAATGAGATTTGACATATGGCGCATGATGTCGGGGACTCTGAAGACGTCTTCCTGTTAGCAATTGCAATCATAAAACTTCGACTTCTTGCTTCGACGTAAGAGATTTCGAGTGGTAAAAGTACATACACAGAAATGACAGTCAATGGAATAACTCCACAGCTTCCCATCAAGGGAGGACTGACCATGCACCCGCTTACACTGTTGTCGAGAGTGCATAATGCGTCGTGGTACATCTGCCAATTGTCAGCTTTTCGCACATATAGCTAGCTGGCTGGGAGTGACCACCTACTTTCAAGAATAGTTCACTTGGCTGTGTAGGGCCCCAATTGCCGCATTCCAAGGCTCGTTGCAAATCCTCAGGTGTATGGGTATCTCGATGTGATCTGGCCGTTGCCTTACTTTCTTTTTCTCCTGCAGCATGCGCTCCATACAACTGCTTCCAAGCATCTCCTGGTGCGATCGTAGGGTCTTTCGCCAGTATTGATGATACGGTTTCGTTGCTCGTACAGAGCTTGTACACCTTGTCGGAAATCATGACTCTGGATCTGTTTTTCGACTGCGCATCCGTGGTCTCGTCAATTGACTGATTCTTCAAAGCTAATAAGTCTCGTTGTCGTTGAATCGTCAAAGCACTGTAGGGGAATATCACGAAGACCTGTATGAACAACGAGATAATGGCTTCCAGATTGTGATAGAGAGTCATGATGAGAAGAGAGGACATGCGGATGCGCGAATTAAGTAGATTGGATCATAGTAGTAATGGTAGTCGCAATTGGCAAGCTTGAGCCGGGCACGCCTCAGAGGAAAATGCGTGTGAATTCGTACGTACCGCGCACTGCATTGGTAAGTACTTCGTAAGTCTTTTGGGTCTTTTGGAGGGGTCACTGGTGGGTTCTTTATTGCAATGACGCTTTTACAAGGATTGCAATCAAGCTTTTGCCAAGCTATGGAGAATTGTGGAGAAGGCACCAAAAGTTGGATCTTGCAGCCCTATGATAATTGGTGGAAAGTCAAAATCTGTCTAATCTTGTCAACGGCTGCAGCTCTCAGGGTGGTAGCAAGTAGGCTCTATGCGACGATTCTTGGTTTTGCAGTTGCAGAAGAACCAGCCCTACCCAATACGAACTTCCAAGTTCTTGTCGCTATCACGTTGCATACACAGCTTCTCGAAAGAGAAATGGCTCAACCCAACATACGAGCGAGAACGGCAAACAAGGCAGGACTCTGACCAGGAATTGGTCTGCTTTAGTCCATAATATTCGAGCCCTGCAGCATTATACCAAGGAGATGTCCTCGCACGAGGTATAACCTTTTGAAGATACTGCGGACTGTGGCCGTCGGCCCGGTACATACTATGGTAGTAAGTGCTCGGATCACCGGCACGGTCGACTACAGTAATGATTATGTAATAGGCATGGTGTAGCGGACTGAATATTCACTTAGATCGACTCATCGAACGAGGCAGTTATAGAACACCAAAGGGCCGCCTGAATATTAACTGTCGCCACAGCTGTATTTGGCTTGAACATTACCAAATGTCCGGACTCTTCGGTTGTGCGAGTAGATTGAAATACTGAGTCTGAAAAGGTCTGCTCATCTACTTGATCACTACAATATGTGGGTCCGGTGCCACAAAGCCTGGACGCACTACCCTGGCACGAAAGAGGCCAATCCTAGTGAACTCTTGATTCTGAATCTCCGTAAGAATTAGTCCGTGGTAGACGCCCGGTGTTTCCCCAACCACTGCAAGCGTTATATCAATCGACTCTCCCGGCTCTTTACCACTGTCCCAAATGCATGTGACATCCATGTCATTCTTATCGAGAATGCTCATCCTGTCTGAAGGTGTCAGATCTATGGAAGCAGTAGAGGCGTATATCAAGGGCGCTTTGATGGTCAGAACGGCATGCAACACTCCGCCGTATGGATTAAGAGGATCTTTGAGCTTTATGGAGCAGCCAACGAGTTCCATGATCGCCGTAGGCAGAACTTGTGGTGGGCGGGCGAATTCCACGGGTAGCCTACAAGATATCCAGGACCATGAAGGCAGCTGACCTTGTGCATTGGTTGTCATTTTTGATCTCATCAACTGAGGATGGGAGCGCGAACTGCTTTTGTCCCCTATCGTGGATAGTGCATACCAGAGTAGCTGTTCGAATATATCATGTCTCCATAGACCCGCATAGTAGGAAGACGAGTCCCAGCTAGCCTGTTGTCCTATATGAGCAGCTACCGCAGAGATTGCGACGAGGCGGTCAGTTTGCTTCATGATTGACCGATTCGTGAAGTCACGGACTAGCCACAGCCAAGTTTGGATCGAAGAAGTCGCCTGATTGTCCGGGTCTATCTTGTCTTTTGGTTGAAAGAGTAAGCTTTCGAATAAGCGGGATCTGTATGACAGGGGGGTGTTATGGCTTGGTTGTCCACCATCGAAGAGATGAGCTTCGGTACACCTCCATTCGGTCTGGACTTCTCCAAATCTAAGTAAACGATGGGCCATGGCATGCTCCTGAAACGTCCAGGCCCTCTGATCAATAAAGCTAATGTTTCTATCAACGAAACTATGCTCCTCGTGCAAGAGCACGTGTCCGGTTCATCTCCAGCGATATCGAAAGGCAACAAAATGTTCTGCGGTGCCTCTCGAGTGCTTAGAAACCCATCTACACTATTCTGAGCACAGGCAGCAGATAATACTAGCGAAGCGTTTGCATATATCCCGGCCATGTTCCTCAGCTCCACCTCGAGGTCCTGAGGATCATCCTGCACTATGCACAATCGGTCCACCCATAACCAGCTGATTCCGCTAGCTGTGGCAACTTGAACTGCATCTCGTATTGTCAATGGAAGTTCACATAAATCCATACCTTCTAATAAGGTGGAAAGATTTGCGGTAGTGCACACGCCTACTTGAATTCCATCGCCCCAGCAGTAGCTCAAAGCAACGTATGGTGGAATCGCTCTCCCTGCCATAGGAACGACTTTGAACTCTGTACTCCTGTTGTCACAGATGTAAAGTAACCGCGAGGGCCTCCCGGGTGGCAGTCTGTCTCTCAAGACTCTGCAATTGAAGTGCTGTGTATGGCAAATATCGAGGCGCTCTCTGACCCAAGCCATCGTGCCTTTCGAAGATGGCCAACGGTTCAAAGGCCTACAGGGCGTATATAACGCAGCAGGAGTCTCTGTGAGAAATTCATCAGTTATCTTCACATACAGCTTCCAATCATATGACGTACCAGGAATGGCAGCAGCTGCCAGATTAATGACTTTCACCCTAGTTTCGTTGCGCTTCCACAGAAGGGTTAGAAGGCACTCCACAATATCCCATCCTAGCGAAGGATAGATGATTTCGAGATGGAGTTCATCGGTGTCAGCTGAGAACGAGATGCCATCTAAGCGCATTATGCACATTTTAAAGAAGGGACAGCCTTTATTAGCAGCATCGTAGACGTCTGAAGCGGTCCAGATGACCTTTTGGGAAAGGCTCGCGCGCTGGATGCCTAATTTCCTGCAGCACTGGCAAGTATGGGAGTCCAAACCATAGCTTGTGAAAGGGTCTGATTGATCAGCGTCCATTGCACAGTGTCGCAGAGAGAATAAAGTTTCAATGAACACTATCTGATAAAGCCAGAATAAGGTTTCGGATTATCATGCTTTGCACGCATAAATTTTAGTCTTCTAGTTTTTCGTTGAAATGATATGGCAGGGATTGATTGGACGGGCAAGTCGCTAGGCAGCACCATGCGTCTACGAGCAGCTTTGGTGCAAGGCTGGTGGTACCTTCTTTATAACACTCTAGCAAGTAACGTTCTCTCTTCTATTGTATTGAATAAACTCTTCTTAGCAGTCATAGAACATCAAAGGCCCGCCTGAATATTATCACCGCCTCAACAGCTGTATTTGGTTTGAACATTACCAAAGGTCCGGACCAACGGCAGGAACTATGATATCAAGGGAGACAGGCAGGATAGTTCCTAACGTAGTGAAATACCTTCCTTCTTTCAGGACGGATCTCAACCTCTATGTGGGCGGTTATGTTTCTGCCACTGGGTGAGGTTTTCCATTCCGAACTTTCAACATCACCGATCCAGGCATTTTACACACCTGCGGTACAGTTATGGGATCGCATACAATCGAGCGCTCTCAAAAAGTATGATTCCTATTTCCCTAGACTTGGGGGCTGCTCAACACGGTTCCTACTACATACTGATACTGTCGACTTCGCTCATTATTCCACCGGCTTCGTGACAGCTCTGCAAAGTCTGTCTCAAATCTTTTCCATGCCTCTAGGCCTTGCATCAAATCAATAGACTCCAAATCCCGTTTCTCACTCCTAGCAAGGGCCACACCGGTGCGCACAAGATTTCTTATCTCTCGGCCATTGATTGCTACCTTTTCATAGTGATCCAAGAAACCAGTTGTCAACCATTCTGGTGCTTGGCCGCGATTTGCTCTAGTGATTGTGCTCCTCCATAGCTGGCGGCGAGCATCTGCTGACAGGGGAGGATACGCAATTGAAAGATGAATACGAGATCTGAATGCGTGATCGATCGTCTCGACACGGTTCGTAGTAAGAAATAGAATGCCTTCGTAGTACTCCAGAACCCGAAGGAGTGCTAATGGAACGATTGTGGTAAGTAAATGGGCATGCCGCAGAATGGAGTACATTACTGGAAACTAGCCAATTCCCCAGCAGATTATCCACAGATCGCTGTTGCATGAACACATCTGCCTCATCAAGCAAAATAATTGCATTCCATCTCTCGGCCAAAGAAAACAACTGCATTAAGCGCTCCTCAACCAAGTGGTTATTCGCACCGAGTTCACCAGATGTGATTTTCAGAAGTGGACGTCGCCTGTGGTCCGCTATACTTTCTAGCACCATCTCAGCAAGTGTTACTATGCAGAAGATCACAAGGGTTACTTACCCGCAGTGTAGGTCTTTCCGGATCCTGGGCAACCATGCAGCAAAAAAATAATGCCTTTGCCTTTTCCTTGAATGAGGTCGTCATATCCGTCTCCCTCGTGGGATGATTGTTGCTGCACGAGAGAGGAGATAAGCCTCTTTTTCTCTTCCGCGAGAACCAGATTATGAAATGCATCGTCATTGTACACTACTTCTTTAATGTTTGAAACCAAAAACATACCCCATGTCCTTGCCTCGAGCGAGAATCCTGGAATGGAATGATGACAAGTTAAACTGTCTTCGTCGGAAAACCTTTGACGCGCTTCCTCTGCAGAACTGTATGTATCTTTCCCTAGAACAAATACATTACAGCCGCTTTGTCTGACGTCTCTGCCATATTGCTCTGGGTCGAGCATTATTCGACGTTTGATCTGTATTCTCTTAGAACCACTTCTACGCGTGAGGAGAACATGATTCTCATGTACGTACATGTGTGTGAGTTACAAACTTGGGTGTGGGAATGGAATCTCTGCTGCACATTTGTGCTGCACCATCATAGGAGCAATGATTTACACCAAATAATGAGATATATTGGTGGCCACGCTTCAGTAAATCAAATCGTATCCTCTCTTCTTCGGGGTGGAAATGGAGCGGGATAGCCGGTATATCACAGACTTGTCTGCGACCTTTGTAGTTAGAGACCCTTATGGAATGTTTTGTGAAACCGATCTTATTCCCAACATAGCAAATACGCTCGGTAGATATGATCCACGCATTCTCCTTAGTATCACCTGTGTCGAAATTTGCGATCGAGCGAACCCGTGACAACATCTCAATGCCTTCTATCTTCTCATACACAAGAAGTCCTGGCTTATAAACCATCCATAGATGTCGATGTTCAAGCTCGGGTGACTGGGATGAGCTGGATATGAACGAATCGAAAATCTTGATTTCTTGGTGTAAAACCGTTCTTGTGTATTGAAGACACAGTTGTATATGGGCTTTCAGCTGCTCATTGTTCGATGCCTCTGCGTACTGATGAAGCTCATCTCGGTAATGGAAAAGGCACATTGGGGGCTCTCTAATGGTCACAGTCTTTGATGTAAAGTCAATATTATGATATGTCCCGATGACTGTTCGCAAAGCTTCCACGATGTACCGCGATTGTATCTCCAGGTCTATGAAGACTGGACTACTGCCACAATCCTCCCAGTAATAACGCGTCAAGACAAGACAAGCTCGGTGACTCTTCTGCTTCGGGGCATTGACTTTCGATTTTGTCCCGACTCTTAAAACGACTTCTTCATCACGAGTATCAGTCCTGTTCTCATAGATATGCAACTCACAGTCCTCGCCATCACTTCCAGTGGCAGGGTCATCGATCTGGGTGAGATAGGCAAGTTGCTCTTCTTGGGTGGGCCTCTTCCACTCATTTTCACTAGCAATTTCTTCCTTAATCGACCGCTTCTCGTCGTTTCCTTTGGCAGGTTCTCCTCCGGCCCGCTTAGAGTTGTTCCTGAAAGGAAGTTTGGATATACCAAATATTTCTGACTTCATCTTGCTTGCTGCAGAAGTTGTGTGTACAGTTAACCGATCTGGAGATATGTAATTGAATGAAGGACGACATAAAAATGAGGGACGATGAGGAAGGGGAAGGCACAAGTTTAAATGTGCGTAGAGCCTTGATGCCACGCCTAGCCATACGATTGCTTGTGGCACGCTCTCGCTAAAGAAGCCTACGAAGCAAAAACGATGAACAAGGCAAATACGGTTTGCTACTGTTGATCCAATCAGCACTCCTCGGGGACCATGTACGTATATGACTTCGGATGAATCCCGAAATCAGTGACTATAATAAGGGCTTTATGCCCATAATAGAACCACAGTCAAAACTTACAAGATCCCACATAGTGCACCCTTATTGAGTGCAATCGTGGGAGGTAAGTGGACTCACAGCTACATTGCCGATTAGAATGGTTACATTGCTGACATGTGAACAAATATCTCGTTTCCAAACCAAGTAGGACCTCATGATAATGGAGCTGACTTCTGGCTTGGTAAGGGTCACTCTGACATTTTCAACATTGCACTTTACGACGATAGGTGGACTGGATACGGTCGTTGATACTCTGACGATGATCATGCATAATACCGCTGACATTCTTCTCTGTGAGCTGATTAGGACAAGTTTTCATCGGTATGTACCCAATGGAGACCAGTCAGGTTTGTCCGCCTCAAACTCATGGTTCTGTAAAGGGAAGAGTTTCGGGGAACTTCTGGGACCTTTTGTAATAATAGCTACTACAATGGATGTGTGGCGGCGCCGCGGCGGCACTTTTCATCTTACTAGCGAAATCCATTCGGATCTATTGGCGCTGAAACCCGATAGAGCGCTAGGTATGTACGTAACTTGTACATATGGCTCTCTGATGCAGAAATAACACGCCGCCGACAATGTTCAAAAGATAACTGGAAAATAAGAAGATTATATTATCTTAGATTCTTGAAGATATTCGTGTGAAAATAGTATTCAGCTACAATATATTGTTCCAAATCGGCTTGTTTTTTTCCCCCTGGAGCGTGGGGTCTGTAGTTCTACAGTACTGGTTGACGCCCAAACGGATTGGGTGAAGATGCTGTGCTACCACACCGGCATGAAACAAGAGCAACTCCTCGAGGCCGAAGAACTTTGGCAAATTTTCGGGGATCTTTCGAGGAACTTTTCAAGGAACTTTTCGAGGAACTTTTACGAGTTTTTGTGAACTTTTGCAAAAACGACGACTTTTTGATTGGTGCTAATCAAGTCAGGACAAACTCATTCTCTTTGGAAGTAGGTAAGCTATCAGATATATCGCAAATAAATATGTCTAAATATCTCCCAGTCTCAATGAACCCTTTCTCTCCTAAAACACTTTACGAATACACATTCTTATTTCTCAATGTTCTGCATCATCGAAAAAATACTTATAGTGAAGCAAAAAGTATAAACTTGATTTAGACCCAAAAGACTGATGCAGTGAACCCAAAGTCATGGATTGGCATAATAATTTCAATTGGGGAAACTGGAACGACCCAGGAGCTTCACGCAGCCAAAATTTCTCAGGCCCGTCCGGGACCAACCAGACAATACCTCTTGCGTCATCTCCATACAAGTCCTCGTATCAGAATGGCAGCCATCAAGATAGAACGTATCATGCACCACCGGGCGAAGATACCTCAATGGAAGACATCAGCGTCGGGTTTCAATCGGTTTTGCCCAATCCTGTAGCTGCAGCAGGAATTGCAACTCCTCGTCGAGGCAAACGTGAAGGCCTTGACTGGCAAGCTCAAAAGAATGCAATTCGAAGGTTGTATATGGACGAAGACAAAACGCTAAAGGCTACTATCGACCTTATGAAGAATGTTTACTCATTTAACGCAACGTAAGAATCAGAACTCTACCTGTTTGCAGCGCTGATTCTGCTAACTTCCTTGAAGTCCCAAACAATACAAAAACAAATTCAAAGAATGGGGTTGGCAGAAAAATCTACCCTCCGAGACTGCTCGTTTTATGATGGAGAAAGCAAACTGCAGAAGGCAAACAGAGGATAAGGACACAGTGTTTCTCTTCGGGGGCAAAGTGTGGCATCCCGACTGCATTGAAAACAGAGCTGCTAGAACTAAAGAGGAGCCTAGGATTGAAGACGGCCCCGAAGGTTTGTACCCAAAACCTTCCATGATGTGTGATAGTTCCATCTGGTACAACACCATTGAGACTATGGTCTGACTAAGTATTGATCAGCCTCTACACCACACGGGGTGAGCTACAAGACGCCCAGAACTACCGTCGATACGCCGCATTCGGACCACACCGAAACTGAATCTTCGAGTGACAACCTGTTTCAGATATCGGATGATGACGACGGCGATGATGCTGACTTTGAAGACATATCTGACTTCGAAGACAACCCGCGTAACGATACGATGGCTCTGACTTGGAAGGGGCATTCAATAAGTGATCTCCAAGCTCTATGGCATATCGCTCTCACTCATCGAGACGCTGGTGAAATCAAGGAGGCTGAAGATAAGCTGCGAAAAGTCCTACTCGGCATGGGCCATATCTCAGGCAAAACCAGCGACGAAACTGTAAAGGCTGCCTACCATCTCGCCGACCTGTATGCAACAAATCATAGAGTTGACGACGCTATGGCAGTGCTTGAGGAACTCATGCAAACTCACGTCTACACATGGGGTTGTGCCGACAGAAGAACACAGCAGAATGTCCTTCGAGCCGTTGCTCTTCTCGATACTTGGAATAGACCAAATGATGCACTGGCTCTTCTATCACTTTCGAGGGAACTGCTAAATACCTGCAATTCTCAGGCTCGAACAAAGCCGAAGATTCGCAAGCGTGCGAGAGACAAAGGGAAAGGTGTAGGCGCCAGCACTAAAAGTCCAACATCATATCTATCTGGGGTCACCGAATCTATCCTTCTTGAAGACCCGACACCAGCTAGTGTTGATAGCGGGCTGAGGGTTGTCCATGCACGTGCCGCAGCCGAAGTTCCCGCCGCTATAGACCTCCTCATCGCTATGACATCGCGGTGCGAGGGACGGCCAGAGCTGTCTATACAGCAAATTAAAGCATATGCAGAACTGCTGAAAATCCACCAAAAGTCGGGCAAGGCAGAGGAGATCAGCTCTACATTCCAAAGAGCATCCTTGGCCCTGCATACAACCTGGGAGACATACGACTGGCACATAGATGAGATTGAAAGCCTTGATTTTATGGAGGCAGCGTTGCAGCTCATTGCCAACGCACTTAAGTGTGGCTATCACTTAGAGGCGCAACGAATGTTCCGTGAAGTAGACGATAAAGCAACCTATGTTTTTGGCTGCGATGATGAGCGCACGGTATGGGTGCTTATTACCATTGGCCTTGTCTATCAAACCCACGTGACGTGGGATAGTGCAGAAGAATGGTTCGAGCAGGCATTCGCAGCGGCGTGTAGGAATAAAGACTGGGGACCTAAAGATGGGATCACGAGATCGCTCCAGCATGCCCTCGACCACCGCCATTTTTCGTATGTTTGTGACAAAGGAAGACCTTTCAAAACCGTCTTTGGTGTTTCGGGTCTCACGATTATGCCGGGAAGGTTGCACCTAGAGTAGAGAAACCAGTATGGAGGGAAACATTGGTCTGCCTTTCTTTTCTCCCTATAGTTTCTTTCCTGCACGGTCGTCAATGCTGTCACTCCTTTGTTCTTTATTGTTGTCAATTCCAGCTTCCCTTGGTGTGAATGGCTCGTTGTAATTACTCAATCTGCAATTCAATCCGATTTCCAATAGCTGACATGGAGAATGGGTAGCTCATTGACCCTAAAAAGAAAACAGATTTAGAATTAAGAATTCAAAATGGGTGAAAGAAGATATGGCGGCGCTATCTTCACCACCATCTTAGCTAGCATTCTCTTTCTTAATCATTCCCATACTCGCACTCGCCTTACAGTCGATACGGAGAATGTCGTCGACATATGAATTTTCTGAACCATCAAAAGACAGAGAACAAAAGTTCCAGCATGGAGAATAAAATACCACGTCGCTTATTGGCCTGCCCAGCCACAAACCCCACCAAGGTTAGCCTGGACGAGGGCAAAGTCAAGCCACTAGGCGAGGACCTAGTCGGCGAGAAATGGTGAAACGTACGTATGTAAGCTCTCAGGATGCGACGTGACACATGATTCACGAGATGCTCGACAATTTCTCGAAGGATTAGCATAGAATAAACGAGGTCTACTGTTCGTCAGTCACATCGGCTAGTTCTGGACAGGGGTACTGTACAACCAAGCCGCTAGGCGACCTCAGCAACAAGGACAGGTAGTACGTACGTAGGAACCACATGGCCCGAGGTCCAAGACATATCGAGTTCAGGTTATCACTACTCGGAATTGATGAGTGATCTCCTCCGATCTACTCAGAATATAAGAACAATAGACTGGCATTGTCGTCTGATAGTATTTGGATCTGTCTACCAGTGCTTAGACAGACTTTGAAAGACAGCTACACCGTGATCAGAAACCAAGCCATGGACTCAGTACTCCCACCAAAACCGAATTCCTACGGACCAGGATTCGTTCAACTCTCCTCAACAGTTTTCTACCACGAATCGTCTGAAAGTTCAAACCATTCCGGTACATCCACAACCGCCCAAGCCCCCAATCTGATCATCCTCGCAGCATGGATGAACGCACTGCCCAAACACGTCGCCAAATACACCTCCACCTACGAGAACCTCTTCCCCTCCTCCCACATCCTCGTGATCGTCACGAACACCGCCCACCTCCTCACCCAGCCCGAGCGCCAACGCATCAAAGACCTCGAGCCAGCACTCTCCATCATTCAGGGCATCCAGCCGCACGAAAAAGTCCTCCTGCACGCCTTCTCCAACGGCGGCGCATCGGCAATCTGGACGATCGCGCGCACGCATCATGCTCGCACTGGCAAGCGTTTGCCGGTTTCTAAAACCGTGTTCGATAGCATGCCTGGGAGCCAATCGTACGAGATCTCTCTGGCTGCGTTTACTGTAGCGTTGCCGAAGAATTTGATGGTGAGGGCGGTGGGATCGTTGGTTTTGAGGGTTTTCTTGGGGATGTGGTATGTGTATGATTTGGTTACGCGCAGCGAAAAGTTCATAGATAAGATTCGCAATGGACTGAATGATACGCGGTTGTTTGATGTGGGGGTCGAGAGACTGTATATCTATAGTATGGCGGATAAGTTGGTTCCGTGGAAGGCGGTGGAGGAGCATGCGAGAGAGGCGGAGGGGATGGGGTTTAAGGTGAGCATGGAGAAGTATAGAGAGAGTGGGCATTGTGCGCATTTGCTGGATGATGAGAAGAGGTATTGGGGTGCGGTTGTGGATACTCTTTGGCTTGGAAGAGATAGGCCGATTTAGAATGATATATTGGAACGAATATTCTAAAAGCCCCAAAGTATTATCATATTCTCATTGTCCAAACATCTTTGCTACATTATCATATTTTCATTATCCAAATAGTTTTGGGACATTCTAATATTTTCATCATCCAAATAACTGATCTTATACGAATCGAAATGACTCCTTAAAGCCTGCATGGTAGTCCAGCTTGTTCTTCCCTTTCTCTAGAATTGTGGTTGGCAGCAATCCATGCTTGGAACGCGGATGAAGAATATGTGAAAACTTTCATGCTTCGGGCACCGTTTTCAACTAGAAATCGACGACCTTTCCCTTTCCCCGTAAAAGCATACAGTACTGTATACACGGCTCGAGCGACGGGCCTAGTCGAAACAGGCATGACTCTGTAACCTGGTGCCACGAGCTCATCGCACGATACATACTGTCTGGTCCCCTCGCAGCTGTGCCCACAGTCAATATAGCATTACGATCTTTTCTCAGACGTACTGGCAGATCTTCCTCATTACGACAGCGCCAAACCAATTCCTTCCAATCGTTGTCCGGCCAGTATATACGCCGGAAATCGGGTGCTACCAGGCTCTCGATTGCGGTGTTGGGAATACTCATGCAAATAATGGCCACAGACTCATATTTGGCACGACGTTTTGCATAGGCAGCATAGTACTCTGCTACTCTGTAGTCGGGCGAAAAATAAAAGTGAGAACATATACCGCTGAAGTCACTCGGTACTGGAGTTAGAAGATTCTGGGGACGACCCAAGGTACCGGTTTCGTCGAATAGACCAGCAATACGGCCCTGATATTGAGCCCTAAACAGCAGAGTATGCCCTGGGGCGGCAGTGCAGGCCGCGGTGGCACTTGCTGAGCCCCACACATCTCGACTGATGTCAGCGGTAGGGTGCTGTTGAGGTTCGGAGGCGAAACATGGTTTATATCGACTTGTATATTGCTCGTCATCGCTGCTTTCTCCCTGATTTCCACTAGTAGCTCGCTGCAGCTGCATATCCCGCTCACGCCAAGTTTTCTAAATGTCCACGAGCCCTTCATACCTCATTTTAATAGTATTATTGATCCAGTAGATACATGAGCGCGACAGGCGCAGATATTCGAAGTGAGGATCCATGATGGCATCCTGTGGTCCTGAAGATACGCCGCATCTGTCGAGGCACGCTCGCCACTCCTGCTCACTTTCGTCTGCAGCATCAGGTCGATTATCGAAAGAAGCGAGAATGTAGTCGTCAAATTCTACGATTAATCCATAACCATCATCGGGATCGATCTCGCGACGAGGACCGTAAGGAGGCCAGTTGCTCTAGTATGTCCAGAGCTCAGTAGCTCTTGATTCGGAAAGACCAACGTAGAGCATAGTCTCTTACGAGACGAGGAGTGTAGGGATCATTGCGAAATTAGAAGCGAGGCTTTCTGTAGGAGGCTCTTCGGCCTTGGAAAGAACAGGCCGATTTGGGACAGTGTATTGGAGCCGATTACTATCGTCGAATGGATATCCTACAGGTCTTTAGATATTGTGCCATTTCTGTCGTCCAAATACCTTCAGGGTATTATCATTGAACAAATATTCGAAAGGCTCTGGGGTCTCATAATATTTTCATTATCCCAAAATCTTTGGTGAATTAACCTTAGGTTATTGTCGGTCTGAAGCCGGGGAAGGAGGGTTACGCTAACGCCGACGATTACAGTATCTGAACCATGGTTATGAAGTCTTCAACCATGGATCAACTTGATTCTAGTCCTAATTGGATCCGGACTAACATCTTCTACGTACCAAGTGATATATTCGAGGTTCGAGTAATGGCGAAGAGAAACTGTTGGGGTGTGGGATGGCTAGCTTGACCCTATTCGGGAAACTGCTGGTTTCGCTAGAGTAGGTGCTAACCGAGATGTAAACAATCCGGATTTGGTTGTACCGATAGGCCGTAGCTGCCTGATCGGTGTGAGTGATTCGACCACAGAAATGATCGATGTGGTATGTCAATGGTATCGACGCTGGTGTTCGTGAGAATTTGTTGGAGGGCCTAGATTGATCCTAGAGCGGATCTGGTGTCTCTAATGAAAGAGAGTGGTTGGAAGTGAAAGAAAAAATCACTTCCGCTGCGTGCCGCTACCAATTGATACGCCCGTCAATGTAAGGTAATGAAGAGGAAGCTGTTTGATTGAAACTGTCTAAGCTATGCTATAAGTACCTCGCCTACCGAAGGTAGTGTTGGTACCGACCTCTTACTAACCTTATATGCTGTACCAATGACTACTGTATGCGAGTGTCGGTTTCATGAGTAGTTCTCAGATATGTTCCTTTCGATCATAATGCGCTACAGAAGATGTGAGAGTGAAGTGCAAGGGAAAGATGTGATTGAAATAATGTTGAAGATTAAGAACAGGGCACCGTTTTATGAAGGAGTAGAGCATGTCCCGCCGGCGGTTTGAAAATCGACACAGCTACACTACCACTGACCTTCAATCGCAAGTAGTTTAATCCTGACGATGCAGATAATACTTTGACACAGACGGCAGCTCACATTTGAATACGATTCCCAAACACTTGCACTCTTTCTCCAGGTCTTCCAGCATCAGATTCAAGGTTCCGTTAGCGCCTTTGTAAATAACCAGATCGCATAGTTCCGGACAAACAGTTTTCTTCCTCAATACCAAAGCAAGTACTTGATCAATGAAGTCCGATCTTACTGCGCTTGTGTCTACGTGCAGAACTAGTGTCTGCAAGCTGTGTGGCAGTAGCTCGTAGAGTGACGAATTCGTTTTGTTGTTGTCAGTACCGAGGAAGACCTCAACGGATATTTCTATCCGTTTCAGACATGGAAAGTCATGCAGACTGCCCAGAAGATCACCTTGTATATTTCGCCTGTAGAGCAATATCAGAGATTCCAGGGTGTAGTTGAACTGTTGCAAACTTCGTACCATATCTGCAAACCTCCTGCCCGGGCTCGAAGAGAAGACGATCCTACAATGAAACTTTCTGAGTCTCATCATCGCCGAAAAAATGCTGTTCAATTCAGCCCGGAAAAAAAATCGTCCTGCACAAACTAACTCGAAGGTTTCAATTCTATTCGTGATCGGGTGGGATAACGAATTGGTCCATGATCTGGTACTTCGGACTGAACCGATTGGTATGCGGAGCCTCAAATGCCTTAGCTCTGGGAGTTGAAACAGATTTTGGATTTGATCGAGATCAGGGTGCGTAGCGCAACTATTAATGAAGGTAAACTTTGTAAGAGAACGAAGGTTCTGATGGGCCTTGGAGTAACCAGCGGCTAATAGTTGGAGGGTGTGAAAGAAGAGACGGAAAGAGGATATGTTCCCGCTAGGCCGCAGCTGGTCGCAATTGATGACAACTTCCTCGACATTGGGTAGCAAAAGAAACAAGCCTGCAAGTAATGCATCATTGCTGGAGGCTGCGTACACGACGCTATTGGAATAGATGCGGAAGCTCTCCCTGAATAGACCAGCCTCTTCGAAAGTCCTCTTCATAAGTGCAAGCATATCATCTTTCACTTTGGCAGAATTTATAAAGTCCTCATCATCCACATCATAGAAGGATGCCTGGGTGCGGTTATAGGTAGCTTTATCATCACATTCGTGACTTGCGCCAGTGAATGACTCATGCCAGCATTCCGGATGCAGGTCTCCCCACCATGGTTTGTCGAGAGCACGGAAGGATAGCCGTTTTACATGTCTTCCTAATTCTGGCCTGGTCATGACTGTGCGGATGAAACACAGGATTGGCGTTTTCGGACATACGCTTCCGTTGTCGAACCTGGCATATAGGAGAGGCTCTGTGACTCTGTAGAGTGCTCTGCAGGTAGATGCTAAGTTCTTGAGATCTACAAAGGTTCTGATATATCCCCGACCTCCAAGTCCACCTACACCAAAGGTTTCAGTTCGCTCTGGACCTTCCGCGACCATCTTCACAATCTCCAGCTGGAGTTCGGGGATCAAGGTCTGAAGTTGTGTCATTATGCGATGTCGTATTTCGATTTCCTATTTTCGAAATTTCAAATTATGTGGAAATATAAGCGCGTCGCAATGGTATAGATACAGTAGGGTGTTTGATGCTTAGTCGACCTTATATGTCGATGTCGTTAGAAAGGCCATAGTCGCCCAACTACCCCCCACCTTGCTGGCACGACGCCACCCAAAACCCCTTGCTTCATAAATTTGCACTTACTGTATAACCTCGCGAATACCACCAATCAAGCAATTCAAACAGGCTTATATGTTCCGGTCCATACACAAATATCCTCATTTCACGAATGGACTACGTCCATTGAGTAATATGAGGCTTTTCGCAAATGGACTATGTCTATTTATAAATGAACTTAGTTTATTCGTTAATATCCTAAAGTGGGTAGTATCTACTGCACAAATACATAGTTTTAATAGTTAATAATCCTTCTTTCTTCTATATTATACTACTTGAACGTTATTATAGTTAATATGACCTTGCCGGCGCCCCTCCAGATGCCTTTCCAGGTTATCGATAACTTCCCTAGGGAGGTTAAAAATGAGTTTATGGATATGATCCAAGATGAGAAATACAAATAGACTAGTTGAGGTGTAAATTAAAAGTGTTTTTATATGGATGTAGTTTATTTGCGAATGGACTCATATTACTACATGGACTATATTCATTGGCCAATAGACTAGCCCAGCTATAAATCCAGTCTATTCGTGAAATGAGGATATTTGTGTATGGACCGGAACATATAAATGATGTTTACTCAACCAGGTCCTGGAGTCCATGGAGACTTTTCGAGTAGTAGGACTCGCAGGATTCGAAAGCCCTTTTCCATTCAGAAATGCCCACTGTGTCTAACTATGAATTCTGAACAGGGGGTAAGTTGGTAGCTGCTTATATACGCTCAACCACAGAGCTACCACTTTCATGAAGGTAGTGGGCAGATTCATAGCTTTTGGTGCAAATATTCTATTGATGGTATCTCTGTCAAGCATCTATACAAACCTCTATCACCTACTATCTAACTTATCATCTATTTATATCCGCCTCGACCTCCACGGGCTCTTCTTCTGCAGCACCATCATAATCATGGCCATCAAGTTTAATGAATATCGTCGATAATCCAGCTAAGAAGTAACATATCTAGACCTTCGAGTTAGCATCACATTATCACTGCATTCCCGTCGCTGAGTGCATATAAAATACAAGAATAAACTCACAGCAGCAACGAAAAATGGCAATCCCCACCAAAAAGACGGCAATCTCAATGTGGCTGCAAAGATATGCTGCAACGATGGGTCATTGACCAAATGGCCTAGGTTTTCTAGCACAGCAATCGATGCATAAAGGGTGGCTTTGGATTTTGGGGGAATATAATAAGATATCAAGGACAGCATGGAGACACGACTTCCGACTATGTTTTGTTAGTATAGTAAAGTTAAGAGGTAGCGGGGAACATGCAGCCTGCAGCAAAAATCGAAACACCTGCAGAATGTTAGTATGATGTTATCCATATCAGAGGCGAAACAGTCAACGAACCAAATGGTAACCACTTCTTCTCCGGAGCCAACCCAATCGATAGACTTCCCAACAACAGCATCCCCACGCTAATTCTTACTAGCGCAAGATCAATACTCTCCGGCCGAACATGATATCGCTCCCGAACCCAAGCCGTTACTCTAGGAATCAAAAAAAGGAAGAGAAAGATATTTATAATTGCTGTCTCGGTGTAATAGAGAGATCCTTTCGAAATGGATGTGTTAAAACGAAGAGATGAATATTGGATTAGAACATTGAGAGTTGTGTAGCGTAGAGTTCCAACGAGGAAGACAGGAATGCTGAAAAGAACCTGTGGACGTGATATGGCTTGGGTGAGAGAGGATATAATGCTGGGTTTGGTGGTGGTTGGCGATGACAATGCTCCGGCTTGTGTTTCACCTGAATTCTGAGAACTTGGCATCACCCAGAGCAGCAGCAGTCCCAAGATCACGGAGCCCATAGCCATACCGCATGGTATCCATGGCGAGATATCGGTGGTAACAGACGCTATGTATGATGCCACTAATTCAGCTAGGTAAAATGCAGAGAATATGTAGTAGAATGCGTGGCTCCTTTGTTGAATCAACATAACGAATACTCTGAACCGCCGACAAGAAATACTTACCTCTTCTTTTCGGGAATAAGTGTAGATGCTTGAGCCCACATGAAAGCTGCTGTTGAGTAAAGACCTCCTCCACACAGGAGAAATAGGGAAGAAAGCCAAACAAGCTGAAGCGGAAATATCTTTGGGAAGGCACCTTAAAATTCTTGTTAGCACGAACAGGCTTGATATATGAGACACAAACACACAAACAACAAAGATCTCAATCATAGAAGCCGCAACACCTATCAGTGACAGAGCCATGATACTTTTTCTTCCATATCTATCCCCCAAATTCCCAATCGGGATCGCAACAAGCAGAACTATGAATCACAAGCGATCAGCCAGCCTAATCTTCCTGCCATTCTCAGAAACATACCAGGCAACGTATCTCCAGCTCCTTTCCAACCCCTAATTGTCGCTAACGGCCCCTGTACTTGGGGAACCTTACACCATTCCTCTTGCACACCGCCGGCTGGGAAATCATAATAGTTTAGACAGAGCGATTGCTCGAAGAGTTTTATCAGGGGAGCTACAAGAATGATTTCGCTGAAGGCGAGCAGGAAATGGAGGGTCATGAATGTAAGGATGGTGGCCGTGAGGGACGGAGAGGTGGATAAGGATGCAGAGGCAGAGGTGGGAGCATCCTCATCTTGATGGGGTAGAAGCGAGGAAGTTTCACACGTGGAGGGGTCATGAGTGGCTATGGTCACCGACGATGAGGGTGAAGATGGTGGGTTGGGATGCATATCGTGGATTGATAGTGATGATTGAGTGAGGATAGAAGTGGTCGGTGATGATAAGGAGTGGGATGGATATGATTATTACTAAGCAATTTGGACATATACCAGCTCTTCGGCTTGGAAAAACAGGACGCTTTGGGATAACATTTTATAGCTGGTTATCATTATTAGATGAATATCCTAAAGACTCTAAGATATCATAACTAATAATTTCATTATCCAAATATCATTCAGGTAATATTGTCGGCGTATTATTGCTACACCGGAGAGCATAGTGCAGTAGCATTACCCCACCAAAAAGGGTACCCCACCAAGCGTCTAGACCCAACCAGAAGCTTCTGCACGGTGATGTTATGCGTCTGAACCAAAAGAAAGTGATATCAACATCAACAAAGAAAACATGTCAAATACCAGAAGGGAAGCTGCTACGCGCAGCTAAAGAATAATATATACGGACGAAACTTACTTTGTTCGATAACATCGAGTCCAATTGCTTATCAATTAGGCAAACGCGCCGCTTTGGAACAAAAAACTGCGAACAATGGAGCAACCCGCACCCCTCCCCCAGCTCTTCGGCATGTAAGTCCACCCCCTCCTACCCACCCTCTCCCCTCCCCTTCCCAATCCTTCTCCCCTCCCACAAACTAACCTCCCCCTCAGCATCCCCACCGGCCTCCCCCCCATAACCACCCCCACCGCCGCCCCCACCCCCACCTCCTTCGCCTACACCCTCCCCCCGCGCACCCCCCCCTATCACCACATCTGCGTGTTCCTGCTCCCGGGCGTCACCCTCCCCCCGGACACCGCCGCCGCCGTATACATCTCTCTCTCCAACTCCAGCAGCAGCGCCTCCTCCACGCCCAACTTCAAATTCCTCGGTGGCATCGGCCCCGGCAAAGAAAGCGCCATCTACAAGATCCAACTTCCTTCTAACTCCAACCCAGAAATCGACATGGACGCCATCTCCCCTCTCTCCACTACTCACCCTGCCGCCGAAATAACCATCGGCATCTCAATCGAGTCTACAGCGAGCGTGAGCGCGCAAATATCATCCCTTTCCTCACACAACCAATCCTCATCCTCACCCACCTTCTCCCAACAACTCGTCCTCAGCCGACCCCAAACACAAACCACAACGCTCCTGCTCGCACAGCGCATAATTAAAAACGCATTCCATTTCCTCGCGAGCTTCAGCGGGAACATGGAGAATGGGGTGGAGGTAGTGCCGCTGAAGGCGTTTGAGGAGTGGTGGCGGAAGTTTGAGGGGAGGGTGAGGAATGATCCGGGGTTTTTGGAGAGAGGGGGCGATGGGGATTAGGGGTGGAGAGAGAAGGGGAGCTGTGGATAGGGATGTAGAGGGAGGGAAGGGGAGGGAAGGGGAGGGAAGGGGAGGGGAGGGGATATAGATGGGTGGGGTTTGGAAATCGTTAGGATTATGATTGGAAATGAAGGGATAGGATAGAGAGGGGGTCCGGTTGTAGTATCCTATATGGGATTTTGCGAAAGGCTTCCGATGTCAAAGAGGAAATTCTGGCTGATCTAGATACAATATTTACAGTGAAGAACTACAGCGCATTGATTGCGCAAAGAGTTGAAAACAAGCGGCACCAGGACGAGCATATAGAGCGAGCGCACTATACTATTTATATAAAAGCAGAGAGATACCACAAAATACCAGCAAGCCAGCTCAAAGATTTTAGAAGAATCTGTATTAAATGCCAACATAATAATGCCAGCACGTATAGTCTAGTTGAAAAGAAGTACAGATGACCTACAATGCGTCTCCGACTTGATTTCTTTCGTAGGCAAGCATGACGCATAAGTGAGTATCCTAAACATTTTATGTACAAGAAGCCTCTCCCTTCCTCATTTCGAGAATAAGAACTCCCAAAGCTATGCCATGCAAGGCGAGAATCCCGATATCCGTTTAAACTCCATTTCCAAGGTAGAGACGCCATGCTAAAAGTAGAAGTAGTGAATGTAAGAAGTGATTGGATTGAATGTCCCGACAAATTCCATACACGTTCCCTGTCGTTTGGTTGCTCGGTGCACGTAATCGTATTATCATAACTCTTCCAGAGGTGTCATTAAGGGACTCTTTCTCGTGGGACTGCCCGTCCTACTTCTCCTACCAGCTCCTAAAGAATGCAGACTAGGAGCCAGTCTTTCTCTGCTTTCCGTTCGAACAATAAGACCACTTCTATTCCAAGCCGGTACTGCACTACCCAAACCAAGACCAATTCCTTGGCCATGACCAGGGCTGTTGTCGAAGTAATTCCCACTTTCGAAACTGACGACATTCAACTTTGGAGTCGCGAGACCAGATGATCGACCGACTCGAGACCCTTCACTACCATCAGAGTGCTCATTATCCTCGGAATCAGCATCGGCTAATTCGAATTCTGCTGCTGCTTCCCCATCTTCGAGAACACGCTCGTAGCTCTGCGAGTTTCGAGTTCCAAACAGTTTACCGGTGTTGAAGAAACCACGTGCATTTTTCCGAGGACTACCGGGTCGGCGATTACGACGTAGAGCGGTATTGACACTTCTGTACAAACGTAACCGTCTCTCTCTCTTGCGGAATAGATAGGCGATAAGGACTAGGAACAGTAGAAGTAAGAGGTAACCAGGAGTAGAACGAGACTGCGCCTTTTCAATCAACTCATCGGCAGTATCCGACCAATCGCCATCGTCAATGGATACAGGAGAGGCGTTCGATCCGGCATACTGGAAGTCCGCTGGAACACCCAAAGCGTTACTGCCAAAACCGACCGGGAGAGCCTGAGTAGTTGCTGGAGGAACTTGACCAGACGCGTATAAAACCATCTTTCCTAAAGTCCAGCTGACCTCGATGCCATCAATCTTGTTAACTGCTTGAAATGGATCCAGGAAGCCTTTGCCTTTTGAGTGGAGCATCATCTCCTTCGTCGCATTATAATTTGGTCCTTTCGTTTCCAAGGCAATTCTTGGTACACCTATTCCATCGTGTAGCATATTGATCAACCAGGAGGCCTTAAAGCAAACTTCTTGAGCGGTCTTCGCATCCACCTTCTTTCCCCATTTCTTCTTTTCAACACCAGTAACAATATCATCCCAATCCTCACTACAAAAGTCCTTCACCAAAGCTTGATACTTGAGGAAATCATACGCCTTGTCCTTATGCGCCATTTCGAAAACCTCGTGAGTAGTGTGCCAGTATTCCGAGACACCTACGAAATGGTTCACATCAAAATCGATAGCAGGTACATGCTGTCCGTGAAGCAAGCACGGCTTGTCGGCGCAAGGGGCATCCTTGTCCAGTAAGGGGTACGTCGATGCTAAGCATTTATCGAATTGTCCCGTGCCTAATAATATTGGTTCAGTACCTGGTTTCTTGGAGTCCGTAACAAGATCGCCTTTCAGTGTAGTCTCAAGCCCAGCCGGTAAGCATGGATCCAGTAATTCCTTATCGTCGTTGGTGTATGAAGCATCCATTAGAGATTTGATGTAGCGCTCTCTAGCTTGATTGACCCCAAATCCCAACCAAGTTGTAGTGAATACCTTGTACTCCGCGGGGTGTCCATCCAAGGTGCGCATTCGTAATAACTTCAGATCATCGGCATGCTTTTCGGCCTCGGTAGCATTGGGAGCAAAAGCGATTTGTGCAGAGGCTCCACCCATGTCTAAGAATCCATATGTGTGGTGCCCCTTTCCATGGGCGTGTTCCTCTGGTGAATCGAAGCCTCCAAGTAAATAATTCGCGGCAATCCATCCATACAATCCTTCCGTCTCTCCCGGAATCACCTGAATATGCAAATCGCAATCTGGCAAGTCGAACTTTGTATATTTTTGTGCATATGAACATATCTCGGCGAGAAGTACCTTTTGTTGGACTGGAGGTAACAAGCGCACTCCAGCAGTCGCCATCAAGAAAATAGGAGTATCGGCGACTTGATCTTTAGGTATGATATCGAGCGCATGGTCGAAGAGTTGTTGGAGATGTTCTGGACCAACATCTGTAGGTCTTTCTCCGAAGGTCGAGACACCGGGTTTAATCTTCTTCGTCCATTTCTTGTCCGTCTCTAACTTTGGCAGGCTCTGCAGAGCGGTGGAATCGGCAATCTGTAATGCTTTGGCACTGTTAAGCCATCTGTAAATGTGAACTCGAGTTCCCGACGAGCCCGCGTCCAAGATAACACCATATCGCCCTATGGAGACCCGTCAGTGAGATGGTCGCAATTGATAAGGGCTTTGAATAGTAATTACATTTACCCATTAGGAGGCCGAGTCGTGAAAACGAATGTAATTGGGAAATTCCTCAAGAAAAGCGTCGTGGACTGTTTCCTTATCTCTCCAAGGTTTCGAGGGTTCGAGGGTTCGAGGGCTGTGGGAAGATTACGAATGCATCGGGCTAGAAGGATTAATCGGAAACGGATAGGAGGCGCGTATGATCGATAATAAGGTTAATTCTGATGTGGGCTGGAAGTGCGAGGAGAACAACTTTTATTAATAAAGGGCTCGTAAAGAGGGAGCAGAATCATAAATCGCAGCGGAATTCGATATTGTTATGGTGTGATTCAACGAGCGTGAGGGTGTACTGTATACGAAGCAGAGCAGTATGATGCAGGATCCTCACTCTGTGGTTTGTTTTTCTTCGGAGCGTTGAAGAGTCAAAAAAGGTCCGACTTCTGGCTGGATAAGAAGAGAAATTGGCCAATAAGATTAGCCAAATATAGCTAGAGTGAGTTAGATTAATGCTTTTCTGCCTTGATACTACGGCAGCTAAGGGTGAGTGGCCTGGAAGCTATATATATCTAACGAAGCTAACCCTATGTACGACCCGCCGCCGTGCCCGCCACCCCAAAGTCTTTCAACACCCCGCCACAGGGACAATGTGTGGAGCTGCATTTTCTACGAAACACTGTAGCATTCTGTCCTGTTTGCCAACCTGGACCTCAACCTGAACCCGTCCTCTGTCAGCCAACCTGGAGATACTAGCAAGGGAACGCAGCGGCACTTCGTAATGCTCTCGACTCTCGAGTCTCAATGCGATCCGATCCATGACTAAGCCTCGTCCCCTGGCCTACCAACCTCGAGCCGCTCGAATAACAACGATCCGTTGTGAGATCATCCACTAACTGTTCACTCCAGTCGAAGTACCCCTCTTTGCAAGTTGCTGCATCCAGTAGTTCAATACGAGCCTCCGCTTATACTTGTAACTTTCGCCCGCATGAGTATACTTAAGTAGAACCCATCTACGGCTAGCTACACACGACGCGTAAGCTGGCAGATCTTGAAAGCTTCGAAAGGCTTTTCCTATCGCCGGGAATTGAAACATTTCGTCATATGGCTGAACGCGGGCCGCTCAGCCTCTGGATTTGAAACTTCCACCCGCCTTGACAATGCCTTATTTCAGCTCGATTATAGATAGACTAATGAAGGATTCGTGCTATTTGTGTGCGTAGCAGCTTCTATGACATTCAATACAGTAATCCTGATGCTGATGTTAATGCAAATACACAGTATTAGATGTTGGAGGAGCCAACCTGTATGCGATATTGGTCGGCGGTTTGGAAGGACTTGCTGTTGAGCTGGTCCCCATATATCTTGTGGAGAATTATCACCATTTTTCGACCTACTAAGTAGATGCTTCTGCTAACAGTGCTTAATTTGTGGAAGTCGCCAAGCTTATGCATTGATGTCGTTGAAGATAGGAGTGGGGTATGTTGGCTGATGCGCGGAACCTTATTGCGATGCACGTTGTTTTTGTTGCGAGAGTGCTGCAACGGGACGAAAAAGTTTTCCTTTGTACAGTTTCCAATGTCCATTACAAATGTTTGGGTCTTACTGGTCTTTTCACTGCTGGTCGTGCTGGAGAGTGTCTTGTGCGATACGTGGCTGCTGCAAGGTGTGCACTTCATCTCTCCTCAGCATGACCGGCAAGTGCGTCCAAATTCTTTCCATATCGAGAAGAAGAAGTCACTTCAACGATATAGCATAAACAACTCTACCTCTGTTTCATGGACTCTCGGAGCATCTCGAAGTTGAAACCATCCGTTTCCTCCGTTTATGCAAATCATTCGTTAACACATCATCTGTTTATTATTCCGAACTGTCCCACCACATCATCGTAACGGCGAAATAGTGAAAAATAAGGCTTACTGACGTCGTCGAAATTAAAGTCAAACTGTGAAGGCAACATGAAGCATCCGATATTCATTACGGACCAGGCTAAGACACGTTGTCTTGAGATAGTTGAGATTGTTGTTGTGGCATGTTTCATGTACATTCATGTACGTAGTTCCAGGAATATCCGTGCCAGATACTCTGCAGGGTGGATCCTACAAGTCTCATCCAATTGTCAATGTGCACGAATCGACTGATTGTGTGATTGCTGCTTAATTTCTTTGAACTGTCTGGCTGAGTGTGATTGTACAGTATCTTCATCTGGGTTGATGTTTTCAACCCGCTTGAGGAAGATGCGCTTCATGAAACGAATTCTAGTTGAAGGCACCAGCATATCTTGATCTTTGGGGTGAGTTTGACGGCTCGGTTTCAGCAACTCTGATTGTCTGTCACGGGATGGTCCGATAAAGTACAAGAATGAAAGTAGTAATTGGAATGAATCTATGAAGGAGAGAAGTACAAGAAGAGAAACAAAGTAGTTTTAAGGACTCAGTACTTAGTTCCTGCCTAAGCCTTGTCCGGGTCCTGTATAGCGATTACCTTAGCTGCCGGTATTGCCATAGTTCTACCCCCCCCCTCTCTCCCTCTCTGCCTCCTCTCTCCTCTCCTCTCTCTGTCCTTCTCTCTCTCCTCCTCTCTCCCCTCCTCTGCCCTCTTGTGCTTCTAACCCCGAGGAGATGTCATGTTCTGTGATGTCTACGTCAGTTTACTTTGGTCTGGAGCGTCGGCTGGTGGACTGAGTTACCTAGGAGAGAAATTATCCGCGACTTCGACGCTTCTTAAGCGATGGGTCAAAGAAAGTTTGTGAAAGCATGAACAACAGCATGAACAACAGCATGAACAACAGCATGAACACTCTTCATTCCGACGCTCCGGCAGAGGCACCAGGTCGCGACATCTCATACGCTGCCCAGCAGTCTTGGTCCAGATACACTTAGGTACATGTGGGCAGAGTTTAGCGCACCCATGCCCACGCCGGTTGTGGTCGAGGTTCGTACCGTGTGAGATAGCTACGGTGTGGGCATGGATTCACGCATGCATACGGCACACTGGCCGCCCCGGCAACGGTGGGTTATCTCGTTGTTGCTCGAGAGATAGAGCATTGCAATTATTGCTCTTCAACGAATAATACCTAGTAAGCGTAAGTTATCAGCTTGCATTGATTAGGCCCCTGCCTTTGTACGTACTGCCTATCGCTACTATTGATTGAATAGCTAAGTGAGGCTTTCGGATTGGCCTAGGGAGTTCGATTGGATCTGCCATAGCTAATGATGATGATGGTTTTTAGAAGAGATCTTTGATAAGAAATTGTGGCGAGCAGGAGGTGGAATCCAAGAAGGAGAAGTAGTTTTTGGACGAATCTGTAAAGAAAGATATACGATAAAAGTGGGAAGAGCAGTAGTCTGGGTTAGAGCATTTGAAGACCCGTTTAGTACCGATCACAACTTCAACAGCTACTGTAATTCCACGTAATGGTCCCCTTAGACAATGTCGAATCCGATCTAGAGCACGAGTTGTTAGATGTGATTCCAAAATCACCGTTGTCTGAGTAGCGGAAGAATTTGGCTTGCGGTTAAGAGGTATAAGTTTGTCGGTTCCGGCATAGCGGAAATGGCTTGTAAGGCTACAGTAGTGATGAAAGCCGTTGTGGCAGGGTCCATGCGGGGCCTGGCAGGGGGAGACTTCACAAACTTAATTCGTACTACTTGAGTATCTACCACGCCTAACAGTACTCACTCGGGCGTCTGAATTAGTCACTCTATCTTGTGCTACAATAAGTGGTGCCTAGAGGGCGATTTCTTCTACTGTACTTAAACGTCTACTGGTGCACTGTAGGAATATTTTGGATACTGCTTTGGATACTCTATGTCCAGCAAGATGAAGTCGAATCTGGACCTCGTCAATGACTGCGATGTGTAAGTCTACATCTTGGTTCTTAAGCTATCTAGTTATGTACCAGCAGCTACCTCCGGATGGCCTAGAGGGTTTGTATTCATATAAGGCTGGACTGGGTCCCACCCATTTTGTTACACCACAGAAATTGGACAAGGTTGCTAGATTCTTGGGACGAATACAACGGCACATGCTCAGTCAAGCATGGAAGAAAGTTCTTCAGCCTATGTCACCGAGGAATTGAAGATTCTCAATAGCATAACGTATGCTCCTCTAAGCACCATGCTGATCCTCAATAGCTTCCCTTACCCCGAAAAAGACCCTCGCGCCCACGCCACCCTAACCTCCAACCTCTACACCCTCGTCTGGAACCACCACGGCACCCCCATCCCCATCGGCTACCTGACCGAAGCCGTCTTCACCGAACTCGCCAAAGTGCCGATCCGCATCAAAGGCGAAATGGAAGTCAACCGGCAACAGCGTACCGTATCCGTATTCCAGCAACCCACCGAAGCCGAGCGCACCGTCGCCGCCGCCGCAACCTGTTCGTACTGGCGGGAGAAAAAGACCTTCAAGGTCCTTGCTGGCTGGCGAGATGAAGTCTACCCCGTGTATGGACCGGACAATGAAATTCTCTGGAGCGTCGAACGCTCGGCTTCGGTGCTTTTCGGCATCGCTTCGTTTGGGGTGCACATGACGGGGTATGTGAAGGTTCCGGATGTGCCGCATGGGATGAAGATTTGGGTGCCGAGACGAGCGGCGACGAAGAGTTCGTATCCGCGGATGTTGGATAATACGGTTGCAGGGGGGATTGCAACGGGTGAAGATAGGTTCGAGGCAGTGGTTAGAGAGGCTATGGAGGAGGCTAGTTTACCTGAAGAGCTGGTTAGGAAGAATGTGAAGGCGCAGCCACCGATCACGTATCTTTATATTAGAGGCTCCAACGCCGGTGGAGAAACTGGGCTCTTTCAACCAGAATGCGAATGGATTTACGATTTGGAGTTACCGGCTGATGTTACGCTCAAGCCGAACGATGATGAGGTCGAGGAGTTTTATTTGTGGACTGTTGAGGAGGTAAAAGAGAGTTTGGCGAAGGGAGAGTTCAAACCAAACTGTGCTATGACTTTGTTGGATTTCTTTATCAGGCATGGCATATTAACACCGGAGAACGAGAAGGACTATGAAGAAATCAAGAGCAGACTTCATAGGAAGTTGGAATTCCCTGGACCTCATCATGGTTAAATATCAAATTATCTTCGCCTTCATCTTACTATCCGTCCACTTCATTCTCTTTTCTGGAGAAAGTCCAGACTTCTGCCACTTTAACGCCCTCAATACTTTTTCATGATTGATCCATAACGCCTCCCGCAAATGCGAAACCAGATATGCATGCGAACATATCGCAATCTAGAATTAGAATATTTCCCCCTCTACGGCTGACATATCCTCTGTGATCGCCCAACTTCTTAGATTGATTGCCCAACTTCTCAGATATCCAGTCCAACTGCTCCTTAAAAGCCCCGCTAACTGATCCCTTATTTCTTAGCAAGAAGATAAACATCATCAACTCGTAGCGGCGTAAGCTTTTTGTAAGGTCCTTCCAGCGCCATCAGCAGCCCACCGAAGGAGATATATGCCTTACTATTTCAAGTCAGTAATAATCCACGCACACAATCCAACACTCCTGGTATCCAACTCTGAACCCAAACCACCAAAGGAATCCTCAAAATGCGAAAGAAATTCACCACCTACATCACATCACTATTCTCCAACTCCTCAAACTTGTAAATCTTCCCATGACAAACATAATCGAACATATCCGCCAGCGTCGCCTCTCCACCCAGACCAAACTTCCCGGCATCTCTATATCCTTTCCCATCATCCTTCGATCCATCCAATGCTAACGATGTCGCGAGCACTATACGGATGGTTTCGCCGACAGAGCATGGATAGAGCTCCGTGTTGACATCAAGGAGACCTGCAATTGAGGAGTCGGTTGATTGGAGGTTAAGACGCCCACAGCGTACGTATTTCTCGTGGTTGATGTCGATAATTGTGAAGTGCTCGTCGAAGAGCTGCGCATCGCCGGAGGAGGTCATTTCGCTGCTAGGGAGTTGTATGATTTCGATGGAAAATTGGTGATCGATTTGCACTGAGATTTGAGAGAACTGCAAGTAAAGCTCGAATTATCGCCGGATTCGAATAAGAAATTGTAATAGGTTGAGTTTGCTTTGTCTGTATGTTGAATGCTGCTGGAACGGGCTCTTTCTTTTGAAAATCATCCAGAGCCGGAGAATCAATATTCCGGCGCAGAAAAAAAGTTGCTTCCGTTCTTTGGTGGGATGGTATGCGCTCTGCGCCCCACGATAGGAACCTCTAAGTATTAATCACACTTGATTTCGAGCCACCAAGAACTGATCGGGGAACGAGAGAAATTTTACGACAAGATGTCGTTCCGCAAACGGAATGTAGCAATTAACCAACCAGGCAGCCAAAGCACAACCCCTCAACCTACTACCACCACAGAAACCACAGCTCCAATTCCGGGAATTCGACCCTCCCCACTCGACGGTCGCCCAACAACATCGACCGGCATTCGTTCGCTCGACTCTATACTTGCTGGACATGCAGGTCTTGCGCTCGGCACATCTCTGTTGCTCGAAGAAAACGGAACCACAGATTTCGGCGGGACATTATTGAAATACTATGCCGCTGAAGGAATACTACAAGAACATCACATTCACATCCTAGGCATGCATCAAGGATGGGGTCGAGAGCTACCGGGGCAGGGAGCTGCAGAGAAATCGTCAAGTGCGAAGAAGGATGCGGAGAGTAAAGATGATAAAATGAAGATTGCGTGGAGATATGAAAGATTGGGGGAATTTGGAGCTGCGGCAAGAGGTGGGTGGTCCTGTCTTGTAGTTTATTTTGACGATTATGTAGATGAATATAAAACCTTCAAAATCAAACCGCTAATTCTGTGGGTTGTTGAATAGAGAGGAATGCAGTGCAATCAAGTACAAATGCGTCGGGAACACCTGCGATATTCTGCCATGATTTCGATCTCAGCAAACGACTGATCACTCCTTCGTCTGCGCAGATGCACTTTATACCTACGATTCTCCGACCTGATTTCGAATTTAGAGATATCGATGAGTCGAAAACACAATCGCCATACACACCCTTCATCCAACATCTCATCACTCAACTGTCTCGCACCCCACCTACAACCATCCACAGAATAATCATCCCCTCTCTTCTCTCCCCAGCATTCTACCCACCACACGCCTCTCAGCCCCACCATCTCCTCCCCTTCCTGCACTCTCTCCGCGCCCTCCTCCGTCAGAATGCTCATCGCCTCACTTTAATGATAACTCTTCCCCTACCCCTCCACCCCCGCACCACCGCCCTCACGAAATGGATCGAGCTCCTCTCCGACGGCGTCCTCGAACTCGCTCCCTTCCCCTCTATCCCCCTTCCTCCCAAACCCTCCCCCACAAGTTCTGGCAATTCCGCTACACAAGAGGAACCTCCGCAAGGAATGCTTAAAATCCATCGACTACCTATATACCACGAAAAAGGCGGCGGCGGAGGTGGATATAGTGGGGATGATTTAGCATTTTCGCTGAGCAGGAGGAAGGGATTGGTGATTAAGCCGTATAGTTTGCCGCCGATAGAGGACGATGAGGGTGGTGAGTCGAAGGGTGGTGGGATTGAGGTTGATGGGAAGGGGGGCAAGGCGACGAAGGTTGATATTGAGTTTTAGGTAAACTGGCTATGGTAGTTGAGTGTGGTCAACCCCTTTATAGCATGGCAAAGGCGTTTCTGGGACCGGGAGTAACATTCAAATCATTCGTCGTCAGAATGTCGACGATTATCTCCTAGCATATCGTCCATCTCAATTTGGTTCCAGGTGCCCTCCCCGCTTGAGGTGATAGTCCTCATGTAATTCCTATCGAATGTCGCTTGCCGGGGATTAAATGAGAGATTAGAGATGCGAGCACGAGTGCTATCCCCTAGACACGATGTGAGAATCATCCAACCTGAGGTCATGTTATTAGTTGTGGTGGTGTGAGCTGCAAGGAGCACATGACATGCCTATCCATAATGCGATACCAATCGACATGATTAATATTAGCGGCCATAGCTCCGTCATCTTGAACTCCGTTTGAGCTCAAGTACTTGTTTGTCAATATGCGGTCTTTTTGGGCAGGTTTGTCAACAGGATTGTAAAGTGGTGGGTTGATGAAATGGACTGGTGCTAACCAACGGCCAGACGTTGTCGGTGTGCCGCAATTCGCGTAATCACTAACAGCATTGCTCTTCCATTCATCGAAGGTGGACTATTGCAACTATCTCTGGTGTTTCGTGTGTCAAAATGGGCTTTGTGATAACTAGCTGAATTGGGTCTCTACACTCACTCAAGCTATGTTGCACAGCGAGGTGACTAAAGCTTCTGAATGGGACTGGGAACATCACATCACACACAAGAAATGAAAAAAAAAATTCAAGGCATCATATGGCTGCGAGGTTTACGCTTCGATGATTGAATTCTCAAGTTTAATAATACCATCATATACGTGCAAAGAGACTACAATGACTGCTTAATGGGTAATAATGCTTTCCTACCACTACCAACAGCGCAACCTACCTGAACCAACCTACTCTCCGCAACGGTCCAAATTGATCATCATCGATCTTCACATTAAGTGTATTCAGACACTCCATTTAGATCTAACATACCAGTCAGCAAGATTCCAACCTGGTGATCGTAGCTTCATATAGAATGTAAGGTTGTTCAGAAAGCCGGTTTACTCATGCACCTCAACCGGCGACGAAGACTTGAATTACAAGACGCAAGGCAAATCTTCGAAGCTCTGAAACCCCAACTCCACAACCTATCATCCCAAGCTGGAAGGCTCAGTCCGGTGCGGGAGCGGGGTTCGGCCAATGTGCGGTTCATTGAATGGATAAGCTGTTATCATCATAACGAAGGAGGTAGGATTGTTGAAATGTAAGCCATACCTTTCGTTGTAGTTGATCCTCAGGCTTGGTTTGGTATCTGCGAGTAACTTTGACAATTAGCTTCACGTCGAACAAACACAGTAAATGTATATGAAGATGAGTGTCTTTAAGATCAGAAAAGGTTTTGGTATATGGGTATCATCAGGGTGCTCAGAAGCAGAACTGAAAAAAGGTTTTTTCATCATAAAAGACATGGGATATCAAGGTGGAAATTTGTGTATGCTTACCTTTTCGATGATGGATGCGAGATGCTGGTTGAGAAGCCGTCAAGGCCATAATGATTCAGTATGAGTGACCTGTCTTGAAGATTGTTAGCCGTTGAAACAACCAGATGGACATGATGAGTGTAGATCATAATCGTGGTTCATATGGTGATGCATGTTTGTTCGATGGCTCAGGAAATCGCCGAGAACTAAAATTGTGTAGATTGAATCCGGACCACGGTGGGATGGATAGGGAGGAGCTTGCGCCAACTTACCAAATTAGTGAAGCTAGAATTTGAGCTCACTGGCGTTGTTAGTGTGTAGCATTGAGCGCATTGCGACTGCCTCCATGGTGTCCAATGTAGTAGAAATACCACGACGGAGAGCTTCGTTGAGCTCGAAAGCTTGGGCGAAGCTCGATTGGTTTTTTGCGTTGTAAGAAAAGTTGAAGTACAAAAGTTGCGCGAAAATTTAATGTTTGTGGTTCGCACTAGGAGTGGGTCAATCGATCACCGGGCCGTTTATTTTTCCGATGCCGGCAAAAAAGTGCTGTTCCGCTTTGAGAGCTTGCTTGTGCGACGAAGCTGTAGGACGAACGAACTTGGAACAAACGTACAAATTCCGGGCTCGTTTGGTTCCACCAATAATTGAAGTCGCCATGTCTGATAGAAGGAGAATCAATGGTCCTGCAGGCGGAACGAGCGCTCCAGTTTTCTCTAAGTATCTCACAAAAGACTCAAAGAATCGCCCAGAACGGCCGACGAGGAACAGACAGCCCAATGTCTTGAGGAAAATATGTATGTATCTTAAAGTATATACGCCGGTCCAAGCTTACTTTTTCAGTTCTTAAGACAGGCGTAACACCCTCAGCAACTGGCTCTGCATACCTTGAACTTGAACCTTCGCAACCCTCCTCTCAATCGGCGCCAGGCCTCGCATCTCTCTCTACCTCCGGTCTTAAACTCACATGCACTGTTCATGGACCACGACCACTTCCCAAATCTGCGCCATTCTCACCGCATATCATTCTCCAAACGCATGTAAAATATGCGCCGTTTGCTTCCCGACGAAGGCGAGGATACATCCGTGACTCAAGTGAAAGAGATCTTGGCGTTCATTTAGAGACTGCTCTCAGAGGCGTTATTATTGGTGATCGATGGCCCAAGAGTGGAGTGGAGGTCAACATAACAATTCTTGAAGGAGAGGAAGACCAATGGTGGGGTGACGATAAATCATTCGGTTCAAATACTGCTGGTGGATGGGGTATGATGAGTGTGCTTAGTGGTTGTATTACGGTAGCTTCTGCAGCCATTGCGGATGCTGGCATAGATTGCGTGGATGTAGTTTCTGGTGGCGTTGCGGCTCTGGTGCGAACACCCGTTGAGTCTGGGAAGTTGGGTCCCACTTCCTTGGTTCTGGATCCAGTGCCAAGTGAACATAAGGAGATATTAGCCGCATGCATCGTGGCGTATCTACCCGCAAGAGATGAAATCACAGATCTTTGGGTTAAAGGAGATATTGGAGCAGGGGACTCTGAGGATCCTTCTTATGAAGAACTTACAGAAAACGCAGTACAGGCTGCTCTTGGGGCTCATCGGGTTCTCATTGGAGCTTTGAAGGAGACAGCAGAGATCAAGTTTAGACGATGATACCATAATTTATGTTTCGATGAAAGAAGATTGGGTATTGGAGTTTACTGAGGATTCAGAGTGGCAGATCTAATGGTTCATCTGTTTGTATGGTGATTAAGGCGTTGGTTGATTTATGTTGCAACCCGGATCTGTTTGCTGTTGGTCATGATATTGCAAGACCTTCTAGTGGTTGGCATGTACGTTCTGCTTCAAGCAGCCCGTTTGCAACTTGTTCGAATTCACTGAAACGTCCAAGAAAGTCTCTTGGCTTGTATCAATCCCATCCTTCAGCAAATCGAGGCACATCGCAGCTTCAAACGAACGCTCTCCCGCTGTTTGTACATCGGGATATCGAAGTATGTATCCGTATAATTGCAGTATTGCAGCAACCAACGCAATCATTCAAACGGCTGTTCAAACGCCTTTCAATACCAAAGCTTTCCAATACTCACTCGTGTTCCAGCCAGCCCAGGTCTCTATATAATGCGTGAGTTATCCCCAGATCTTTCCCATAATTATAATCAAGACTCCACCTTCATCTCTTACACAAGAAAGAACACAAAACCATACCCTAACGACAGCCATCAGTATTAGAGCAACTCAACTCAGCTCAACTCAACTCAACCTAACGCAGCATATCCTACATACAATTGCACATACCCAAAGATGCCTCCTCAAAGACAGCCCACCAGAACAGAGCTCAGGGAATCCTTGGAACAACACTGTAGATGCCTTAGACGACTTGGGAGAGACCATGCACAACTTCAGGAAGACAATATACAACTCAAGAGAGGCCTCGCCTTTCTTTTCATCTGCTTCGAAAACATCGCGAACGCCGTAGGTCCTACGTTCTCCTCTTTTGATATCTACATCTCACCCTATTTATATTCTATAACGTACCCAGCTAATTCCACCAGCCCAGCTCGCGGCTCGATGCCGACGCTGTAGGCAATCTTTGTAATCTAGACCCAGTGGTCGTACGTCTGCGTCTATACGACCTTAGTACAGACATTCAGGAATACATCGCGCAATTCTTCCCAACATACAACAACATGCTTAGCGCTACAGCTGACAATTATGCACCTATTCCGATGGAGAATCCACCAGAACTTCCGACACTGGGGTCCAACAACCCTTCAGCTCCTGCTCATTCTGCCGGTCCAGTCGACCCGAATATCCACCCAGGCCTGTACTTGGACCCGACACACAACCAACCCCCAAACCCATCCCCTAACCCACCACATTCTGGAGCCACAAGCGCACCCTCAAACCGAAACTTCATAGATCTCAGCGCATACCTCGATTAGACACCAATGCCGAACTGTCTTCAGTCTATCCCGATCCAGAGGCTTTCTCCCATCAGCATCTTAATCTCAGTAGACATTTTAAGTTCGAACATCGCCTGTCGTAAACGCTAGATCTTTCATCATCACTCCCCATGCAAACGCCAATGCCCGATCTTTTACTCCGCACTTCAACCTCATCCCACGCGTCCATAACGTAGTTTCTACTTTACTACCCACCTCCACCCATAACCCCCAGTCCTTATTCCACTCAACCCCTTTCTTTCCATCACGATCGCTTTTTTACAGCCCATCTGCCCAGCGCTACATGCGGCTCTACTTTCCCCTTCATCCCCACTTCCCCATCACGCTCACTTCCTCCTTCACCTTGCCTCCACATCCCCCTTCCCCTTCCCCTCCCCTTCCCCTCCCCTTCCCCTTAAACCAAGCCCCTACTTCCTCCACACAGCCCAGCCCCTAAACACCAAACCCTTCCTTTTCTCTTACTCCCCACATCTACCACCCTTAACCTCACCCTCAACTACCAAGCATCCCTTTTTCTCATCCGCTCACTCCATTGTAATACCCATCAACCGCCCTCTCCAGTCCCACTCGCACTCCGTAGAAGCACAAACACACTGGTGAAAATAAAAAGCACGTACCGAGTATAGTCGTAACTATGAGAGCGTAGACATCGACAGACCTGGATATGGACGTATCAACCATCGTTAGTAGTAGAGTGATGGCCGAAACAGGAGGAGGAGAAGAGAAGAGGAACAGACGACGCGAGTAGATAGATAGACCTAGAGGCTGGCGCATGGCGCATGGATAGAGAGTTGGAACCTAGTTTGTGCATTTCCGGTGCACAAGAGACGGACGAAGGATGCAGAAAGAATGTATGGTACAAGTAATGTAGGAATGGGATTTTTTTTAATTATTTGCATCACCAAAGTGACCATGACATGACACAGTACAAAAGTGACATGATAATAAAGCTCAAATTCATTTATTGCATATATACGCCAATTACAAACCCTCAAACCATGCATGCATGCAGCTAATCAATAACCTCAATACCATCCACCCGTCCGTCCATCCACCCACCCATCCCATTCCAGTATGCAAATCCGTACTCCCACTTCCGCTCAAAGCTCATATACCACGCCATCCATCCTATGTACTCCATAGTGCATATTTTCATATTCATCATTCGCCAAGCACTTTCTACCCTCCCGTAAATCCCCGCTTTTTCAAGGAACATAAATCCTACTAAAGCTCACCACATCCCTCCTGCAACAAACACACTTATCGAAATTGTTCATCGCAAGCGTAACCCTACAATCATCACATAAACTCAAGCACCGACAAGGCCAAACCAGGACACTCCTCGGCGAGCTCTGACAAACCACACACTGCGGACCATTCTCCCCCATGCCCTCCGCGCCTTGCATCCAGGATGTTGGCTCCTTTTTCGAACGTTGATAGTTCCGACGGGAAATGATCAAGTGTTCAAGGAGTCGGGCTTCTTCATCTGGCGTGAGTTTTCCTGATGGGTCAGCGGTTCTGAAGTTGGAGGGACGTTGCAAGGTGGATGTGAGGACTTGGGCCCGCTCTCTTTGGACGAGCTCACGGTAGCGGGAACGGGTTAGAATTTTGTCGCTGCGGAGATGGAGGGATAGAGCTTGTGCTTCGGCTCTTTGCTCAGGAGTTCGGGGATGGAGGAGTTGTGCTAAGTCTGTCGGATTTAATGGTGTGTCGAGGAAGGGGGTGGATTCACGAGATGGCTGAGGTGATCTTTGGGTCGGTGTCCGTTGTCCGTCGTCATTTGCTTCGTCTGATTCCCAGTCTAATTCGCTTTCAGTGGAAAATGATATTACGCTAGTGGTATCTTCATCAATCTCCTTCGACTCGGGGTTATATGATCCACTACTGTCAGCAGTTCCCCACCAGCCACCTTTAAGCCACCATTGATATAGGTGGGAATCTAATTCGTTCTCACGGGATCCATTTGAATCATCCTCAGTCTCCAGTCTCCGTCGGATCTCCGTCTCCACATCCAAATTCTCATCCTTCGGCAGGGTCAATTCACCATCAATGTTGAGGAGCCAGAAATTGAGTGTGTTTGGGTCATCGTCCTCGGTCGCTTTGCTTTGTGGGTCCGTTTTCGATCTTCTAACGAACCAGATCAGCCACCTCGGACGGCGTCGTACGCCCAGCCATGTCAGACACCGCAACAGCAATGATGCACACCTTTTAAGCTAAATGTTAGCGAGTTGTGTCGGAAAAGGGGCGCCATGCCTGTGCCAAGGCCATTCACCACAAAGTAATTGGCGTGAAGAGAATCAAACTAGAAGTTGTTGTACTTACCAGCTAAGCAACAACCCACTGATACCCATGAAGAATTGTATTACCATAACCCATCGACCGCTACGTTCTGTAGCACCAACTCCATCTCGAATAACTCGATCATGCGATTTCGTTTTAGATGTTTTCTCTGTGGTCATCTCGCGAGCATAGCCGCTGGCGAACTTTTGTGGAGGGCGACCTTCAGCTGCTACGAGACCTACGTTATTGGGCATGCCATCGTCGAGAGCAAGCTCAGATTCATGTGCTTTGAATGTTGGACCTAACCAGTGAGCCCCAGTTTCTTCGATTTCACGAAGACGATCATCTTCCAGCCAAGTATGTGGTTTGACATTCACATTCGGGCTTTCGTTCAGATAAACCGCTTCGCTTGCCATGGTCATGACCGCAAAGCCAGTTCTAAGCAATGCTGTATAGAAATCCATGTGCATCGTGATTCGAATGCTCGATAGTGGAAGATTCGCCTGCATATTCTGATGCGCTTTCACCAACCTTTTGGCGAATGATAATTGCCTTCGTTCCCTTAGTTGATCTTCGTGATCTAGTCGGAAAGTTTCATCGATACCGCTCGCTGGAGCTAGAGTAGACAGGAGTAATGCAGTACCATAAATAATAGAGCATATGATGATGCCACAAAGGACCAGGACATGCGGTATGAATCCAATGATACAAACCGTGGGGAATCTCAATAAGCCTTGACTTGAGAAGTCCTCGATAGAGAATGATAGCACACTCCACACGATGACAGACATGAATGAAACGCCCCAAAACCCGGTGTTGATGAGGCGCAAACGTCCCTGTAGGTCAAAAATTCCAAGAATGTGACTAGTGAGGTGATTCATGGCCGAGAGAAAGCCAACCAAGAGGACTTCAGGAGTTGTGTTGAGACTTTTCATAACCTTGGATCGTGTGATTCCAGCTTCGGTACGTTCCGAGGTGAATTCACCAGGAGAAACCTTCGTGAGTGGTTTTGGTTCACCAATTGAGCTCCAAAGACTTTGCGAGGTTATGGCTGCATCTGCCTCAGCGAAAGCCAAAGAGTGTTCGAACAGCGTCATTCCGGTCTCGGCTGCTACCTGACGACCTAAGAATCGTTAGATGACTACTTATCAGTAAACGGCAGACGGTTCGTAATAGAAAAAGGACAAATGGGCTGTCATTTTGCCTTCAAATATCAAGAAGTTAAAATTTCGGCTTACCTTGAACTGCGCAAGATACGGTTTCGATAAATTGACTAAAGCTGAACGTTTTGAATAATGGCCAGAGAAGAGAGAGAGATCCAACCGGCTCAAATGTGGTGGGAACTTTCCCTTCAGATCCTGTCTCTTCTACAACTATATAATTAGAGGGAATCATGCCTACTGCTAGACACGAATCGACATCCTGGGCACCGAAAAGAAAAGTTTGGCTAAAGGTATGCAAAGGTCCCCCTTTTTGAGTGAACAGAAAGTCAACGGTTTTTGACGAATTGCCCCAACGTAGCTGACCGAAGTCGGGTGATGTTTGACATTGTATCGACTGAAGCAACCATCTAACTTGGAGGAAGAGCATGATGATAGGCGTAATCCGTAATATTAAGCGGGGTTTCCATGTGAATTCCAGCGGTCGTCTCGTGGAAGCCATGATATGCGTGCGATTGAGAACAACAGCCATTACTATGCACCCAAGAGCCCATCTACTCGTAGCATAGTTAAACAGACTCGCAATACTTCGAACACTATCCAAGGAGGATCTGGTGGGAGCTGTCACAATGTTCTCCCGTGTCAATGTATCTGCGCCCATGTCTACAGCCTGCCTTAAGCCTGCAGCTGCAGCCGCAGTTATTGTTTCCCTGGGATCTGGCAGACCCGCCGAAGTGGCTTCAGGTATCATCCTAGCTCCCATTCGTGCGCCAAATATGTTATCGACAGCTTCAGGGACCGTGAGAAAGGAACCAAGTTTCATGACCATTCTGGGTCCTGCCAGAGCCAGATCTTTCGCGGATGGTACATATTGCGTAACATTTACCGCAGTCCAATTCGTCCATGAAGCAAGGTCAAATTTCGTGCCATTATCGAGTACCGCTGAAGTCGACATGTTGTGGTTGGCTCGAATCGAACAAAGGCGAAGCGGAGGTTGTCACAAAGGAACAAGCGGTTCGAGTCGATGGGACGCCGCTCTCATCGGACTGACAAGAAGCCCCGAATAAAGGACATCCTCTAATACTACTGTAGTAGGTAGAAGAATAGACAGAAAATATGCCTTAAATAGTTGACGATCTACTATTTCGCACGGAAGGTGAGAAGAGAAGTTGAAATATCCGGTATCTTGTTCTCAACTGCCACTGATAATGTCCAAGTCGGGGAATCAATATTCCGATTACCCAATGAATCGGACTCCTTTCACGTAAGTACCGATGCGACCGATTTGGGACAGAACGGTCACCGAGATATGATTCTTCCTTGATTATTGGACATGCTGCAGTTAAATCTCCTGAAATAATATATATGATATGCACTTATATCTACTCTACTTCTCCTTGTTGGTATCATCTGGAAAACCGAAAATGTGACCCATCTCCGAGATTTGTAATCTAGCTTAGTTTGGCCCAATTCCTTCACCATCGCAAGATTCGCAACATGGATAGCGCAAGTGGAGGGATATTGCTACATGGCCGACGTTAGAAGCTGACACTCAATCAAGAAATAACCACTACATTAACGTGATCTAGAATTTGATCCACGACCTAACAAAACGACTCAAGTCTCATGATGCCTCGGAACAGTCGGTCAAAGCCGTGAAGCTCATGCATGATTTTATTATTTTGGAATTCTGTGCTACCAAGATTATAAACTTTTCGAAGTATCGCCCAAAGCCGCGTCGGAGCAACAATTTACATGCCACCCCATTCAATGCAGAAGGTTCTTACGCCGTTACTACTCTTGCTTTCCCCCTCCACGTCCTTCTCCGGGTCTTCGCCTCCTATTAGAAATCCCTTTTTAACTCCGGTGCCCAACCTACCACCTCCGACGATATCAAGCATACGGATTTCTTCATTCCAACCATATCCTGTGGCAACGAAATGACTGTGGAATCGGAGCGGATCTCCTGGATACACGGTATAGTCACATCCAAAACGAAGACCAGGTGTAATGAAGTAATCACGGGAGTGAAGATGAGCAAATAAAGGATATGATGAAGGGACAGCAGGATTGGGAAGTTTTGTGGAGCCTTGTGGATAAGAGGACGGGGTATATGAGATGGTAGGCGTCACAGCCCAAGACCCTGAGGGTACAGTAGACACCATTGACGACGCCCGTGACTCAGGTCGATTGTCATTGTATAATAAATCTTCGCCATCTAGGGTAGAACTTCTGGCCTCCGCAACTGCTGGTGAAGTGGTTGATGTGGTTAGGACCCCACTTTTCAAAGCTTTTTTTGCCAGTGCATTTTCTGATTTCTTTCTGGCCTCGAGTTCTGCAGCTCTCTTTGCTTTGAGACCTTCAGATCTGAGCGACCCCAAATACTTTTTGCGGTCTGCACCTTCCAGTGTATTAAAACGTTGGCGATGCCATGGTGTATCGTCAACAATGTATGCGATCTGCTTTTCCACAAGAACCTTGGCTTCTTCTGGTAAGAGTTCGACGGGGAGTCCAAGGAATAAATTTTGTTGGGGGATCTGCGGGATGGTACCAGTCAACACCCCGCAGATATGGTAAGTCCTGCGAAGGTGAGTAACGACATCTACGTCGAATAGCAAATATCGGCCAGCAATATATGAAATGGCGATAGGCTCTTGTACAGAGCTAGTTGACATCTCTGCGGAACACAGAGAAAGCTGAAAGCTTGCGCGCCGAGGTACTATCACTTCCATAACGTTAGTGGAGATTCGCATGCATCTGAACAAGAACGTTGTAGTGGAGGAAAAATGCGATAAATCATGAATTAAAACATATTTTAGACATCATGTCCAGATATTTTCTGGTGTCAGGGGATTGACAGATCGGTTTTGTAATCATATCGAGAGTGGAAGTATAATACGAAGAGTAGAATTCAGCTTACCAGATAGTCCAGGAAAGTTTGCTCGCAGCTCGTGTTGGATGACTTCGAATTGAGAGTTGCGAATGAAATGTCGAGGGACGAGAGACAAATTTTCTTGTTGAAGAAAATATTGAAGTGCGCGCCGCTTATTAAGCACTTACCAGCTAGGCCGCAACGGGTATGGTACGTAGTCAGTTCTCTTACAACGGCGTGTCTGATTCTGCCAGCTCCGCTATATGAAGATCAGAGGAGAAATGACTTGGTAGACATGTCGAGCAATGGGTTGCGGACAAAGTAATGAAATTTCGTGCGATCGATGGTGGGGTTTTTTCGTTCGATGTGGAAACAAGCACTCTGTACGAAATACTGCAAGATCTTATACGTACAAACTCTCGAGTCATCCTTCAAGGAGCAGGCTGATAAGATTAGCGTTAAGCGCTTAATTAAAGTAGAGTAAGGTTATCTGGAACAGGCTAGCCTTATTAAGGGTTTATTTCGGTTCGTTTGAGTGATTTGCGTTTTTACCTTCTTTTTTATACTGTCGGTCCCAGTGATGAGCCGTTGGAGGATAGAAAAGGGTGAAGGAGGAGAAGTTGCCCTGAGCGGTCGGTAGAACAATGTTCCTTTTGCTTGCAGGGAACTTGGCTTAGGAGCTTAAGACTGTGGCAGCAGCTCCGCAAGGTAGAATAAGACATGTTGTGGAAAGACAAAGGAAGGTTGCTGGTATTTGATGAATGTCAAATTGTCAATTGAGCACTCTCCCAAGAGATTGATACTGGTGTGTGAATATTATTTGTAGGACGGATATTATATTAGAGTGAAGTGCTCGGATTGTTACATTAACCCCTGGTCTGCTACTCCTAAAGTTTGCCTCTTTTCTTGGTGTAAACCCAAGCCCAAAGCCCAAGGAACACGAGTTCGCCCAGCAACTTTCAGCAAATCAGCAATTCAGCAATGCCCCTGCTCCTAAAGTTGCTTCGAACTTCGAATCGCATAAAGTATCCCCAATTGTCGTAATCATCATCAGTCTGGATCGTTCAATTCTCTGCAACCAACGTCGTTGATCCCAATTTACGACTTGGTCCATCTTACTGGTACCTCTTTGAATGTTACCCTCTTATGCATCTGCATCTTCATCCAAGATGATGCCACGGCATCATGCGACCGCATATTCCAATGGATATCCTCGAAAGAGCGATACATATTCCATTTCACCACACAGGTTTGTAGACCTTCATCCGCAGGCCCAGATTCGACAAACACCAAAACAGCCACGATGCCTACGAAGCACATACTAATTCGCACATTATTTCTAGATTCCAACCAAGAAGCTCTCCTCCAGCTCTGCGGCGGCGAAGACAACTTCTCGTTCGTTTAACTATTCTTTTAGCCCTTGCTCTATTCGTCGGAATATTTATATGGCCCGGTGCCTCTCTTCTTCCTGTCTTATCTTTGGGACTTCTATCCTCCGGGGAAGACTTTCAACTCGAAACTGTTCGATACTATGATCTGTCCCACGTACAAGGAACCGCGAGAGGATGGGAAAGGGAAGAACGAATCCTGCTATGCGCCCCTCTGCGAGATGCCGAGTCCCATCTAAAGATGTTTTTCTCACATCTTCGCAACTTCACATACCCACATCATCTCATAGATCTGGCATTTTTGGTCTCCGATTCGAAAGATAGGACCCTTCCTCTCTTAACAGAGCTTTTGGAACAACTACAAGCGGACGAGGACCCTAAGCAGCCATATGGTGAGATTTCGATTCTCGAAAAGGATTTCGGACAAAAAGTAAACCAGGATGTGGAGAGTCGTCACGGTTTTGCCGCCCAAGCAAGTCGAAGAAAGTTGATGGCCCAAGCAAGGAATTGGCTTCTTAGTGCAGCTCTACGACCATATCACAGTTGGGTTTATTGGCGAGATGTGGACGTTGAAACTGCACCCTTCACGATTTTGGAAGATCTCATGCGTCACAATAAAGATGTCATTGTGCCAAGTAAGTAGCTAGGTTGGCTGCTGGAATTTCAACTAACAGTTTCTAGACGTATGGCGTCCACTACCCGATTGGCTTGGCGGAGAGCAGCCTTACGATTTGAACTCATGGCAAGAATCCGAGACGGCGTTGGCATTGGCTGATACACTTGATGAAGATGCGGTTATTGTCGAAGGATATGCAGAATATGCCACATGGCGTCCTCATTTGGCATATCTGAGAGATCCATATGGCGACCCAGATATGGAAATGGACATTGACGGTGTTGGTGGTGTCAGTATTTTGGCCAAGGCAAAGGTTTTCAGATCTGGTGTCCATTTCCCGGCCTTCAGTTTCGAGAAACATGCTGAGACTGAAGGTTTTGGAAAGGTACGAAACTCCCTACATCTTCGCAGACTTTTACTAACATGCATATCAGATGGCCAAGCGAATGAAGTTCTCTGTCGTTGGGTTACCTCATTACACCATTTGGCATTTGTATGAGCCCAGTGTTGATGATATTCGTCACATGGAGGTTAGTAGATTTTGATCCATGTTTCAGCACATGATTGACCCCTTTTTAGGAAATGGAACAAGAGCGAATAGCACATGAGAACGAAGAAAAGGAGCGCGCAGACCGTATGAAGAAGATCAAGGATCAGTTTGACGACCCTAACCCACAGTGGGAAAAAGACAAGACAGACATCCAGAACGAGGCTCTTAAGGAGAAGAAGGAAAAAGAGGAATCGTCAGGCAATGCTGCGGCAAAGGCTGATGACTCCAAGGTTAGTGAGGGCAAGGCAAAGGAATTACCTAAGGTATGAGTGATGTGTCCTTTTTCTATGAGTAATATATTGACTTGTTCAGGTACAGTAGGAGCATTGGTTCAAGGCGTAGGAAGGGAGCTTTGTTTGAGCATAAGGACATATCGGCTTTTGGCTGGGCCAAGTGATGGGAGAGTTGCGAGAACCGTATAGACTCGTGACTTGAATACTTCGGTGGCAGGATGGGAGAGTAGGAACCTGGTATTCGTGTTATAAAACCAGGGATTATTTGATTTCAGCGCTCATCGCAGTGCAGTGTAACCTAAACTAAACTGGAGTTCTTGTAAAAAATCGAAAACTTGATAGAATCTTAAACCACGTTGCTTGAAGATTCTGACTATGTGATTTATATACTTGGCATTTCTGCTGTCTGTTAATCTGGTCTTTGATATTCGGTCAAAGAACACAGTATTTTTTATGGTTCGCTGCAACCTTGTCCCCCAGATTGCAATAGTAGTGCAGTACGGATATCTGTGCTCTTGACTAGTACCCACGACCTTGCAACTACAGTACATTTGGTACGCTCACATAAGTTTAATAGACAGTTGTCTTGTATAATACGGAAATTCTTTTTCAAATCCTCAATCAGGAATTTTTGCTCCTGGTTAATCTGCAAGGCTGAATATCAACAAAAGTGGCTTGTGGCTTAAATCGGGTATTGTCACTTATGCTGTGCCAGTACTAGTCTCCTTCACATATCTACACCATGAGCAATAATGTCACAGCACCAGACATAGCTTCCCCTATACAGCGGTCGATGCCATCCGCAGATATGGATCTCAGTATTAATACCATCGAGTCTCAAGGACTCAACGGCAATACCTCGAATACGCACTCCGTCTCTGTAGCTGTCGACCCTGTCGCACTTATCACTACAGAATGTATCACAGTTACATCTGCCATGCGCAAGCATGCTCGCTGGGCGCATTCGTCTGTTTCCGCGATTCTTGGTGGCAGCTCTAGTCCTCTGAGCCCAGGATTCCAAAATTCAAGACCGCCCACGCCGCGAAGTGAAATGGGATCTCGCAGAGCGCCAAAGAGGTCATCTATGTCAGAGGGAGTGGAGGATGCGGGGCTTGCAAATAGATGGGGTCTGCGGGGGAAGAAAGGGAAGAGCATGCAGGATAATCCATTGATGGCGGGCTTTGGACGACTTCGACGTGAATTGGTTGGATGTAAAGGTACGGCTTGGAACCGCTTCTACCTGAACTTTACTGATATGTATTTCTCTGATATTAGATATACACAAATTCGATACCCCGTCTTTACTACACCCATTCCTACAAGTCATTGAAGCTTCAGCTACATCTGCCCCAATTACGTCTTTGGCACTCGTCGCCATTACTAAATTCTTCTCCTACAATTTAATCAGCCCAGATTCTCCTCGACTCTCACAAGCAATGCAGTCTCTGTCTTCAGCTATGACCCATTGTCGATTCGAAGCTAGCGACTCGGTGCAGGACGAGGTCGTCTTTCTCCGGATATTGAAGCTTATGGAGGGAATGCTGTCTGGTCCGGGTGGAGATCTGCTAAGTGATGGGAGTGTATGCGAAATGATGGAGACAGGTCTTAGCATGTGCTGCCAGCCAAAATTATCCGAGTTAATTCGACGATCAGCGGAAATGTCTATGGTCAAGATGTGCCAAATTATTTTTGAGCGTTTGAAGCACTTGGAGATCGAAGCAGGGGATGATTTAGAGGCTCTCGACGAACAAACAAAAGAGGACATGGATACGGTGAAAATGCGTCCATCAGCAGCGGGAACTGATGCAATCACAACGTTAGCTGCCCCTCCTGCTGATCCACGGCAGTCCTCTTCTAGCTTTGACAAACCTCGCCCAGCTTCCCTAGAGAATGCCTCGGATGTGGGAGCTGTTGCGCCAGCATCGGAGGCTTCAGATGATTCCCCGCCAAAGCCATATTCATTACCTTCAATATGCGAGCTCTTCAGGGCTCTGATAGACTTGTTAGATCCACATGATCGCAAACATTCGGATGCTCTAAGAGTCATGGCTTTAAGAATCATCAATGTAGCTTTGGAAGTAGCGGGACCTTCAATTGCCAAGCACCCCGCATTGGCGACACTTGCGGAAGATCGTTTGTGTCGATATCTTTTCCAACTCGTCCGATCAGACAATATGGCCATTTTACAAGAGTCGCTCATTGTTGCTGGCACTCTACTTTCCACATGCAGAGAAGTCCTGAAGTTGCAACAAGAACTTTTCCTGTCCTATGTGGTGGCTTGCCTTCATCCTCGCGTAGAGATACCACGAGAGAAGGGAATTGATCCCTCACTATATGCGGGCGTTCCGCAAGCACCCAAGTTAGTGAAGCCTGCACCATCACAACAGAGTAGCGGACGATCGACACCTGTACCTGTAAAAGATCGACAGAAATTGGGATTGGAAGGTGGGTCGCGCAAGCCTGATGCACGTGAGGCCATGGTTGAGAGCGTCGGTGCCCTTGCCCGTATTCCAAGCTACATGGTTGAGTTATTCATCAACTATGACTGTGAGATTGATAGATTTGATCTCTGCGAAGATATGGTGGGGCTTTTATCAAGAAATGCAATACCCGATTCTGCGACTTGGAGCACAACGAGTGTGCCGCCCCTGTGTCTCGATGCTCTTCTAGGGTATGTTCAGTTCATCGCCGACAGACTTGAAGATGCGCCAAAGTATGAGGGTTATCCTGATCGAGCAATGCTACGTGAGCAACGGAGGAGAAAGAGAATTATCATACAAGGAACTGCGAAGTTCAACGAGAGCCCCAAAGCCGGGCTTGCTTACTTGACGGCAAATGGCATCATAGCTGATCCTACTGATGCAAAGGCAGTTGTCAATTTTCTCACAGGCACCACTCGAGTATCGAAAAAGGAATTGGGCGAGTTCATCTCAAAGAGGGGCAACGAGGCTATGTTGGAAGCTTTAATGGAGTCATTGCACTTTGATGGCAAGAGAGTAGACGAAGCTCTGCGTGAACTTCTGGTGACTTTCAGGTTACCTGGTGAATCTGGTTTGATTGAGCGGATTATTAACACCTTTGCGGAAAAGTATTGTGAAGGCACGATCCCCGACGACGTGGCAGACAAAGACGCAGTTTACGTCTTGACCTACGCTATCATCATGTTAAATACAGATCAGCATAATCCAAACATGAAGCAGAGGCGCATGGGCTTGGAAGATTTTGCACGAAACCTACGAGGCGTCAATGGCGGGAAAGATTTTACTCCTGAATATGTCAATCACATCTTTGAGTCCATTAGAGATAATGAGATCATTCTGCCCGAAGAACACGACAACAAAGACACATTCGACTATGCATGGAAAGAACTATTACTCAAGACCGAATCTGCGGGCGACCTGGTCCTTTGCGACACTAATATATATGATGCAGATATGTTTGCATCTACTTGGAAACCTGTCGTTTCTACACTGTCTTACGTTTTCATGTCAGCCAGTGATGATGCGGTTTTCGAGAGAGTCATCGCTGGATTTGACCAATGCGTTCGTATCGCGGCAAAATACGGTTTGACTGAGGTGATTGATCAAGTTGTCTATTGCTTGAGCTATATCACTACCCTTGCCACAGAGGTCCCGTCGAATACTTCTCTGAACACTGAAGTTCAAGTCGGTAAGAATAGTGTCATGGTCAGTGAGCTGGCAGTAAGGTTTGGCAGAGATGTCAAAGCACAACTTGCGACGGTTGTGCTCTTCCGGGTTGTTTCGGGATGTGAGCAGCTGCTGGGAGAGGCAAGCTGGAAATATGTAAGTCGAGAGACACTCAAAATAGCCTCACCTTTACTAAGTTGCTTGGTAGATCGCACGCATATGGTTGAACCTCTTTGTTAATTCATTGATACCTGCGTTCTTCGCTACATCGGGGACCATGGAAATTGGGCCTATCCCATTACAGAATCCTTCTCAGGTTATTGACCGTGGGGCAAAATCTAACGACATTGGTCTCTTTTCCGCCTTTACAAGTTATATATCGAGTTACGCTGCAGATGATCCTCCTGAGCCCTCGGATGAAGAGCTAGAGAGTACTCTGTGCACAGTCGATTGTGTGAATGCTTGCTTCATGGGCGACATTTTTGCAAACATCATGTAAGTGGTTTGTCCAATCATTTCCAGTATTTGACTGACCTTTCTAGGAATATGCCTGTTGAATCCTTGGCCCCTCTATTGCAAGCATTGATTGATCGTCTTCCCGATGATCCATCTTCAGTGGTCATAAGCGTGAAAACGGAAGTTGAACCGCCGTTGAGCCCCACGAACGGGTTACCCATTGTACCTACTGGCCCTGTATATGACCCCTCAATGGTCTACATACTGGAACTCTGCACCACCATTGTTATGAGGGACCCCAAGACTATCGATGCTCACGGCAAAGAAGTTGCAGACGCATTACAAAATGTGATTAGGAACGCTAACAGCTGGCATCCCCTTGTGGTTTCCAGGACAATATTCTATCTACTACATCTTCTGCGCGCTAGCTATGTTAGTATACCCCCGCTCAACGTCACTACAGAACTAATTATCTAAAGGACCATTCATACATTCGTGTACCTGTGGTACTCCATGCCATCTCCAGTTTCAAGAAAGAGCTGTTCGAGAAGTCTGCCCCATTTGTTATCCAAGGCTTGAATCAATGCATCAAGGAGTCTGGACCATTGCGGAATGAGATGATGACATCTCCAGACTTTTGGGTTATCCTTCGGAACCTGGCCTCGAATCCTCAATCTGCGTCTGCAGTTTTTGAGATTCTTGAAGGTGTTGCCATTGGATCCCCTCCTACAGTGATGGCTGATAACTACGAATCAGCTGTGAAGTTGCTCAATGATTTCGCATCTGCTGGTAGTGTGGGTTCTGCAGTCGAACAGAAACATGACAAGCGAACGCGAAGAGGGCAGCCAGTGAAACAGCAACAGCCTAAACCACAGGTTGATGCTGTAGTAGCTAGAGGGGTGAAGGCAATCACCTTGATTTCTGCATTAACGTCACGTATTCCCAGCTTGATGAAACAATCCCATCTCGAGAGTAAAGAAGGTATGTTCTCATCTCCAGCCGCGGGTTCTTAATACTGACATACTTTAGCTTGGGCAGCGTACTGGTCACCTATATTCATGGCTTTGACTACCCAATGCACCAACCCATGTCGAGAGATTCGGCATCAAGCATTTTCATCACTTCAGCAGTCATTACTTTCTGATGATTTAACTTCCGATGATCACGAAGAATGGACCGCCATTTTTGGAGAGGTTCTGTTCCCCTTGATCACCAGATTATTAAAGCCTGAGGTTTACTCTTCAGACCCTGTTGGTATGAGTGAGACCCGAGTACAGGCTGCAACTTTGCTTTGCAGAATCTTCCTTCACTATCTGGTTCTCCTTTCTAAATGGGATGGAATGTTGGATCTTTGGCTTAAGATCCTTGATGTAATGGACCGCTTGATGAATAGTGGTCAAGGCGATAGTTTGGTATGTATAGACCCATGTTGATGTCGAGCCATGTGCTAATGCAGTATCTACAGGAGGAAGCTGTACCTGAAAGTCTCAAGAACGTCCTACTTGTCATGTCGAGTAGTGGATACTTAGTTCCCCGATCACAAGATCCAGCGGAAGAAAAGCTTTGGACTGAGACATGGAAGAGAATTGACAGGTTCCTTCCCGACTTACGAAAGGATCTGGACTTGGATGCTGTAAAGGAGAATGAAGTGCCTCCAGCGAAAACGGAACCTGAAGCTAATCCAGTCACGGCTTAATAAACAGCGGCATGGGAAGGCGTAAGATGTATTACTATTATTATACCTGCTTTGTACAAGAATGATGGGGAGTTTGGATTGATTCGATATCATTCTCAAGGGATTGACGAAGCATTCAACTGGGGTCGACGGAATGGTCTCATAAAATCGATGATATTTAGCGGTATATCATCTTTGTTGCATTTTGAGACATTTTGTCAGCCGATAGAGGATTGAGAGACGAGACTTTGTATATTGGAAAATAGGGAGAATGACAGCGATCTTTAATGATTCTACAGGACTTTGTGTAACGGCCCCCAATTGTAGCTTCATAGCAGTATTCAGTTAAGCCTCAGGCGGCAACAAATCGCAAGGCTGCCACAATTCACCTACCTTTGAACTTCAAGCTCCGAACCTCAACTTCCTCTTCCAAGACCAATTCAACAATCACCAATTCAAAATGGCAACCCAAACCGCACCAAGCGGTGCCAATCCTCCAAATCCTACGTACGTGTCATTGCACCACGACACGTCCGTCCCTTCCTCATTCCCATTCCCTCCCCACTAACATCCTCGAACCCCATCTAGTCTCTACATCTCCAACCTCAACGAAAGCATCAAGATCCCGGCTCTCAAAGAAGCCCTCACTGAGCTATTCTCCGAATACGGAACCATCCTCGATATCGTCGCGAAAACCAATTTGAAAGCTAAGGGACAGGCATTCATCGTCTTCGAAGATGTTGAGAGTGCTACCAAGGCTATCGATGATGTTCAGGGCTTTGAGCTGTTTGGAAAGGAAATGAAGATTGCGTATGCGAGGAGTAGGAGCGATGCGAGTGTGAAGAGGGAGGGCACGGAGGATGACTTTGAGGCGCATAAGAGGAGGAGGTTGGCGGAGAAGGGTGAGTTTTTCTCACTTTGCTTTACGTGTAGTAAGCTACATACAATGCTAACACCACCTCCCACAGACAAAAAACGCGCCGCCCTCAGCACCAACACCAGCAAACCCACCGACGCTACCAATCTCGCCACGCGCCCCATCAAGCCCGCTCTCGGCCGTGGTCTCAAGTCCTCCAACCCTGCCGCTGCACAAATCGTGCCCGATGAATATCTTCCGCCGAACAAGATTCTGTTCGTGCAGAACTTGCCGGAAGACTATGATGTGGATATGTTGACGAGTATCTTTGGGCGATTTGAGGGCTTCAGGGAGGTGCGTTTGGTGCCTGGACGCAAGGGGATCGCGTTCGTGGAGTATGAGAGTGAGACGGGGGCGATTGGGGCGAAGGAGGGGACGGGTGGGATGGTGCTTGGTGGGGAGGGGGCGGAGGGGAAGGTGGTTAAGGTTACGTATCAAAGGCAGTGATGGGAGGTCGGTAGTATAAGTAGCAGATGGTAGTGTGGAGATTGAAAGGAAAGTGGTTGAGGGACGTGGTAAGATAGGTCTGCGAAAGCGCGCGAGGTAAAAGCCAAAGTGAGTATTCGCGAACTAAAACCTATGGAGGTAAATGCATTTCAATCAATGTTTTTCTTAGTACATCAGATAAGTCAGTAAGATAAGACCAAAAGCAATGCTCGTTCCTAATTACGGTATCTCGCTAGTACTACATGATATTCATTCGTGTCTCAATAAAAAGCTCTTGGAACACGATGGTTTGCCAAATGCAAGTGACAGATAGACAGAACTAGAAAATAACATCGGCGTCTTCCTCATCGCCCAGTAGATCTGGTGGTGCCGAAGTGTTCTCCTTATCACTAGTGCCGGATTTCTCTTTCTCTGCAGCTGCTTTTTCCTTTCTGGCCTTCATCTCGGCGTCTTGGGCAGCTGTGTCCCGTTGTTTCTTGTTTTGAACTTTCTTCAATCGGAAGAACTCTTCTCTGTCGAGTTCGTCGAGCTCGGAGTTGATGTCTAGAAGATGTGTTAATTGTGTGTGTAGGTATCAATGTTGACCTTGTAAACTTACACTTGATGGTGTTTTCTGTTCGTGGGATGATCACATGCTCACTATTATATGGTTAGTATCTGAAGTGTGTTGGCTGTTAGAGAACTGACATTGCGTTTACTGTATCATGTTAGCATGTCTCTTTGTAAATGGAGTATTGGAAAACTCACCTCTCCTGTTCACGACCTTGATAACTTCATCCAGAATCACGAATGCCGTCTAAGTAAATTCATATATCAGCCCTTCGCCTATCCCAGACCAGATCGCATCCCCTCGACCAAACCTTCCTAGAACAACATACCTGCAAACTCGCCAACTCAACCAAAGTTTCCACAGCTCTAGCATAGGTCTCTCGACACCTTTGAACCTGCTGTCCACCCTTTCCCAAACCCGTCAAGCCAAAATCATTGTTCCCCTCGGTAGTATAACTCTCGAAAGCGGGTAAAAAGACACCAGATACGTTCTCCTGTTTCGTCCTGATTCTGAACCGTGCCGATTTGGCGGATTCTTGCACTTGGTAACCAATATCTCCACCAACTGCATATGTTACTTCGGCGAGGGAAAATGCGGCTATTTGCATAACTCGGCCCATCTTGCGCTTGGCTTCGTCGATTCGGCGGGTGATTTCTGGGGTGTGTTAGGAGAGTATGGGGTAGAGCAGGAATTGAAAATATACCTCGGAAACGTCTGCATAGCTGGGTTAGTATGGGAGCATGATATGTTGGATTGAGAGCTTGCGAACATACTTGGTTAGAGCTTCGGACTTTCTCTTCAGTAAATCATGACCGGTTTGAGCTCCCTTCAATTTCGACTTCATCAATCCCAGGGATTGCCGTGTTGGGAAGACAGCTTCTCGATTCTGAGGGTGGTTGTTAGTATGCAAGTTCACCCCAAACCATGGAAGTGATGCTTTGTCTTACTTGAGCTCCAGACATTTTGACGTATTTTTGGCAATGAGCGGGACTTTTATCTTGAAAACTTCTATGTGAATATGCCTGGTGGAAGCTGTGGAGAGCTGTGAACGACGACGAGTTGGTGGGAATGTAATAGAGGGCTGATAAGGAAGTTGTTGATTAAGCTCTCTCCCACTTCAAGGTCGCAACTGCACGAAGCGCGGAAGCTACCGTACTTACATCAAACGACCAGGGGTGAGCTTAGCGTTCTGTTGTCCGTTACGCTCCACGTGATTGGACCTTCAACCTTGCGTTTTGTAAGAGACGAATATCTCATCCGTTGGAACGAAAGTTTCGAGGTGATAGAGCTCTCATCGAATCATATATATGCGGGAATGGCAGGACTCAAATATCTCCCAAGGAATACATTTAACGTTCCTCAGAATCTATCCGTCCTTCAGTCGGCATAAACACCACATTTTATCCGACTGTCGCTTACTGAACCATTCTGCTATTTGCTTCCGACCAGCAGCGAGTAAAAAGTTGTTTGATCGCCTCTCGATGAAAAGTGGTTTAAAGTAAACCCCCGACCATCGCAACGGTCCGCCCCTCGAACGTCTGCAAAGACGGGTTATCCCAATATCTCTTCTTCTCGGATTGTTCGCGTTCTCTGTCCTTTATCAGGCAGAGAATGCCTGGAGAGTTGCTCCCTATCATGGCTGCTCCCAGCGTCTCCGAAAACAAATCAGTTTTAGCAATTCGTGGAAAGCCAGATCTATATCTTATTGTATGTTGCACGTTTTCTGACCATTGAGGGCTCAAACTGATAGAAGTATAGTCTGAAGAGGATACCATTTATGAGCAGGACATTCTACGAGACCCGGGCAGCACGAAGCCTTGGTTGGCATACATCGAGTTCAAATTTCAGCATGGCACGCTTCTTGAGCAGGCGTTCGTGTTGGAGCGGGCGTGTATGCAATTGCCGCGATCGTATAAGTTATGGAAAATGGTATAGATTCAATGCGCGCATACCCCGCTACAGGATTAGCTGACACGAAATAGTATCTTAATTTGCGAATGAAGCATTTGGGCAAGCTTAATCCTGCAGTTTTTGCTTCCGAATATGCCAAAGTCAATGCGCTATACGAGCGAGCTTTAATCCTACTCAACAAGATGCCGAGAATCTGGGAGATGTATCTTTCTTTTTTGCTATTGCAACCCCTCGTTACGTTGACGCGCCGAACCTTCGATCGAGCACTTCGAGCCTTACCTATCACTCAGCATAATCGAATATGGGCATTGTATCGCCCATTTGCAAATTCTGCTTCTGGCTCGACAGCTGTTAAGATTTGGCGGCGCTATATGCAGATTCACCCCGAGGATGCCGAGGATTTTATCGAACTTTTGATCGAAATGAAATTTTATACGGAAGCTGTTAAAAAATACATGGATATCCTCAACAATCCGAAGTTCCGTAGCAAGCATGGGAAGGGTCACTATCAATTATGGACGGAGATGGTCGATCTTCTTGTGGAACATGCTAAGGAGGTTGAGACTGGTGATGAGGTTGGAATTGATGTGGAAAAAATCATTCGAAGTGGTATTGATAGGTTCGCGGATCAAAGGGGGAAATTGTGGTCTGGCTTGGCAACCTACTGGATCACTAGAGGAAGTTTTGAGAGAGCACGCGACATCTTTGAGGAGGGTATCACAACAGTCATGACCGTTCGAGACTTCACTCTCATCTTCGATTCATATGCCGAGTTTGAGGAGTCAATTACCGGAGTTTTGATGGAAGCTGCAGCTGTGCGGTCGGAGAAAGGGATTGCCGATGAGGATGCAGATTTCGATTTGGACATCCGAATGATGAGGTTCGAGCAGCTGATGGATCGTCGACCATTCTTGTTAAACGATGTCTTATTACGGCAGAACCCAAGCAACGTTCCTGAATGGATGAAGCGTGTCTCTCTTTGGGGCGACAACAAAGTTGAAGTGGTACAAGCATACACCGATGCAATTGCTGCTATTCAACCGAAGAAAGCCGTTGGCCAGTTCCACGAACTCTGGGCAAATTATGCGAAGTTCTATGAGGAAGGTGGCGATTTACGCAATGCTCGAATAATTTTCGAAAAGGCCGTAAAGGTGCCATTTAAGTCGGTTGCCGAACTTGCTGATACCTGGATTGAATGGGCAGAGATGGAATTACGGAATGACAATTTCGAAGAAGCCGTAAAGATTATGGCAAAGGCAGTCCAAGCACCAAAGCGTTCAAACGTCGACTATTTCGATGAGAATCTCTCGCCGCAGCAAAGAGTGCACAAGAGCTGGAAGTTATGGAGCTTTTACGTTGATCTCGTCGAAAGTGTCAGTACTCTGGAAGAGACCAAGAAGATTTACGAAAGGATATTCGAGTTGCGTATTGCTACTCCACAGACTGTTGTCAATTATGCCAATCTGTTGGAGGAAAACAAATACTTCGAAGAATCATTCAAAATCTACGAAAGAGGTCTTGACTTATTCAGTTATCCGGTCGCATTCGAGCTTTGGAATTTGTACCTGACTAAAGCGGTGGATCGAAAGATTGGCATCGAAAGGTTGCGAGACCTCTTTGAGCAAGCTGTCGAAGGCTGTCCACCAAGGTTCGCCAAAGTCTTGTATCTGATGTATGGCAACCTTGAGGAAGAACGAGGTCTTGCTAGGCATGCGATGAGAATCTACGAAAGAGCTACTCGAGCAGTTTCGGATGAAGATCGTGCCGACATGTTCAACTTCTATATTACCAAATCCGCATCCAACTTCGGTTTGCCTTCCACTCGTTCGATTTACGAAAGAGCCATCGCAGCACTGCCAGACAAAGATGCCAGGGATATGTGTCTGAAGTTCGCCGACATGGAAAAGAGATTAGGTGAAATCGATCGTGCAAGAGCCATCTATGGACATGCATCACAATTCTGCGACCCTCGAACAACACCGACTTTCTGGTCGAAATGGGAAGCTTTCGAAGTTCAGCATGGTAATGAAGATACCTTCAAGGAGATGCTTCGAATCAAGAGAAGTGTACAAGCACAATATAATACCGACGTTAATTTCATTGCATCTCAAGCACTCGCCCGAAGTCAAGCTCGACCAGATGAAAATGGCGAAACTAACGAAGAGGCTGCTGATGCGATGGCTGCGCTGGAACGCGAAGCTAGAGCTCCAGTCGGTTTCGTTGCGGCTAGTACTGGTCCCCAGGGTGGCAATATTAAGGAACCAGCTGTGACTGTTACGGAGAACCCGGATGCTATCGATGTTGATGGGATGGATGATGATTGATTGGTTGATTGGTTGACAATAAAATGGAAATATAACAGAATCAAATCAGTTCAGTCAATCGTAAGGGAGTTTGGACATAAAGTCGGGAGTTCTTTTTTACAAATGCATAGGAAAGGCGTTTTGGGGATGGGATGAAATTTGCACATGATATTCATTTTCTTTTCTTGGGATTTATATTGAGACGGATGGTGGGAGGGTCTGGGGGTCGGATGGAGGGATGGGTGGAGGGATTGGGCAGTGTATGTATGTAGCGAGGATTGATAGATATGGGTGAGGATGGAGGAGGAGGGAATTATTATTTCGAATTGCTGAATTAATATCTAGGTATCCTCTTAAGTGAGTGCATATTACAAATGAATATCAAAGCTACATTTAAGGCGGCAACAGAATTCGTGTCTTTTAAACAGCGTTTTAATAGCCGCCGCTTTCATATCTGCGTTTGCGGATATTCTGATTGATCGATCAAGCGTCAATAGTGCTTGGGGAAGTTGGTTGTAGTGGGACGATTTGGTGAATTATATATAAAATAGGAGAGATGTTGGAGGGCCATATATGGTAGGTATTGATTCCATCGAGGGAAGATGCCAATAAATACTTCTTTTCTCACGCCAAAGACTCAACCGCAGCCCAGAGACGCACCGCTGATTGCTTGCAGGACTAGCATTGCCAAATTCCTGTTGCTGGATGATCGCCATTTGTTTAATAGATTAACATACACATATATGTGAGTTATAGCAATCCATCAAAAGAACAAACTCATCCCTTACCACTCCAACCCATTGCACCTCATCCTCCTCATTCCTCACTACAGACGAACAAACAGTCGAAGAGCGTAGGTGACAAGCAACGCAGTTCTAAGGCGCCGAGTCCATCACATACTCATTCATACGACTGTTGTGACAATACCTTAGCTGATTAAGCCTTGGTCTTGGTCCATTTGCAATTTTCCACTCAGATACAGTTGTAGTGATCATATAATTCAGGGGCACAGTCATACGCGCACATTCTTCTCCACTCTACTCTCTCCATCGTCATCAGAACACGGAAGAAGAGAATAATCATTTAAGAACTAAACTAACATCATTAAAAAGAGCCTCGGTCTCAGATAACCATCGAAAAAAACTCAACAACAAAGCCAGATCGGTAAACGCTCATCCCATCAGAAGAGAAGAATCAAAAGGCATAAGATCATCCACCACGAAAAGTAAGCAACAAGCAACCATAGATCATCCCCGACCAACATCAAATCGCACGACCCTTCCCCTTCCCCTCTATCACAGGGTCCAACCCCAGAAACTCTTCTACCGTAGCAGCTTCCTGTCTACTACGTTCCTCCGCAAGACTTAGCTGCAAAGCAAAATCCAGATCATCCGCTAGTTCTGCGTAATTTGATGACTCGGATCGAAATCTTTGTTTCGAAGCCTGACTTGTAGAAGGCGACGAAGAAGCCGAGCGTCTCGTCTTCTTCTGCTTGAATGTAAAATTGACATCATATTCCCCATTACTTGGAGAATAGCCATTACCACCAATCGCATTACCATCCATCAAGGAAAGACGGATAGCCTCTTCTAGATCATGGTCATAATCAGGTTGAGGATCAATCGCCGACGGTGGATTCGAAGGTTGACCTCTAACACTAGCTTCAGGTGTGACTGTACCCGTAGTCATCTCCGTATGAACAGAAGAGGAATCTCCAGTGTCAGCAAAGTATCCGGCTTCACTAAGTCGGCGTTCCTCGTCTTGGATAAGCGCTTCGGCAGAGACCATTTCAGCATAGCGCAAAGCTTCTTCCTCGCTCAGACCTCCAAAACCAACACCAAATCGACCGGCAAGTCTAGCTGCTTCTTTAGCTTTTTCTTTCTTTTCTTGCTGGAGCTCTTCTTGTTCTGTTGCAATGTACCCGAGCAGTGCACCTCTACCTGAATTGCTGAAACGGTCGGCGGTTCCATTGCTGCCCCTCTCAATTGATCGACGGAGTCTCCTTTTTTTGCTTTGGAATTGATCCGCAGCCGACGAGCTGTAATGCCAGTACCGAAGATGGGTACCGAGGGATACCATTCCTCGTAGATTAGTTGGATCAGGATCAAGGCAAATGGCGCCCGCAGCATAAAGGTTGATTCCAACTCCATGGACTCGCGCTTCCGCTTGAATTAACCGACGTCGAGCACGAGAGGAGAAACGAGAATTAAGAGTTCGAACAGGAAGAAGAGTTGATGCGAGAGGATCCCATGCTTGCACAAGCCCATCATTACCGCCATGAATGACAAACAATGATGAAACTGCTAGACATGATATCTGAGGAGATTCGGTGACAATAGTGCGAACTGGATGTAGCTCGTTCACTACTTGTGGATTTGCAGATTGAGGATCACGCATGTTCCAGAGAATAACCTGTCCAGTCTTAGTACCAACGGCTAGGTATCGTGCACGATGTCCTGGGATGCTAGTTGAAGAGGTATTCATGCCATCCAAGGGTGTCTCTGGAGTGGATGTGAAGCCTTTTCGTCCGTTTACTGTCTGTAAAGGATCTTCGTCGATGGTAACCAAGGCGTACGTAGACATGTCAATAGCAGTCGCGGTAATCTCTACATTAGGATGGTCTTTAAATGAAAGTAAAGAGCTTCGCCACTCTTCAAACATCGATGAGCCCCCATTTGCTGTGAGTCGAATAGTCTTCGTCATTGGCGATACTGGGGATTTTGGAGATGCTGCTTCTTCCGCCTTAATGCTAGCTACATCACCAAACAGTGATGGTTTGCTGAGAGGTTTTGAGCCTGGCGGAGGGGTCGAGGAAAGGCTCTTCGGAAGTGTGAATCCCTCAAGAGAGGCTTGTTCAACTTTACACCTCGTGTAGCGCTTGATTTCCGGATCTTCACCCTCATTCATGCCCAAAGTAATGACAAAAATGCCTTCTCCCGCACCGTTTCCATCATCGCCGGCAAAGTCAACCTCTAATTGTCGACGCATATCCCAACCATCACAGACTGTGCGGAAATGTGCTGGAGGATACCTCATAAATTTCTCGATCTCGCGTGTTTCCGCACGAAGCTGGTTCCTTGAGAGGTTCATAGAAGCAGCTGAAGACCTTGGCGAATAGCTTCCATGAACCTCAGCTTCCTGCCAAGGGTCGTCACGAGCTATACGACGAGATGATTCCACTACTTGCCAATATGCAGAGCGACCAGTGTTCCATGCTTGTTTGCCTAAGTTATCCTCATCCAGAGATGCATCGAATTTAGGACATGTGGGCACATCCTGTAAATAGAACACTTCTCCTAAAGCATTCAATGCAACTGCCCAGATTCGACCGGATACTTTGCGTAGGTTGCTATAAGATTCATCAACGCTGATGGCAATAATTGGAACACCAGGACATGGTATCCATCGCCCAGTTACTTGACCAAGCCGGGGTCCAGCAGGTTCGGTCCCAAGACTATACGACGTGATAACACCCAGAGTCGAGCCAGTCAGTATTCCAACCAAACCATCGGTGAGTTTAGGTACAGATGTAGATCTGGCAATCCATACAGCAGACATTGCTTCAGTGAGTGGTGGGATATTGGGAATGCCGGATGTTGCATCTGCCAAGCTCGGTGGCGAATGGGCCAAAAATCGACCTCGCATCTCAGTTGAAGCTCTGTAGTAAGCTGATCCGCCAGGAAATCCTTCTCCGTAAACCATACCAAACGGTTGACTAACGGCCATGACATTAGGGGCACCCGCTGGACCTTCGCCAAGACCGTAAGGTATATCGCCAGTGAAGATATCTGCAAATTGGGGCAACGATTGAGGATCGTTCAATCCCCACGCATCTACTCTTCCAATTTTTGGATCACTACTGCATACAGATCCTGTTTCCTCAGACCCATGAATGAATCGAGGATATTTCTTCCCTTGTCCGAAAACACCGTGAATGTGATTGACCGGAGTGAACATCTCTGAGGTATAAGTCGTCACAGCATTATTAGAAACACCATTAGATCGACTTGATGCGCCATGGTCCACACCTTGAGCGGGCTTTCCTCTCGCAAGACTTCGCAGAAGACGTGTCCGAATGACATACTCGCTACGCCAACTTGCTAGTCCAGTCAATCGCGTGAAGAATCGTCTTTCACGAAATTGTTCTCGCGCCTCCTCATCTATACCAAGACCAGCCTTAGCCGGCAAGACATCTGTCACATCTTGACCAGGGAAGTATCGCGAAAATGCAACGCGCCAGGCGTGAGGGGTAGTGACCAAATTATAAAACCGTCGCGAAACAAGGGAAACTGCTGATAGAGAAGATGCAGGCAGATGCGATAAGATGTGAGTTAGCACCTCTATGAGTGTAGTATTAGTAAAAGTTATATAGTAGGATAAGAATGATAGAGTGTACCATTTGGGAAATTCTCCAGCTGAGGACCCTCGTCGACCTTCCCACCCTTCTTTCTCACAACCTTGAATGCAGGACCTTCAGAATGCTTTTTAGGAGGTGTCGGTGATAATGCGCTTTCATATTCAGCAATGCGCTGGTAAGATGGCCTAGGATGATGTTCGCCATTGGTCTCAATATTCAATCGGCGCAATGACTCCTCCACCCCACCATCGAGGGGCGACTGCCATCCTGCGGACCCGATCGAAGGGCTGGAACCTCCGGATGAACTGCCACGCGAGCTGGCCAGTTCGCCGGAGTGTATTTGAGGAGGGTGAAAGCCATAATTGGAAGAGCTAGTGAGATCTGTCGGGGTTTCGTGGGCTGAGAAGTGTGGTGAATACTCGGATGGCGATGATTGCATAAAATTGGACGTGAAGAGGTAGATTTTGTAGTTTGACTGAGCCAGTAAATCCGGTCAGTCTGTTTGAGGTATCGAGAGATCGAAAGAGTGTTCGCTTTATTTGAGTTCTTGGGCAGTGGGTTTTCGTCTTTGAATTTTGTGATTTGGTTCTCTTCTTCTCTTCTCTCTCACGTCTTTTGCACAAGCTAATCAACAGTCATCCTAATCTCTTTCGTGGAAAGTGACGTCCGAGCTAGTATAAATGCCTGAGGCCATAATTTAACCGGAATCGCCCGATTCGTCCAAGTACTTATTCACATGTACGTCGAGGAGTTCATGCGTGCACTGATGGTGTATTTCTACCTTATTCCCACGTACATTAAGAAGTTTGGATATTTGATTATTCCTCATTAATTCATCCTTCCCGTTCAGACTACGAAACCTGAAGTCCATGACAATCATTCATCAGATTATAACTCCCGCTCCAACCAAAAAGCACGCTCCCAAAATCCCAAAAGTGGGTGTCAAAATACCAACGCCATTATCATCTTCTTGCCCTCTCACTGATGTAGATGTAGATTTTGCTGAACCAGACTTGGTATTTGTCGTACCAGTAAACGTCGTCGTAGCGAACCCGATCCCTTGCGGGCCGATACTTATTGTTTGACCGTTGAATGTATGACTAGTAGGTTGTGCACCTAGCCCGAATGTGAATGTAGTTCCGTTGATAACAGCTAAAGTAGAGCCTACTTCGGAGAAGGTGATTCCTCCGGCGGTAATAGCTTGTGTGGTTGGTGTTTGGGCGATGCCTCTGAAAGTCGTTGATGCAAACCCGATACCTCCTGGACCAATACTTATACTTTGCCCATTGACAGTAAGGCTCGTGGGTTTTGCGCTGGGACCAAAGTTGAAGGTCGTTCCATCTATCACTGCAAGTGTTGAGCCAATCTCCGAGAAAGTAATTCCTCCTGCCGTGATTGCTTGAGTAGCAGGCCTTTGAGGTATGCCTGTGAATGTTGTCGATGCAAATCCTATACCATCTCCACCAATGCTAATCGTTTGGCCGTTATGGAAATAGCTTGTAGGTGCCGCCCCTGGCCCAAATGTAAATGTTGTCCGGCCAAATACTGCCAAACTCGAACCAATTTCCGTGAACGTGATACCCTCAATCGCGACAGTATGTGTTGGATTGATTAAAGGGTATGTTAAAGTGGTGCTGGCTCCTATTATTGCGCTAGGTCCAGCGGATATAGTTTCGCCGTTGATCACGGCAACAGTCGATGTAGCTCCAGGACCGACAGTAAAGGTGGTACCGGAAATTATGCCGAGTGTTGCCCCGACTTCAGTTAAGGTAAGCCCTCCAGCAATGCCTAACTGTAGACCAGAATCTGAACCACCGGCTAACGTCGTCTTCGCCAGGCCGATTCCACTAGGTCCAATAAGAATCGTCTCGCCGTTGAATACTTCGGTTTTTGTTGCAGATCCCGCTCCATATGTGAATGTCGATGAACCAATGTACGCCACAGAGTTTTCGACACTTATAGGCTGACCTCCAAGGACCATGATATTCGTTGGTTCACGAGGTAAAGGAGCTAGAGTCGTGCCGGGAAAAGCCAGTCCTCCTGCGCCGATCGAAATTGTCTGCTGATTTACCACAGTGGTTTTGTCCGGAGCGCCAGGCCCAATGGTATAGCTAGCCCCATTGATCTGAGCGATCGACTGTCCAACCTGAATAGTAACGCTTCCAATGACGGTGGAGGAAGGTGCTAAAACGAAAACACCGTTTCCAGACCCACCAGGGTTGTTTCCTTCTCCACCATATCCTCCTGCATCATTACCTCCCCCGTTGCTCCCAGGTCCGTTTACCCCTCCATATCCTCCACCGCTATTCCCTTGCCCTCCATTTACACCTCCGTATCCTCCACTGCCACTCCCTTGTTCACCATTGCTTTCACCCACTCCTCCCCCGACGCCATTTCCACCATTGATTTCACTCGTACCTCCACCTCCACTAATACCACCCCCTCCATTCGTCCCTCCCCCTCCCCCTCCCCCTCCACTTGATCCTCCACTACCCGAGTTTTCATAATTTGGACTCTGGTTATTTGAATCCACATTCCCACCCCCAGAGTTTCCTGCTCCAGCACTTGGAATGACCAAAAATGTGCCAGGCCCGGCAACCTCTGAAGGATACACAGTAAACACCTGCCCCTTTTGAGTGACCACGGTCGGCTGGCTGCCGCCACTTCCCCCACCAATAGTTTGCCCATTAATGACAACTCGACTTGGCGCTAAGATGACAGTAACATCTGATACGATAGCCGTCACCGATTTAGGTCCGCCTGAGTTGCCATTTGAATTTCCTGGCTCTCCAGAATTCCTATCTGGTTGATCGGAAACTCCACCGTTTTGCTCACCTGGTGAACTACTGCCGTTTCCACCTCCGCCATTTTGCTGACCACTTTGCTGCGTTGGATTGGCGTCACTATTTGTCGGTACAGCGACATGTGGAGTCTCTTTTGTGCGATCGATCGGAAACCTAGGTGGAGTGTTCTGTTGAGATACCATTCCGTCCGGGTTCACTGGTACCTTTGATATGTAAGATGTTTTCGGAGTGCTCGGATATGAAGGAGGAGTATTTGAAGTGTAGACGACTACTGGATTCTTTGAGGTTATGATAACTGTAGTTGGCACTTGATAGGTGTATTCTGGAGCATAACTGTATAGTGGTACAGGAGAAAAGGTTTGCGGTCCAGTCTTGTCAGAAGGGCCCTTTGTGGTGTAGAGGGCTGGCGAGTCTGTTGGATTCGAGTTGGTAGTCTGGTTTTGACAATAAAATGGAGGAGTAAACTCCGGTAGTGGACTGTACGTCGTGTTGGAGCCGAGGGTGATTGTTGTCGTGTTGGGCATAACTATAAAGACAGTATTTCCAACTGAGGCGTTGGGGGTAATGCAGGCCCTCGTTTCATTGCTAGTAGGCGTTTGCCTGTTGAAGGTAGGAAGCGTATAAATAACATAGCCATCATCTGATTCTGAAGCCGAAGCTGAAGCCGAATCACCTGAAGTTGTGTTAGTAGCGGAAGAGCTAGAATTGAAAGTCGATGGAGACGTGATCGAACTTGGTGGCAAGGATGCCGATACAATGATTGAGGTCAGAGGAGAGGTAAAGTTGGCGTTGTCACTTTCCAGCTGCGTAGATGATGGTAATAGCGATCGTGTCTCTAAAGCGGAGCTTGGAGGTGTGTTGGTTAATGGAAAATCATTCGATGGTCCCGTTGGTCCCCAAACTGGCGACTGTGGTAAAATCGACGGAGTCAATGAAGGTATAGCGGAGTCGCTGGAATTAAGAAATCGTTTAAAGTTTCCTTGTATATAAATTTAGATGGATTCATTGAAATTTGGTCTGGGATGTGCACCTGCAGCAACCACATTAGAACAGCAGTTCAATATAACCGCCATCCATGGGATATTTGCCCAACGCTGAGACATTGCTTGCGATATTGTAACATCGATGTTGTGCGGTGAGCTTGAGATGAATCTGGGCCGACTATGGGCAGTTACAGGCCGCAGGTTCCTAGATGGGATAGAAGGGCAAGGTTGAGATCTCAAATAACGATTAGAGAATGCTAGGCAAGTGTATAGGAACGAATATGCTGGAGCAAATTGACAGTGGGCCGAAATGAACGGGATCAGATACAAGAGGGTACGGTCTCTACTTCACGATGACGGTCTACGCAAAATTTCTTTTCGAAATTCCCTGTCGCAAGAAATTGAAAATTTCAGAGATGATCTAGCCTTTTGCTTTCTGCAGGTAGCAATATCAGCATGCCAAAAGCTGCGCGGCGTGCATAGAGGGAATTCAAAGATCCAAGCTTGCGGTCAGGCCAGGATGACGCCCGGTTCGAATTCCACGTAAAGTCAATAATGAACCGTTCCCGCGGGAAAGCCACTTACTGGGCTGGGGTACATCCCCGCGTGTTCCGTTATTTTGTGGATGGTGGTTGAGTACCGTAAGACTTAACGAGTCCTGTATTAAGAATCCGAAGAGTTGAACCAAACAGTGACGAAGTTCTCATTTCATGCTTATACATGACCTTGCCTTCCCATGTATGCTCATTCTAGACTTCCTCGTAACACTAGAGAGGCAATACGATCATGTTCGTGAGAAACCCCTACCAAATCATGCCTATTACCAAGAGATACTAAAGTTTTGAAGCAGCTCGTGGTGATGCAAGGACACACACTTGGTATGATTAAGCATCTGAAGGAGCTATATGCAAGTCTTGCGAGGTGGCATACGGACATACGGGCATACCTAGCATGCCAATGCTAGCTGAATATCGACTATTGAAATACGAACATCAAACTTTGATCAATTTCAGCACGTCCCCATCGACGAATCATGAAATAGCAAGAATTGACTACATGTGCATTAAGAAATAGATGAAAAACAAACCTGTCGTACTCCCAGGATGAGACAGAGAATTATACGAGTTGCAGCTTCGCGTTCGTATTGTGGCCTTATGATTTCGTGGAGTAACGTCGAGTAACACCCCCGGATTCCATGAAACACTTCTATTCTCGGAGAATATTCGTAATGCAGAACATTTTGGACATCTTCCTCCGGGGGGGTTGCCGTCCCTGGCGCTAATAGTATGACACTCTCGAGCTCGGCGCACTTGGTGTGGTACTTGGAGCCAATACTAACTATCGTAAGCACGGCTGCGATAGATTGTGGCATGGTGCAAACCGTGTAGGCGCACTTAGCATGCTGGTCAGAACGAGTCTATTACTCACTTGCAGCTCACTCTCTGCTCTTACCGTTTCCCCTTGATCCTCCAATCGGATCTATAAGCCCTCGTGCTGTGAATGACATTCTGTTGTGTGCGTATCATCTGATTTGTGAATTGCAGTAGACGGGCCGAAGGCAGGTAAGCCAATCTATCGGTGCTGAAACGGTAAGACGACGACGGGTTCTGATGTTTGATACGATTGCGGGCTCGTAAACTCTTCGTGATGTTGACGATTCTTCTGATGTACTTGCATGATGTACAGGAAGTAGCCTCACTGACCTTCTCGTTCGTGTAAATTCCAGCGACACAACGTCACAGTGCCGCTTTTGGAGGATGACAACGGCGCTCTAAGGAAATCTCACCTCGACCAGCGCGATACCGACGCCGACGACCAAGAAAAGTTTCGTCTCCACCCGAGCCTCTTGCAACCTCTCATCTCTCCAATGCGTCGGGCAGTCTCACATCGGCTCCCTGTCTGGCGTCTGGCTTTCCGACCCCAAAGTACTAGTTCTGTCTTTTCCATGTTCTGCACGTACTTCTACACGTACTAAAGGAGCAAGCGTTCTTGGTAGCAAACAGATCCTCATGGAAGTTTGAGTGAATTATTGTTTTTACTTCTTACTTATCTAGCTGCATTACACACTTCTGCTTGTACGTAAAGTAGGTTTCTTATTTTCTGGCAGTTGAAGCATGTGGAAATCTACAGCTCCGGTATCATGGGAACTGGCGGTTTTTGATTCCATACCATTTCTCAACTTCAATGTCAAGTACTTTGATGTGCGCTCTTCAATATCCAGGCGCATCGCATTGCACCTTTTAAAGTCGTCAACCCAAGGGCTCGCTGCGGACAACAGGCGCTTTCCTCCTTCTCCCCTCGTTTTCCATCATTTCCCTGCGAGTACAGATTCGAAGACAATCACCACCCATCTATCATCCGATTCCCCTAACCTAGCACAGCATAATATCCGAATAAACCCTCTATCATTTCTTATGTCACTGCTTGTCCCATCACCTTCCCCTTGGACAAGCCTCTTCTGGACGGGTCTGTTATATACCACACCACATGAGGCTTGGTATTATCAGCCTTCGGGAGAATCTTCCATCTCAGTCCTTGTAAGCTTCCAACACTTACCTCACACCGAATTCCTCCGATCTTTTCATGTTCTTTAGATACTTCCGAGCTTACAGCTTACTAGTTGCTGCAAGGGACGGAATTCTACGTCGCATGAAAATTACACCCGGCATACAACCAAGCTCTCTGATCTGCTGCGGGAAATCTTTATTGTACCTCCTGAAATGCGACAATAAGAATACCTTCTCTTATCATCGACGATGAGAAACAAGTTTCTCTTGCCTATCCTGCCGATATGCTTCGTCCTTGTCGGCAGCTCTCCATCTCCGCTCAGTGTCCCTCCTTCTACCCAATGGTATGCACAGTCCGACTTTACTTGCGCTTCGACATACTAACCAAATCAAAGGTACGGCGATGATGGAACATGGAGCGCTATCTCAATACGTGTCGGTACACCCGAGCAGTGGGCAGATGTGCTCGTCAGTACAGCATTATCAGAAATATGGGTTGTGGGAACTGGCGGTTGCGCAAATGGTGAGTCGCACTGTTCAACCAGCGGCCTTCATAGATTGCGCTCGGTTGTTGCTCATTGGAATCATATCTATCCTTGTATCCATATTCACTTGCATTCTCAAAGTCTTGGTCTTTTTATCCTCCAAGAACTCCTCTCCATATACTAAACCAGTTTTACAGACTCTGTTTGCGCCACCAGTAGGGGACATATCGTCGACCCATCCAAATCGTCTACATGGCAACCAGAAGGCGCGTTCGATCTTTCTCTTGATCCTCAGCTAGGATTCGAAGGATATGCGGAGTATGGATTAGATCGAATAAATTTTGGAACATCGAACGTTTCCGCTCCAAGTATTATTGTTGGGTCCATCAATACAACCGAGTATTGGTTGGGGGTTTTCGGTCTCGGAATCATACCAGGAAACTTCACCCAAAACACTGTATTGAGTCCTATAAGTGTTCTTGTAGAAACAGCAAATGCAATACCCAGCCATAGTTATGGTTATACTGCTGGGGCGAAATACCGTAAGTTGTGTGTGTACAGACTTCTAGAGTTGTCCTAACATTCACAGAGCAGAAAGGAGAACCTGTATCATTGACACTTGGAGGTTACGATGAAAACCGATTGGTTGATCATGACATCTCATTCGAGCTGAATCCTAGCTCTCAACCACAAGTTTACGTGAACTCCATTTCAGTGGCATCTAACACGGGATCAGGCAATCCAATAAATTTAGTATCTACAACGGATAGGATTTCCGCAAATATTGACAGCTCGACTCCCTACTTATGGCTGCCGCCCATTATCTGTAATCGTTTCGCTGAAGCGCTGGGATTAACTTACAACAAGACCCTTAACTTGTACACGTTCGATGCCAATACGTCTCAACACACCAATTTGTCGGAATCGGAGATAAATTTTACCTTTCGACTGTCAGACCTGGGATCATCTACGGAAGTTGTTAATATCACACTACCCTACCCTGCGTTCGACTTACAGTTAACATTTCCATTCATCCCGAATACCACCTACGGTTCCGATGACGCTTCAAAATACTACTTTCCTTTGGCGCAGGCGTCAAATGAAGCTCAATACACCATTGGAAGAGCCTTTCTTCAAGAGGCTTATCTTATAGTTGATTATGAGCGGAACAACTTTTCGGTTCATCAAGCGGTTCATACAGCTAACCCGTTGTACAACACCAGTATCATCACTATTTCATCGCCCTCAAACTCGGCTTTTACAGGAAACCCTGCCAACAGCTCTGCGGGCTCTGGGCATACTACTGCAGGTAGTGAATCACGAAAAATGAGTCTGTCCAGTGGAGCACTTGCAGGAATTGTGATTGGATGCGTAGCACTTCTGGGGTTGATTGCATTTGCCCTCTGGTACTGCCGACGTAATCGACGATCTCCTCGCAACAGTATCCGCATCGACAACAGCAAAGACATTAAGCCTGAACTTGGTACGGCTCTTGATGGTTTGTCACGATTTTCTCGATCACGGACAGCACAAGAGGTTCCTGGTGATGCTCATTATCCAACCGAAGTTGGAACAGATACTACACATGCTCGGTTTGAGCTTCCTGCCGACATGCCTTTGGAACTACACAGCGAATCAAACACATTGTCTGGTACAACAGACTTTGGATCTATGCATCACGCATACCCACCAGAAAAAGTCGAACCCGATGCCACTCACCCAGCGTTTCGACTACAGACACCACACTCTCCAATTAGTCCCGTCACTGCACACGGTCATTCCTACAGCGGTGAATTATCACCTGTGACCCCTCGATTCGTAGCCAATTCATCACCACAGCGCTACGCCGGAGTCGAAAGAGATAGTCCTACAGGATTTCTAGGTCCACTGCCTGAAACCATCCGTTTTCCACCAGAGTTAGTTCCAAGGTCTATAGCTTCTTCAGGAGGGACTATCGTAGCTACAGGCACGAATTATTCTTCTACCGATAGCACATGGGGTAGCAACTACACAGATGATGAACGTGCCGCAATTGTAGGCGATCTGTTTGGCAGCGGTGGAGTCACGGCCCATGAACTGGAAATTCGACGTCAGCAAGCTCGCGAAAAGTTTCGTGCTGAAGAATTCCAACAAATCCGCAACGGCATTCAGGTTCGTGGAGAATCAAATCCATATGGAAATCAACGTCGACTAGCGGGCCCAGATGTTGTACATGTTCCTCAGCCGGCTCGTCGACGCTTTAGTTTCGAGGATGCCGAAGGGACCATCTGATTCTCGACGGATTTTCAGAATTGGAGCACGGAGGTGTGCTAAGCAGGACTTGATGTTTAGTTACTAATCAAGTGGAGTATAAAGGGAATAGATATATCAGTTGTAATAGCTTTATGGTCTTTGGCTTTGTTGAAATGGCATTTTTAGCGACGGCGTTTTTGATACATGGAAAGGACTTGGTGTTTGGTACTCTTATTCTCTGGGCGTACAGTGCGTCATTGTCTAGTCTAGGTACATAGACAGCTAGGCTTTTATGATGTACACATTGTAGTACATTGACAGCTTGGCAAAGCATGGTAGCTTTTGGGACACAGCATCGGGACTTTGATGATCTGGCACCGGCGACCGACGGTGCATACACTTATAGGCATATACACCCGTAAGATCCCATAATAATAATGATAGAAATTATGACTCGTCTGATCGTGGCTCTTCCTTCCACTACATCTGCAATCGTGTGATGTGGTGAGAACGTGGCTTCTTCCTTTTCCATACCCTACCTCCCCTTTTCCCACGCGGGACTCCCGTGTTGAAGATTTTGGGATTATATCCTTGTTTGCTTTTCATTCATGCTTTCTATGCCGTGTGGCTGTGATGAAAAGTGTACGTCAGATTGACTGATTGAATCCTTCTTGTGTAGCCATCTTGCAGTCACAAGATTACTTCTCTTTTGAAGAGGAGAATGGCCTGGCATTTCACTCCAAGCTTTTGGCTGAATATGATCGTTGACTCATACCACTGTCACTCATACGCAGCTTCGTAAATCTAAGAAATGCCGCTGCGCTGCAAATGCCATCCACCCACTGCCGTACACAGGTTCGACAAGGTGACATGATCGCCTCTGTCCACAAATCAACCCATTCGTATCAATCCAATCCACATACACACAACAAGCCCAAGCACAAATTTGTATTCCCTATCACCTAACCACTATCCTCAAATCTCAAAAGCAATACAAACAACGTCATTCAAACCCCGCGTCTCTAAGCCACACCCTCCCGATTGGTTCTCCCCATACATTCACGTTACACCACTTCTCCGCCAAATACGCATGCGCCTATCATCTCCATCACACCTCAGCACCTCACATCCAACAAACTCACCCCGCGCCATATAACTGGCTGTCGACACAGCTGCGGGGAAACCTTCGTTCTTGGATATCGTAACTTCATCACTGCCATCGCAGCCCAACCAGAAAAAAAGAAACTATGATAAATGATAAATGAGAAAATGATCAACATGATCATCGCTTGTCACACAGCGTGGTGAGACAGTTTATATAAGATAGATACATAGGTAGGTTGGGAAGACCCTTTTGCTTTGATATCTCTATGCTGTTTTATCTTGGCTGCTGTACCTTTTTTATATCTGCGAACATTGTTCTATATACTTTGATCTTGGACGACGTTGAAGTTTATACTCTCTGAAGAGATAACAACATACGTCTACAAGTGACAGACGAATCGAAGTGTTGTCAATATTGATTGGATTCGGATTGCACAACGGGATTTCTACCGTGATTGGATTCGAGACTGATACGGAGTGATACGAATTGATTAACTTCTGTGGTCAATTGAGACAGACTGGGAGTATAGTGCACTACGAAAAAGAGAGGAAATCAAATATGGCATCACCGCAAGGTTCGTGTTCACCTCAATGCACTTTTCTCGCTCCTCTTTACCCTCCCATCCCACTCCTTTTTCACCTCCCTTCCCCACTCATCTATTTCCGTCCGCCTCCCCTCCACCACACCCTCAAATCTACTCTCCGCTTCTAAACTTCCACCAATCTACTAACTCATTTCCTTCCTCCCCCAGCAAACCGCTCACCATCCCCCACCTCTCCTACCAACACCAACGACCCCTTCGCCGCTCAACGCACCGAAAACCACACCTTCAACAACCAAAGCACCGCCCGCTCACCAATCGCCATCCCTTCTCCTACCACTACAAACAATGATTCCTCTCAGCCGCAGCAACATTCGGGTTCGCCGTCTCAGGATCGTCGTCTGAGTTCTGATGAATGGGGTAATATATTTTTCCCTTCCCTTCCCTTTCCTTCCCTTCCCTTCTCTCCCTTTCATCCTTTTCCTTCTCTTTCTCCTCACATCCATCCCCCATCCAGCCGAAACCCCGCTAACACTCCCCCAGACGCATCCAAAACCCCACCATCCCGCTTCCAAAAACGCAAAGGCTCCATCTACGCCACGCCCAGCAGCCGCGACGGTCACGTCGACAAGCACATTGATCGGGACGCGGTATTCCATGCTACGCATGCGGAGAAGGGGTGGGGGAGTGTTTTTGGGAAGGGGGCTGCTGGGGGGAGGAGGGGGAGTAAAGGGGAGGGGGTTTAGTGGAGAAGGGGGTTGTGGGTGAGGTTGGGGGTGGGGGTGGAGAGGTCAAAGTTGATGGTTGAGATGGGGGGAGGTGGGGGTCTGTGATAGAGAAGGAAAAGGGGGGAAGATAGCGGACGTAGAAAGAGGGGGAAATGGAAGGAAAGCGATGAAGGAGTAGTAGGCTAGGAATCCGATGCAATATACGTAGGCGATGGAAGAACTGTTACAGCACAAATAAGCATGCACGAAATCGAATGGTATGAGCATGATCAAAACGTAGCCAAGTCAGCAGTGAAAGAATTTGCACGAACACAATCAGCCACAAACAAACAAGTAAGCGTACCATATGCGGAGTAGGTTAATATATACTTCCTCAGATCAACGCATGGTTGGTACCATTCTACCTATGTACTATCTATATGATGCGTCTATAAGGTCAGAACCCTGGGTGAGAAACAACCCCTCTATATATACTACTGCGCCGAACTACCATTTCTCCAAAACCGGTGCCTTAACCACTGTATCCCCATCTAATTTCTGGTCATCTTCCACCACGGCCGGCGTATCCGCAACCGTATACACCAGTTTCACACCGCTGACCTTTCCCGATGCGATATCCATGATTCTAAATCCATTAGTTAGCCAAAAGAATACACATGATCTGCAAAGTACGAAGATAACCCACCCAGTCGGCACTCCTCCCAACCCCCCCTCTCTCACCTCCACCGGATGCGGCACCACCTTCCCCTGCGCCACCAGCTCAGCATTCAACTTCCAGAACATCTTCCCATACTCGAAAACCTCCTTCATGGCCGGGAACTCCTTTCCGAACTTGACAAACGGTTCGCCGACCGTGGTATACACGAGTATAACCTGCGCGTTGACGTTGGGCTCGTCTTTCCGCGGGAACGTATCTATGGGGAGAAGACCAATGTAATTGAGCGTTTCGGTGGTCGTGCTTTCGGGAGGGAAAGCCTCCGCGCAGATCTTGAAACTGTCTGTCGTAGAGATGGTGTCCAGAATATAGTGCAGGGACGAGTTGGTGAACTTGCGGATTTGCTCAGCGCAGCTCGGGTCCCGGTAATCGAAGACGGCGTCGGCGCCGCGGGATTTGACTAAGTCGAAGTTTTTTGGACTGCAGGTTGTGAGGACTGTGAGGCCGGAACTTGGTGAGTAGTTTAGTATTTTTGCGCTTGCTGGATGTGGAAGGGGTTTACGAACAGTTTGGCGTATTGGATGGCAATAGTGCCGGTGGCTGTACTGCCGCCGTAGATCAATATCGGGAATGGCTTCTCTGCGGGATTTGCAGGCAGTGGTAGCTTGAAGGTCATGTAGAGTGTTTGGGCGACGGTTGTGATGCCTACACCGAATGTGGCAGCCTCTTCGAAGCTCATGTTTTCTGGGATCTTGGCTAAATGCCCATCACGCACCATTGCGTACTCCGCATAGGCGCCATCCTCGATATTGCTCTGTGCATAATCGTTAGAAACCGGTCATCTTAACGTATTTCTGAATGGGCAATGCTTAACTCACAGTGTTGGCGCCGTGAGCAAGCGCGAAAACTCGGTCACCCTTTTTCACATCCACTGTACACTCACTGCCGACTTCCTCGACTATGCCGGACAAATCACAGCCTAGGAACGTCCAAAATGAATGCATGATCTGGGTGAGATTACAGCAGTGGTAGTCACTTACCAAGGATATGTCCAATTGGACCAGCACTAGCTACATGGTGAAAGTCGGCTTTGGTGCAAAAGTCAATAAGATGATCGGTAGGTTTGAGGAGAGTTTGACTCACTGGGATTAATTGCAACTGCAGCTGTCTTGACCTTCACATATCCTGGTCGCATAGCTTGCTCCTTGATTTCGGCCAAAGCTGGCCTACCACGTTCTTTGATAATGACGGCCTTCATGATGCCAGATTGGATGTTGTTTTTGGAAAGATGGAAGAGTAAAGAAAGTGGAATTGCTGTCTGCAAGAAAATAGAGAAGGACAGCAAAATTCCCCTCCAAATATATTGGAAAAATTGTCGAGTAATGTAAGTGTTATGAATGCACAGTCCTCAACCAACCAATAGACGGCTGAGTGAAGATATCTCCATATGTAAGCCAACGATATTTCAGCGATGTAGGTGCAAGGCACGGATGCAACGTTCTCATTTTTGTCATTTTTATACACGAAAATCGCATGCATGAGCCTCGGCATGGTTATCCAGCCAAAAGCATCTTTCATCTTGGGGGCGTGAAGTCCATAATTTGCCGGCACTTACAAGACGATTGCTCTATTGGTTGTTGCACAGAAACTTCGTATTGCCTATGGTATGTTTAGTATACAATGCCGAAATTCCATCATAAACCATCATCCATACTAATCATCCATACTAATCAGTGTGATCATCCATGTAAAACATTACAGTATATCTGGCGCCCCTGAGCTTGATATCATTGCTCTTCGCGTCTGTAAGCCACCATTCGCCTCCTCGCACAAATCAAAAGTGTCACTGACGCCATTTCCTCCATTTCCAGTATAATACAGACCGTAACTCGAAACGATATCTACATTCTTGTACGAAAGCACAGTAGAAGCGCAAATAAATAGCACAATAAACCAACTAACCGAAGCAACCAAATAACTAATGGATCAACTGATTCAGATGTCGCCGGTATCCAGCCAGGCAGAAATAGGACAATTCGAGATCGAGCCAGAAACGCCAGTTGTAGTTGTGTCCAGTGTAATGTTCGGTCGATGTAGCTAGCAGATGAAATATATCCTGATCAAAATACTCGAATTTTCTCTCTCTTGACCGTTTCCAATACTTCGCCATGGTATTTCCTCTTCTTTCCAACAATCACCACTTCATTATCGTCATCGTTCACCGTAGGTGTTTGAAGGCCAGGAGTATCGATGGTCATTGCATCCGTCAGACTGCCTTCAGCAGCACTGCCAGTTCTTTCCATGGAGGCACTGGTGGCTTCACTACCATCACCATCGATAGCTTGACCAAAGCGCTTCTCCCACTCCTCGACCCACTCCTTCTCTAGAGTCTCACAGACCTTCCTATCGTTGCCGTTCTCCGCAAAATTAATCGAACAACTCTTGCACTGCACATAAAATGCCTGTGTCATGGCATTAAATCCCAACAGTTCATACTCGATGAGGTTGTCACCGATAGGTTTGAACATTTGCCAATCCAAACAATCCTCGCACTCAGCCTTCTCGCACCAGCGACATCTGTATAACATACCGCCAGCATCTCCAGTCTTCTGCCCGCAATTGCCACATTGATGTTGTGGGCAATGGAACTGAGCTCCTTTTGCTTTGACCTGAAATTCTTTATCAAGACAGCGGACGTGGTAGGCGCGGGGACATAAGTTACAGCAAACAATTGAACCGCCATCCATGCAGACCTGACAATGAGATTGGGGTTCGATTGCTGCCTTCTTTTCGCGCTTTCGATCAGCGAAAGAATGATCTGTGGAACTAATCGTCTTGACGGCTTCCCATTTTCCATTGTTAACAGTGTCTTTTGAAACCATGTACCCATCGATGAGTACCGTGGTGTTTTTTCCAATACGTCGATCTGCCCGAGTGGCATTGAAATCGGCAGCGATATCACGGTAGTTTTGGGGCTTTCCGCGAGCAAGAAGCTTCCCATTGAGGATTTTGGACTCGACACGTTCAACTTCCGTTAGCCACTTCCTCTCCGACTCTTCGTCGATATCTGCATCCTGAACCACGTCTTTTTTGATTGTAATGTCGGCTGGCTGGTCCTTGCATTTTGCCACTGTCGTCTCCCAGTCCCACTTTAACATTTCGTGAACGTCTATATCTGGTCGAGAGATAGCCGATGCACCACGACGAATCAAGGTCATCAGCTGGTTGGTATCCATCTGCGGTATTTCATCGTCGTCGCCACCATCAAGTCCTTGCTTCCCCTTGTTATTTTTGGCCCCGAATTTCGTGTGTATATCTTCCATGGATTCAGTGACCTTCGCGGATAGGTAAAGCTTCTTCTGAATACGTCCCATCATTTGTTCTTCGACAGTCCCTTGGGAAACCAACTTGTAGACAGTAACAGGATTTGTCTGACCTATACGATGCGCACGAGCGATAGCTTGCAAGGTAATTTGAGGGTTCCAGTCTTGGTCAAGAAGAACAACATCTGATGCTGACGCCAGATTGATGCCCAATCCGCCAGCCCTCGTGGAAATTAGCATAACCCGGTAATTGCTCTCGAGGTCGTTGAGCATGCGGATGGAGAGATTGCGTCGGGCTCTGCATGTACCACCATCGATCCTGGCCTGGTGGAATATCGTACCGTCACCGCCTCTAAGATGCAGAAACTCCTCGACAAGATCTAACATCTTGGTGAAGCCAGAGAAGATAACTGTGGTCTGTGTCAGTCTCAATTGAAGAACACCATGGATTTCAAGAAGAAATGCGTGACTTACGGATCTTTTTCTTTTGTTTGATAACCAACTCGTTAATCAGCTTCTCCAACACAATGAACTTTCCAGACGCCTCGATCAGATGGTCCCCCGAATAGTACGGATCAGGTTCTGCGGCTTGGATCTGATACGGGTGGTTGCATACTTTACGCAACTGCATGACCAAGTTCATCAACTTTCGCCATTCAGTTGTGTGGCTGCTCTCGCTCTTTGTGGCAGTCTTTTCACGAAGCACGGTCTCTTGCAGAATCCTCTTGCTGTCCTTCCATGCTTCAGTACCATCTGCCGCATTTTCCTCAAATGCATCAAGAGCTTGTGCTTCAAGCTTTGCGAGCTGCTGGTCTTCCGCTTCACCGTTCGTATCTGCTGTATCCAAATCTCTCAACGCCTCCTCTTCTTTGCTTCTGCTCGAGCTAAAGAGTTCGTTGAGGATTCCCTTATCCGCCTTCGTGATCAAGCGCTCATACCAGAACTTCTGCATCGGGGTCAAAGGAACACATAGTAGGAGTTCGTTTTTGGGAGGTAAGCCCAATTCAACACCTGGGGAATTCTTCATTCGTCGAAGCATGATCAATTCAAGAAGATGACGAGCGGCATCAATTACATCTTTGGAGAAGTCTCCTTTGGAGAGATTGAACGAGGCGTCGAATAGTGCTTTCGTTTGTTCGGTGAAAACTTCTGGATAGAGGAAGTGGAGTAGGGACCAGAGCTCGCTGAGGTTATTCTGGAGTGGGGTACCAGTTAGAATTAGACGGTATTCCGCCTGGAGTCCTTGAAGCGACTTGGATACCAAGCTGTCATGGTTTTTCACCTTTTTGAAATCTGGTCAGTGCCGAACTGAGTGTAAACTAGAACCAGACACTTACCGTATGACCCTCATCCAAAACAACGTATCTCCAAACAAACGCCCGCTTGAACCATGCTTGTTCAGCCCGGTAAGCTCTAAACAAGACCGATATGATTAGTGGGAGCTTCAGCAAGCCAAGAGTAGGTTACTGCAATAATTCTGTTTGGCTACAAATGAAAACACGGAATGAGGATATCACAAGGCAAAATTAATACTCACTCGTACGTCGTAACGACCAGGTCGACACCGATATCCTCCTCGTCCTCAGAATCTGTATCTGGTAGAATGGCATCCTTTTTAGTGGTCTTGCGTCGGCCCCTCCTTTTGGCTTTTGCTTGCGCAGTTAAATTGCCGTGCATGTCGATCTCCCCAACTACGATTTGCTTGAGACGAGTTCGTTCCTTGATAGGACCATGAAAGCGGATTGCCTTCAAGCCTGGGGTCCATTTCTTGGCTTCCGTCATCCAACTGCTTAGAACAGATAGAGGGCACACGATCAGGAATGGACGTTGCAATCTTCCGGTTCCAGTCTTCGGATCATTCTCCTTGAGGTGTTGAATTAAGGAGAGGGTTTGGAGGGTCTTTCCCAGTCCCATTTCGTCACCTAAGATCCCGCTAAGACCATTCCTGTGAAGGTAGAGCATAAAGCTGAGACCGGACAGCTGGTAGGGTTTCATGGTAGCTTTGACGCCTTTTGGTTGCCTGGCGAGTTCTTCGTACGGTTGGACAGTAGGCAGCTTTGCACGTTCATCCTCAGATAGTTGCTTGTACTTCTCAATCAGCTTGCTGATGTAATTGTTCTCGGGAAGCAATGGTAACCAGAAATCTTTCTTGTCAACCAAAAAGGTGTTTCTGCGACCAGCCGTCTCATTGGCGATCTCTCGTCTGATTTCACTTCTCTTACTAGCAACTGGTGTGAAGTTCAATTCAGATAAATCAAATCCCACATCTGCATTCACTCTGTCTGCCACAGATCGTCGTGATTTTTCCGGTGACCACCCATTCTCTTGAGCTTTCAGAGAATTATTGGGTTTTCGCTTTCGTAAGGACCGCCCATTGACAGTGCTGTACTCAATGTCCATTTCGTCTTCCTTCTCATTATTCTGTTTGGTATCGACTTCAACTTTCACGGCATGAAGATCGGAATCTTGGCGTGAGCTGCGTATAGAAGTAGTTTGTGGGGACCCATTACTTGAGCTCGAGGAATTCCTTGCCTTCTGGGGGCCTGTGATTGTGGACGTTAGATGTAATCCAATGCCAATCTGAGAGCGTGACGAGGAAAAAGAAACAAGAGAAACTGAAGGAGATATTCATGAATATACTTACTGTTAGATGGGCTATCTTTTTTGTGGCCAGGCTGAACACCAGGCAGGAACATTGCCAATAAACTCGAAGCAGTGCGAGCAGCACGTTCACCACGAGAGGGAGGAGTTTGCGCGTCCATGAGTGGTGGATGTGAAAAGAATTGGTAAGTCTTTCGTTTTATTTAATCGCAAATGTTGTCATTTCCGCACCGTGAAGGCAACAACAAAACAGTGTTGGTATGAGCTCAATTATTATTTGTAATGGAAGGAAATTGAAGAGAATTATGTAGGTTGAAGGAAAGAGAACTAGATCTATTAATTCACTATCAAGAAAGAGACCACATAGGAAGGTGAATCATTGAAGCCAAGAGTATGCAGTTGACATTTTGTATTGTAGTCCGTTCAATGTTGAGGGGAACACAATCAGAAATTCACATCAATGCAACAAATGCGATTTACCCCTTGTTCAAATGGAGGAATTTTGAACGCAGATGTCACAAAAATAAATTTAAGCTTAAATTTAGCGGTATTAAGGTCCCTATCTTGGAACCGTCGCGAGGGCAACAACTCGCAAGTGCAGGCGGCAATAACTTTGAATGAGGAACTGATTGATTTCGAAGACTTTGCTTTTGGTATGAGAAGCTGTAGATTATTGCATTGTTTTATTGCAAAGTTTGTAGTTTTGAGGACTAGAAATGATATGCTCGACACACTGCATTGCTCTCCACTGCACGGCACCTGCAGGGATCCACCATCATTTCTTATCGTTATCAGCTCGGACTAATAATCTTCCATACCGGGCTCCAGAAATTGTGAGGTTCAAGGTAATTACCTAAACACATTTCTCAGACATCTCGCATTATGGAGCACCAACATTGAAGAGTTCCCAGTACTTTGCAGATATGGCGCGCCGGTAATAATTACTTTACTTCTCACTAGAGCGAGTGCCCCGCATCCGCTTTTATTCCTACCATGGCTCCGTTTTACCCCGTAACCATCTGCAGGTCCGATGGCCAGTTGGAGGTCATCACCAAAACGGGCGTGAAAGAACTCAATCGACCAACAGCCGCGCAACTGAACGACTCTCCAGACGCAGAAGGAACAATTGATTGCTACAAGAAGCTTGAACCTGATGAACCAAAAGCTGTGGATTGGAGAAGAAAGATTGGGGGCATGCTGATGCACTATTTGGGTGGCCGAGAACATGCAGGTACAAAACGGGTCTCATCTTGGCTATTTCGAGGGAGCTAACCCAGACCAGATAGGAATTATATACTCAAAGACTTACCCGAGGGATATGTATTATGGGAACATGTCAAATATAATGTCGAGAAATTGGCAGAGGAGAAGAAAAAGGGCAAACACGCGGCTGGGATTTTCGAACGACAAGATGCTTATTTATACGGACATCCACAAGGGCGAAAGAAGCGATATCGAAGTCCGGCAGATTTCTTCCCACATGTGTTATGGTTAGCAACCGATAAGGATGGAGACCCAAGGAATTGCTCTTGCAAAGTGTGCTCGCCAGATGGAGAGGAAGACCCTCAGGAAGAAAATGTCAAGGTCGAAGTTGTTATACCAGCGAAGAAGGAAGTAAAACCTGCGCCAATGGTGGCGAATATACCACAGAAAGCTGCGCCTGCGCCTATGAAACCTCCTCCTCAAAGCGCCTCGCCGATTCGATCAGCCGAACAAAGATTAGATGGTGATCCAAACAGCGGTTATCTTTATCGACCTGGAGAGTTGGTTTGGTTCAATAGAGGACATGCTTGGGGTCTTGCTGTTATTTCAAAACGAAGGATCGACAACAATGCCGCGCAGTACTTGGTGCAACCTCTTTCCCATCCACTCAGCCATCCGCCATTCCAAATTAAAGAGCAGGAATCGATACGACCTTGGCTAGCCTGGAGTGTCCCGACCACCACAATTCCTCAAATCAACAATCTCACCTATGAACAAGTACCTTGGGATCGAATCATCAGAGGAGAATTTGGATCTGGAGATTTCCAAGTCGATGGCAGTATCCTAGCCGCCAAAGGCATTGACGGAAGTTACTCTCTCTACGACCGCATCGAAAGCCCGCTTGTTGGCCCAGGTGAAGTTCACTACAACGGGATGTTCCTCGGCGCTGAGAAGATATGGGTCGGCGAACCCGTGCGTCTTCGAGTTCCCGGCGATGACATCGTTATCCTCGTTGTTCAAAAACTTATCGAGCGCACCATACCCTCCATGACCTCCATCGTCACTTTCGTAGGCGACGTCTACAAATTCATCGAAATGCCCATGCCCTACAACAACCGCTCCGAATGGCCTACTCCATCTCTTCCCGCCCGCATGGTCACAGATCTCCGCTTCCGAAACGAGGTCGCAGAGAATGCCAACAAACGCACTTGGTACGAATGGCAACTTCTAGAACCAGCAGCCCGGCGTGGTCTAGCGGATATCAAAGGCCGCTGGTACGAAACCCGAACATTACTTCCGGTGCTGCGTGGGGTAGAGCAGTATCAAATGGGAATTCAGAGGGGTGAGACAAGCGATGCGGGATTGTGGATGAATGGGAGAGGCGATACTAGTAGAGGGCCGGGAGTGAGGAAGAAGAATAGGAAGGATACGCTCGGACAGGCGGTTCCGCTTGATTTTAAGGTTAGCAGGGGGCTGGATGGACCTGCGCAGGATGATGTTTTCCCGGATGTGGGGAGCGCGCAACAACAGGCGTTTGTAATGCCTGATATTGATCAGTTTATGGATTTGGATGGCGCGGTGGGGCAGGGTGGGTTTACTGGGTGAGGGGTTGTAGACGGGTGCTTGACGGTGTGAGATTGGCTGTAGAGGGGTACTTTATTGTGAGATTGGCGAATTTGGGTTGGGAGACGGCGTTATAAAAATTGAAAACAGGTGCGTCATTGGGTAGGGAAGTGTATATCTATAATGCAGTTACTGATTGATGTGGATGGATGGCTGTATGCTGAGATAAGAAGAAGGTGGAAAGAGTAGCTGTAGGTGTGATAGATGATCTTGGGAATACATGACAAGATATTTCAGCCACTTCATTCGGACAGCTGGCATCCTATGGACGGCCTGCTCTGCTTGTTTTCTTTCTATTACCATTACATCTCAATTCCTCAACTGTTCTCCTGGATCTAGTGATTTTGGACTTGGAATCTTTCTCAAATACTTTGGTATATTATTTCGGGCACAGTTGTCCCTCCAGGTCAGAACTACATACCGATTTGGGATGATCCATTGCAGCTGATTGTCTCACTCGCTTGTAGCTGCTGGCTCCCAATCTGCGCTCCTAGGGGTGTGAAAAGCTCATGAGGAATTCGATTGGAATGGCGTAGACGTGTCCGGTTAGAATGTATGATTATTTGGTTCTCCAGGACCATGATGTCTTGTTCATGGAAGGTCGAGATGACGTAGACGGGGCGTTGAATGGCGTAGACGTTTCCGATTAGGGTGTATGATTGATTGGCCATTTGACGATTCTCCAGGACCATGATATCTTCTTCGCGGAAGGTCGAGGCGACATAGGCAGGACGTGGTCCCATTGCTTCGATGTGTTTGTGGATTGGAAGGCTGTAGCGCCTGTTGTCTGGCGGAGATCAGTTAGCTACTTGCCCAGCATCTGGAGGCAGGTTCTAGATGGTGTGCTTGGAGAGACTGGCGGTTCATTATGGATCGGGCCATGCGTGACTTGGGCAGAACACGGGACTACCTCACATTGGTTATAGTCGTTTCAAATGCGTCGTCTTACAAGCCGTACGAGAAACGCCTTGTTTTCATGGGGATTATTCGAGATGTAGACGCTGAGGTGCTCACCTCCCCCGCCCCGGCACAACTGTTATCAGACGAAGGTTCCCTTTTTCAGATATCTTTTGGACATTGTCGGCCTGCTTTTCTGCACCGGAGAGGTTGTGCTTAGGTAATATGTGCCCAGAACGCAGTAATCCCATAAGATACTAGTGGGAAAAGCCCAGGCCGTCGTGAACGCACTTCGGACACCTCAACTTTACTTCATCTTCATTTACCTTCAACATACGTGAAGTACTTTCTGAAGTATTTTTCACTCGCCAACACAATGGCGGAACAAAGAGATCGTGCCCCGTTCAACAATGAACGAGAGGATTTTGATCATAAGATGGAACAGTTGGATCAATGTATCGAAGCTGTTGGCATGCTTGACGCGGATTTTCAAAGAGTACTGGGTGAATCCACAGCCTCTCAAGAACAATGGACTCGCAACAAGGCGTTCCATGATAAATACAAGGCAGAAATGAATCAGTTGAGGGATGCAAAGAACCAACTACTGATTGCCTCTGCAAAGCCAGGAAGCTCAAAGCCTGATAACATCGATGCCACATCGAACAAAGTCACAAGCATTTTAAGTAAGCATACAGACATCCCACTATCTCAAGTGGTTGAGGCACTCGCTATCATTGCGCGAAGTCAAGGCTCACTCGATAGCGTGAGAGCTTTTAATCCTAAATTTACTGAGTTGCGGTACAACTTCGAGCTTGAGCCATGCCGTAAAGAGATTGAGAGACTTGAGGAACTTCTAGGGAGACCAAGTGATCAACCTACCGTATTGGTTCCGGCTACAGATCCCAGACTAGATACTCTTCGCCAGGAATTGTCACTGGAGAAAAAGAAAACTGCCGAGTGGGTAACAATGCTCATGAAATCAATTATCGGTGAGCTTGAGGAAGGTGTTTCCCAGCCGAGTCCGAATGCGTTTATCGTTCTCATACTCCTTCTTCCATTTAATGAGATGTACGCCTATTCAATGTGCATCTGTCTAGTCGGCAGAATGTCTTTATCGCCCCTCCCTTCCTTAAATTCTCATCGATGGTCTGGTACTTCCCCGCAATGTAATTCTTCTCCCACCTCTCATCATGTTACATCACCTCTTCCTCTATCTTGACCTCTGCTTCCGCCCATGACCTCGGCTGAAACTCTGGAGCATTCTCGATGATGTATGTTTCGGGCTTTAAACACACCTCGTTATTTGCGACGCGAACGTAGAATAGCCTGTAACGCCCAGGTGATTGAATTGTCCATCTCTTCCCCATGCGTTGATATTCTTCTCTAGCAACCTCTTCCCCAGGAAAGTCGTCCGTGGTTCGTTGGGGAATGATCTCAATGCCTGTTTCGAGATATGTGCGAACATCATCCTTCACTTCCCCGCCATCACCAAGACGGACGATGGCATAGAGAATGTATAAATGTGGCCTGGTATCAACTTTGAATTTCGTTTCTCCCGGTTCTTTTTCTTTTATTCTGACCCCTTTCATCTCCACCATTCGAATTTCGGCAATCGATCGGAACTTTGTGCTGGGCGTGTAGAGGACTTGGAAGAACATAGGCCGTTGTGCGAAGTACATGTGCATCTGCATATCTTTCGTGCGGAAAGGAATGAAGTGACGATTTATGTAGTGATCTAAATCATCGGATCCATCCCACACCAATGGGTCGTATCGTAGGCGATTATCGGGCTTCACCATGCTGACTTCGAGATTTGGCGTGTCAAAACCCTCCTGGCCCATGTAGTAGACCCTCTTGCTGCTGATGAGAAAATGTTCATTCTCCATGATCAGTCTCTTAAGCTTTGGATGCGTGAGGATCTTCTCGAAAGATAGATCTGCTTTCTTCAGATCTTCAACCGTAAACTCCTTTATCCCAAGCAGGGTCTCAAGCAGTTTTGTTTTCGCGTCATGGTCTTTCTGCGCATCCCAACCGAGATCCAACCAAGCAGTATTGTAAAATAACCCTTCCTCCTCTGTCACTTGCTCCAACGGTCCTTCGATCACAAAATCTGTACTCAGAAGATGGCGCAAAACAATCAACATGACGTCTAGAGCGTTCACGTCGACTTTGCTATGGAATGATGTCTCCGAATTCTTTGATATTGCAGGAATGGCTGGTGCCGCTTTGCATCCTGGTAGAGGACGGATAATCCGTAAAAAATTGAATTGGCGGATTCTCTCCATTGAATATTCCACTCTCATATCTCTCAGCATGGTACCTGCGTCTGCGGGTGCTAGTAGGATCCGCCGATTTGTTGTTGGTTGTCTTGTTGTGCTGGAGAAGGGCGCTCGATTCTTCCGTGAAGCTTGAGGGATATTCGAATTCGGTGGGTTAAGTCTGGTTGGAAGCAATACTGTGGGTATGAGGTGTTTATTTAGAGGGGAGTTTTTATGGAATTATCTCAGAAGTCGCTTAGAACGACAAGTTCGAAATTTCAAAAGAATAGAATTCACTTCGAGCTGGAAAGTACACATCATATTCGGACGAAGTCCTCGTCACGTAAATATTCAACGGGGTTTATTTCCAACAATAAATCCTCACGCAGACTGCTATCAATATAGTGAGCCATAGAGGCAAGACCAAAGATGAATGTGGACGCGATGAAACTTTTGCGCATGCTTCAAGGCTCGTGTTTTCTTCCATTGCTCTGATCAAAGCCTCATCTAGGATTGAGGTTCAAGGAGGTGGGGGCAAGCAAGCCGTGTGAGGTTGTGCATTATTAGGAACCCAGCAATCCAAGTGAAATGCTAAGGTGAAGAACTAGAAGATCATAGAATCAGCCGAATATTCACTACACTGAGTAAAGCAGGGCAGAGATATGCTACTGTCATCGTCCGCCAGCTAGATAAGAGGTAGATCCGGGGTGAGGACCAAAATCTCGTTCTCTACAGATTAGACGGCAAATAAAGCTGCGGCAACATGTCCCAAGTGGTTGAGGGACATTTAAATTACTACCTCGAGATAACAAGGGACAGACCCTGAATAGCTGAGTAGACACAGCAAGAATGCGGGTGCCATGAGGTTCTGAGAACTACGAGAAAGTTTTATACAACTCTGAGTTTTAACGTGTGAAACGTTTCTTCCACGGCGAGAACCGAACGATGCAATAGTATTACGCGCCACACAATGGAGGGCCGAACGAACTGCAGCATATCAAGTAGGTGACAGTCACGTCGGCTCTGGTGCACCCGAGATGGCGTGAATAATAGACATACCATATCGGCAGAGGTGTAGCAGTTAGGCTGAAACCATTCAAAAGAACTAGATGACGGGGGCCTCGATCCAATTCTTAAATTTCGAACCAGGTTGACTGTGTAAAGCAATTGAGAGATTGTGCAAATGTGACCAAATCGAATCTATATAACCCCCTAGGATGCAGCAAGACGCCTCCCAGATGAGTGTTTCGGTGGGCGTTCTAGTGTGTTCATCAAAACCTCACCCTCTTCCCCAAAACTCAAAAGTATTATTGTCAATTAACTCCTTCTAATTAAAACAGGAGCCTCCATTCGCTTCCCCTTTCTCAACAAATCCTGATACGCCAAACATGTTCCTTTGGTAAACCTAGTTCTACATTAAAATAAGTACAGAGGGGCCATCGTACAACGATAGTATAAACAAAGAAAAGCAGGTGAGAGCAACGACCGTATGACATGTATTCGACTACCTTTGGGTATAAAGCACCATTGGTATCCTCCTTCTAGCTATGGTTCGATCTTGTACCATCACTGATATCGCTCATACCTCGACCTAGTCACTATAAAAAGATACAAGTTCGATCTCCGCTCAGAACACTTCGGCCAGATTAACACTGCGGCCAAAATGAGGACTCATCTTGGCTGAGGTTTGCCAAACACTGCGTAAATACATGCTTTGGAAAGGCAATCCTATTCCACCAAAGGGCTGAATGCTAATCTCATGAGCTATGTTATCCTCTATATTGAAGACTTGGAGATCTCGATGTCTCGTAGACATCTCCCAGATCTGGTGCATCTCTTCCCTGGAGATTTGAGGAGCGTGATCTGCTAGAGCGTAAGTTTCACTAGAACCATGAATAGTTAGCACCAGACTCATCAGCGTGATCTTGGGGTACGGGAACATACCCATCATTGTCATCACCTAATCCCATACCCTCCTCATTTTCTTCTGAGAAAGATGGTTGTGCTTGTCTCTCTGGCGATAGGCTTGCATTCTCTCCGTCATCCATTCCACCGGCTTCTTGGGGAGATCCGAGCCCCCCAGACATGAACACGTCTTCGAACCCTTGATCATTGTTGGCTTGAGCGGAACCTGGGTGACCCAATGGCACGAATGGATCGTTATCGTCGAAAGGATCGTCGTGCGCATGGTCAATTTCCTGCTCACGACTAATTGCGGCCTTTCCATTTCTTCTGTTGAGGACCCATTCCTTCTTTTTCTCCAAGACTTGTGCTACGCTGAGGGAATTCTTCTTGAGCTCCCGATTTAGTGCAGCTTGTGAATCGGCCATGGACGGAAGACCAACCCGCCCTTCTTTATTGTAGCGATCCCAGGCCTTTGCAATACTGGTAAAGTCCACGGTCTTCAGCTGGTTCGAATCGTCACCCGCACTGATCTTAAATCCTTTTCTGACCACTTTAGGCAAGTGCTTAAGGAAGTCACAGTGTAACGGTTTCCGCTTTCCCCACACCTCGTAGCAAACTTCCTTGAAAGATTTCATACCGGCAGGGTCCAGCTTCCATCCGATGGCCTGTGATTTCTTCAATGCCTTTTGGAACTGATCTTCGAAAACTGGATTCTTTCTTGGAAACGCAGAATATGCGACGGACGGATTTTCTTCCGTACATCTTGCTTCCAATGCCTCTGCGAGAGCCCAAGTAACGTAGCTGGCATTGCCCCTGAAAAAAGGAAGGCACAATATCTTGCCAAATGATTCGCAAAAGTTTACAGAGAGATTTGTATCATTCTGAATGAACCTCGATTCTTCTCCTTCTTCCTTGTGCTCGTACCCGGGGTGGTCTGTCTTGGACATTGTGACCCCCGGAGGGAATAGATCTTGCGGCGCACAGTTGAATAATGCCAGGGTCTTCCTCCACAACGATATCTCCTGCTTGTACGTACCTCGTAAGAGGATTTCATCATCTTCCGTCCACTCAATTGAACCATCTTCAGCGTCTGAACCATTTGGACTTTCCTCATAATGCGACTCCGATAACTCGGAATCTGAAGGTCCAGTTCGTTTGACACGTTTTTTTCGAAGAGGTAAGCTTGGAATCGATTTCTTTTTCTGAGCGCGTTGTCGCGGCGAAATCGCCCTTCTTCTCTTCCTCGCTGGCATTTCCAACTCTGAGGAAGGAGCATCGTCAGAATTAGTGTCTGCAGGACTCGAGGTATCCTCTTCGTTTTCACGTCGTTGGGGCGGATCAGGCTTTACCAAATGGGATTTCGAGGATGACCTCGCGCCCGCGTGCTTCTGTGATGGCATTTTGTCGATGAAGGGTCGGTACTTGGTTTAATTCGAGTTGATAAGCAGGATGGCGGGGAAAAGATGGCAGTTAATGGCATAGAACACCTCGTTATTGTCGAGTGATGGATCACAAGCACGTTAGAGAATAGATGGACGCAACTTGGAAAGATTCTCTGCTATTTCGGTGATAGATGCGATTTTTTATGCCGAGTTGTTTTTGTAAATGTCTTGCGAAAATTCATGGCGTAGGTGGAGTATATTTCATATGGTTAAATTACTCCAAATCTCTCAAGAAAGTGAATGGCGGATATGAGTAGATATTGAAGTGAATGTATCCCCTCCCCAGACGACTCTTGGATCATGGTCGCTACGTAGGCCCATGGTAGTTTCTTTCTGATATTTGCTGCCGGCGACAGCTAACCTAGAAAGAACAAGAGGTAATCGAAGTTCTCGCCAATTGTACATACTACCACCCGCCAACCCCTTTCCCCGCTGCCTAGCGTATATAGCTCTCAGCCTGTCTCCCAGTCTTCCTACCAAGGTGTCCTTATTATACTGGTTCAATACCAAAGGGTGTAAGGTAGAACTCTGGTTGAGGGGCTTCATTTACTGGAAGAAGCAGGGAAGCGCGGGTCACTCGTATGCAAAGCGGGATCGATAGTTGAAGGCAGTATTGCATAATGAATTAAAAGGAGAAGAGAGAATATTAGTGCCTATTTTGTACCTAAGAACCCCACTAATAGGCTACGATACCATTACATTTTCCCAACCTAGTGACACTCTTACGATTCCCTAGCAGCAACTCCTAACACTCAATAACTATCCTCTTATCCCAGCTCATATCTTCTCCTCCCAACCATGCTCTACCATACCTCATCGCTCTGCACTTTCCACCATCCACGTCTTCTCACCCCATTGTCCTCCTTCCATACAACCCTTTCACTTGAGACTGGGCGTCATACCAACTGCAAGGTATTCACCGAGTTGTTCGGGAGTTTTATTCTCGATGTTTTGGGTCTTGAGGAATATATCTTTCGATGGTTCCAGAATGGGAAAAAAACGACTTGCAGTATAAGTAGATCCGATCTTAGAAAGCTTCACATAAAGCATATCAATGCCATCCTCAGCAAAAATTGAACTCCAGTGGATAAAAGTTTTCGGATCTATATCGAATATATTTCCACTTGCATAATGCTTGATATGTAAGTCTCCATCATCTGACCTTTCTGTCATACTTAGACGCGATTGAAGAACTCTGCAAAGTGTACCGAATAGATCGAAAAAACCTTCTTCAGAGACAGGGACATTATCTGCTGATCTCCTAGGTCTCCCAAAGTGACTTCTTAATGATTCTTTAACTCGGTTGAATAATTGTTCAACCGTCTCATCAACTTCCCAGAATTGCGCACATGTTTCCCAACGTTTAGAATTGCGGCGAGTTGTGGCAGCGAGAAATTCGATCATAATCTCGCCGAAGATGGGTACATATGGTGAGATTAAACCCAACTCATTCACGGACAAACACGATGAGCGATTTCTCCTCATAACTATCGGAAAATCGGGATATGCAAGAATGCAAGCGAAGTTAACATACCACAAGTACTCGGCTAAGGAAGCATCCGGGTCCAGATATCCAAGTAATATGCGAGCCGGTCCATTGACAGCAGGCATCATGATCACTCGGCGTCCGATTTCCGTTGGTTGGTACCCGGCTAGCAAAGGATGTCCCTCGATCAATCCTAGCAGTCGCAATCTCCTTGTCTGCAGCAGAACATGATACTCCTGAGGATAAGTTATCAATCTCATCTGGCCTTCGACTGGGAACAAGCCAGGATACAGTCCGTATAGCATGAGAATGTACTCTAGACAATCTCCATTCTCTAGGTCCGAGAGCCTATACATAAGCATGCGGTTGTAGGTTTCTTTGGTAAATAGAAAGAAACATTCCCCTCGTGAATTTAATCTGCCGATGCTCTGCGCTTGTTGGTCCACATCAGACATAGAAGCTTCAATACGCATCGAAACGATCTGACCAACGTCCGGGTCCCAAACTGCTGCCTCTCTGACCCTGGAGATGATTGCAGTATCCACGTGAAGAACCGTCAAGCCCATACTGATGGTATCAGTGCAAAACACAATCTTATTCTTCGTGTTGATGGCTTCGTCTTGGCGAAGCTCACTTGTTTCCTCCGAAAGAAAGAAAAGCTCAATGCTGGCATCGTAACGTTTAGAGTCGCGATAGAAACTTTTTGCAGCGCGCATCTCCGTCAGTGTTAGGAAGACGAGAATGCCGACATTTTCCTTTGCCTTGATGCGGGCAGTGATATATCTGTCTAGGATAACCTGGACCTGTTTTGCTCTAGTTGCCGACTCGGTCGGGCTTGCGTAATGATGGGTTATACCCGATGAACTTCCGCCGTTTCTCGGTCCCAAATCCACGATATGCTCTGCTCCGATCTCGAAGAATGCCTTTAGCTGGGTCGAGTCAAATGACGTTGAACTCAGGACGAAGTGGATAGGAGATTTCTGCGAGTCTCTCTTCTCCATGATCCCTTTTACTTGCAGCAAAATGCTCTCCATGGGGAGAGAGCGAACATGGATCTCATCAATGAACACTACCGTATATCCGGCCAAGGTATCGAGCCCATGGTTAGGGTCATTGGTGAGGTAGTCCGACAAAATACTGTCAGTGGTATAGGTCAGGATATTTGAGGAATCATGAATATCTCCGAAATCCCCCTTCTTATAAAGCCTAACGAACTCCACTCTGCCACTCATATTGCCCCCCGCGAATCTGTCTTCTCGATTCGATGACATCCAATTGTAGGCGGTTCTTATAGCTAGGTAGTTCGGATGCGCGACAATGCATTTCATGTCACGCCTCGAATTTGCGACAACAGCAGGTATGAGTGTCGTCTTTCCGCATCCGGCACCGCCAGTCAATAAAATCACGGAGGATTTTTGTTGCTTCACAAGCCTGCAGAGTTGCTCTTGCGCATGACCGAGAGATTTGAGCACTTCAGGTGCGGCGCTGGCTGCGGCTGTGTCTTGTTGTGTGCCGAGAACTGTCGCTGTACGATCCATATTGTATAATGTCTGCTTGATGAAATGGATTTGTAGTTCAAAGAGCTGCCAGAGGTGGTCAAAAGTGGTTTGATTTTATAAGCTGAAAACTCACCGTGGAAAAAGAGACCAGAATCTGCGCCTACATGAAGTCAATCATGAAGTGAATATGATAGACAACCCTAACAGCGACGTAACCGACCGTCTCAGAGAAGTGAATTCCAAATAACGCAGATAGTAAGCGAGCTTAAACACGCACTTTTGATATTTCTTTTAGTTCGCGCAAGAAAGAAAAGAGTGCAGTAACACTTCTTCCTCACCATCTTATATTTCACAACAACGAAGATATAAAATGGATTCGAACAACAATCGAAGCAATCGGGCGCCTCCGAGGTCCCACTCGCGAGAAAATCACCGATTCGACAACGATGATAGCAACATGGTGCGAGAAGAGGAAGATGAAGTAATGGTGAACATATTCCGTATACCTGCATCGATGGCCTTCAACCTGTCGATATTTAGCCCCGATGTACGAAGATTCATCCACCAGCAGAGACCGCAGGCTCAGCCAATACAGCACCGAGATGCTGTGGCAGCAGAAGAGCCTCGCGGAAGGTCTCAGTCTCGAAGTGAACATCGCGCTGGATCACAATCTAGAAACGCGCAATCTCAATCAAGAATGGATGGTCGCGCTCAAAGAATGGATGGACGCACTCAGAGCAGAGCTGGACGTGCTCAAAGCAGAGCTGGACACACTCAGAGCAGAGCTGGACGTGCTCAAAGCAGAGCTGGACGTGCTCAAAGCAGAGCTGGACGTGCTCAAAGCAGAGCTGGACGTGCTCAAAGCAGAGCTGGACGTGCTCAAAGCAGAGCTGGACGTGCTCAAAGCAGAGCTGGACGCTCTCAAAGCCGGGGACCTGAAAATAGGAACCAATGGCGAGGTCCAAGTCAAGCACCGCGCGAGATACAAAGCATGACACCTACTCAAGAGGATCATCAAGACATGGGTTTAGGCAATTTGCAGAACGTTGTATGCGGCAATTGCAGGAAGAAAGGTCACTGTGTTATAAGATGCCCAGGACCTGTGGCTTACAATGGTCTGATTCGTGGTTGTGGGTTTTGCAATAGCGCTAACCACGTCAGCGAAGGGTGTCCCAGATATGACGTTGAAAATGAGGAGTCGGTCAAAGCATTGGCCAGAATGATGCTGTTCGACCGGCGGAACTTGCCAATGCTTGTGTGCTCTGTTGCACCAAATGAATGGCCTGAAGCACAACCTGGGGGGTGCTGGGAACATGTGAGACCTTGGACTGGAGACAAGGCGCTCGAGTATGATATGCAAAACCCTCTCTGGGAGGATAGCTTCGTGGTCACACGGCACAGGAAGGACCAGGTTGACCTGGGTGCTGATCCTTTATGGGACACACCTGAGCTTATCTCGCAGCCAACGAAAATCAACATCCCCGGTCTTAAGCACCAGGGCCTTCCAAGGCTGCGGAGTTCAACCAAGCGGGAGAGAAATGACAATGTTGAAGAAACAGTCAAAGGACTCGTCGAAAACCCAAGGATCAAAACAGAAGAGCAAGAATCTGTCAAGAATAAACGGGTAAAAGTCGAGCCGCAATCCCCGCCAGCTCGCGACTTCTCGAGTATAGCTGCTTTCTCCTCGGGGAGTGGGAGGGTGAAAGAAGAGTGAGGAGAAGGGGAGGAGAAGAAAGATGGTGAAGGGAGGGGAGGGAGGAGGAGGTGCTTGGGGGGGAGGAGGTGAATGAGAGTGTTTGAGGGGATTGAGAGGATAGGAAGTGAGTGTTTAGGGATATTTTCAGTGAGAAGGAAAGAAAGGGGTGTTGGGCGTGAAAAGGTTGGATGGTGGACGTGTAATGTTTGGGGCTGTAAGAAACAATGAACCATCTCTCCCTCCACATCCTAATTATGAAATGAATACTCCCTGAAATCGTCCAGTGCCACCGTAACCGCACCCTATCCTGTCCCTTCCATTTCATGCAGGTAGCTGAACCGCGATGCTTGTTACGGAGAAGATGGGTCCGGGCAGTCCAGCGTTACACGGTAGCCCGCTGGGCACAGTTGATCGATAGCGGGTAAGATATCTCACCTGAACAGCTTTAGAATGCATCTCGACAAATCAAATGACGATACGATGCTGCTGTCGAAAGAAGTGTCGATAGAGCTGAAAGATGAGGTCTGATTTTGTGAGTGGTGTTGTCTGTCTAGATGCTGACTAATACAAACGCTAACCAAAAGGGTTTAACTCCCATGTACTTCACAGAGTAGTTCCAAGGGGCTGGAGTCTACTATCTATTGTAGGAAATCTTAGATTTATTCTATCTATTTGGTAATGCTCAAATCTCTAATAACTAGATATATACCTCTATTCTCCCTTCTTCTCGTTCCAACTATACCTGCCTATATTATCATCCCTCCCCCTTTCCAGATCAGAAAGAACAGACCGATCTGGGACAATATACAATATATCGTAGCTAATAATTATTATCATATGACTTTCTTAAGGACTTTGAGATATTGCAATGTTTTCATTGTCTAAATATGCTCTGGAAGTTGTAATATTTTTATTGTCTAAACGGCTTTCCGACAGTTTTATATCTTCATTGTCCAAGTATCACTTGTATGTTATCATACGTCCATTATCCAAAAGTCTCTCAGGTAGTATCATATCTTCATTATCCAGGCATCTTTCGGACATTATTACATCTCCATTGTCAATATACCTCTCGAACATTACAACATCTCCATTCTCCGAAGATCTCTCATTATCCATACCTCTTTCAGACATCCTATCAACCTGCTATCCCTGCCCGGAAAGCCCCCCCTATACCGCTCCACCACCACCCTCCGTTCTCCCCCATCACGCACATCACCAGCCTATCTCAAGACGATCCTTGATGCAAGAAGCATGCTTAGGGCATCGCCTGTGCAGGGTATACCCTATCATATGACGATGCATCCATGTATTCAAACACCTAGTTAGTTAAATGAGAACGTTGTCCCTCATAAAATCATCACTCCTACCAATCCTACCACTCCACGCCACGCCACGCCGTGCACACAAGCACAAACATGCAAAGAACACGCGATGAAGATCTGCAGATTGATGTACCATTACATACATACATTCACACGCATACGCATATATACACGCATACATACACGCACAAACACAGCACCCACACCCACATGCACCTAAACCCTCACATCCACACGCACAAACACACACCCACACAACTCAAGCACAAGCACCCACACAACACTCCCACGACAATACCCCGCAGATCCCCAAGCACTGCACCAACTCCCCTCTTCCCCCCTTTTCCTCCTTCCCCCTCTCCTATCTCCTTTCTCACGAAAAGAAAAGCCTATCTCTCTTCCTATATCAATATATATACCGAACAGAAAAGGAAATGATATAATGAAAGTCGTCATGATATAATATGATACAGCTGACTGAAGATTTCGTGACGCGTTGATTTATATAAGAGTGTGTGTGTGCGTACGTGAGATATCAGGTTCTGGATATGGAGAGCGGGGAAAGGAAGGGAATGGAAGGGGAGAAAGAGGGGAAAAGAAGAAGGGGGGACAGAGGGTAAGGGGGAAAGCGGGATATAGGGAGTGGGGAGAGGAATAGCTTTGGATAGATAGATCTCGTGGTTTGCCGGAGATCAGTTGGGGGGTACGATGTGACGAAGTTTAGCAGAGAAAAACGTGCAAGCATGGCTACGCAGCATCGAGCCGAAAGAGGGGCAAAAACGCATCGAACATCCAGTCCTATCTTCCACTAGGAGAACATCCCCTTCCGTCCCCTAACCCTCCACTTGGAGAACCACTGTGCCTCTTCCCTCCCCTGACTCTCACACCACCATTCTATTCCCCCTCCCCAATCAACTCGCCATCCCACCTCTCATCACAAACCCCAAATCACATATCCAAAACCAGCACATTAAACACAGCTACACCGAGGAACATCATAAACTGGAGAGACGAATTCGTATACATATTCATCTATCCCCAACTCGATCTGTTAAAGTTTCAAAATTCCCCTCTAGGGGGAAAAAAGCCTATCCTATGCTATGTGATGCCTTCCTATCTTTCTTTATCAACCATCCTTCATTCTCTTCCTTTTACTTTGTATTTTCATCTCTTCCCACTCTTTTTCACACTCTCCCCCTTCATACGCTCAACGCAATGCAACCAAGCTCATGAGAAATATCTGAAACAGAAGAAGAAGAAAAATCAAAAAGGTATCAATCAAGAAACGAATTCCCAGCATACACACACACCAAGAATTTCCCGCATGCAAACTCATCATCGCCTCGTTCGTAATATGGCTGTTGAAGACCTGTCCCTCGAATCAACCAAACCTAAATCCCCATCAAACTTTCCATTCAAATCCCACCGCATTCCCTCATCAACTACCCACCCCCGTACTCACACCCCCCGCACCCCTCAAACTCAACCCCCTCAACTTCTCCTCCACCCTCTTCAACACCTCGGGATCCGGTTCCGGCACGACTTTCCTCGGCAACGCAGTCAGACACATATCGCACTTGACATGTTTACATCTTGTGCATTCAGGCGGAGGATCCGCGGTTCCTTCGGCTGCGGCGGGGAACGTTCTGTCGCATTTGTGGCATGCGTATTTTTTGGTGGTGGCGGATGGGCGGTCGCCTGGGTAGCCGTCGGGGTATTTTTTCTTTTTGGCGCTGAGGGGGGAGGTTAGTGGGTTGTTGATATTTAGGGGAGGGAGGGATGGAAAAGAACTTACGGATCGCGTGGACAGTCGGCACAGCGGGTGTGAGCGCAGCTGGAGCAGATTTTGTTACCGGAGAGGTAGAGGGTGGAACATTCACAACATGTCCTTCGCACCCTCTGCATAGGCTTCTTTCTAACCAACGGCTGTCCACCAGCTTTGAGACTTGGTTTAGTCAAGGCGATCTTCTCATGCGGTGACCATACAGTATCAACTTCAATCGCACCAGCCACACCCGCAACCGCCGTCTTCCCCTTCTCCTTCTTCTTCAATGGATATCTCGGACACTTAGTACATCTCGGATGTTCGCAATTTCCGCAAACCTTGTTTGCCCCAAACGTAGTATTGCACTTATGGCAAGTCCTATGTATGCGCATACGGATCGGCTTCTCGATTCTCCACGCATCCTTCTCTCCAGCCAGGGTAGCCCACTCGTGTGGTTCGATGTTGAGCTGGAAACGCTCGCCCAATTTGCGAGCCCGTTCCGCGTTGATCTCTGCGCGGGAGACTTTAGTCGGGCGAGGGGTTTCGGGCACTGGCGTTTTGGGTTCGGTGGCGGGCACCGGCTTTTCTTCTGCGGGTGCTGGCGCTGCTGCGGGTTTGGGAGCTGGGGCGTCGGACTTGGGGGCACTAAATGATGGGGACGTTCAATTAACATGATGCGCAAATAAACCCCCACAAAATTTGGGGCGAAGGCACAGCACTCAGTTTGGATTGGGTTCTTACCTTGGTCCTGCGGTTGCGGGTGTTCGGGGTGTCATGGAGAATCTTTTGGAGCCATCACTTCTCTTCAAGACTGTCTTCCACCTTGATACCACCTTACTCAATCCCTTCTTCTTATCCTCGGCCGGGGCAGGAGCCGATCCACTGGGTGCTGAAGAACTCATGGTTGCGAAATGTATGTTTTTGAACTGGGTATGTCGTGTGAGGGAGTTTTGTCGAGTCAATTGCCAATCGTGAATTAATTAAAGCGCCATGAAGTGATTGTACTGATGTCAAGAGGAACGAAATAAATATCAGTGGCGCTCTTAATTCCCTTATAGAGCTTTGCGTGTCACTGAAAATTAAACTTTCAGTCGATCGTCTACCTCGTGCGCTCGGAACCAAAGCACCGGTATAACAGGGCAACAGGTCTCGCGAGAATTTATGTCGTGTTGGATCGATTGAGAAAGCGAAAAGCTGCAGGATTGTTGGTTGTTCGGGTAGGTGTTTCTGTGTGGTAATTGAGATGTCTCGTATGCTGTGTATGTGTTGTGTTGTTGTATGACAGTGACAATGTAAAAGCACAAATATGGTAGGATTGAAGTGGATGCCAGGTGGTTGTCAATCCATTCAGCTGGACCCAGGACCAGGTAGAGAGAAAAAAGGTGGATGAATTCCTGTAGCTTGGTCCTTGGATAATGGGACTTTTGGGACGGGGAAATGGTGGAACGCTCAGATAATAAAGGCAAGGAAGGTCTGGCTCGACTGGCTCGTCTGGCTTCGTCTGGAGTTTTCTCGCCTGGATAGTCCTGGATAGTCCTGGCTAGTCCTGGCGAGTTGGGATTTTTTGGAAATTAGCGAGCAACGTGGAGCGTGCCAGAGAGACGGGACCGAGTGCAGAAGAGGTTAGAGCGAGTTCTGTAAATGAACTGGTGGAAAAGAATAATATATGCGACAATCTTCGGGGGGGTCGTAGCCAATATGTGTGGTGATGTGGTGATATGTGTGGTGAAAAGTGGTGAAAAGTGGTGAAGCGTGGTGAAGCGTGGAGTCTGGTTGAGGTATGGTTGAAGTGTAGTATATTGTATTGGTGATGGCCCGCACGCTGATAGGGTGGAATGCGATATGATGGATCGGATGGATGAATAGGCGGATGATGGGAAAGCTCTTTCGCAGGGTAAGATGGGAATCTTTACGCGTGGCAAGTACAGTATGGCTGATGGCTCGATGTACTGTCGCAGTATGTAGCTGTACGAGTAGCTGGTCAATACCAAAGCTGGAACCACATAAGATGCACCGAAAAGTAAGTAAGACGTAAGACTACCTTGCTGTCGGTAAAATAGCGTAGTAGTTTTGGAACCGCAGTAACTCTTTTAAACTGCTTACGCTGACACCCAATTCCCACTGTCAGATTCCCAGGTGGTTGGATGATGGATACCCCCCGTTTGCAGCACCAGCGATTCGTCCAGTACGAGAGCGAGTGCTACTTCTTCAGCAAACAGTTGCGAGTCGTCGAAGAATCCTAGGAATCTCCACCACACCATACACAACATATACTTTCCTATCCTGTGTCCTGACACGTAAGTTGCTTTGCTTCGCTTTCACCGAGGAATCGTCACAGTAGTCTGTACGAACTACTTCTCTAATCGTTCGATTTCTGATCCAGTCGTTCTAGGCGTATATGCAGTGTTGTGCAAATGAAGGTAGTGTAATACTCCGTACAGTAATGTTATTTCGTTTCCCTCTTCTCGGAATAGGATGGGTAGGATGGAGTGCGTGTTGGTAAGTGATAGGTAAAAGGAGGCTTCGAGGGGGAAAGGATTTGATATGAAGGATGACTTGGTGAAGCAGCTACAATCAAGTATGGTATGGTATGGTAACAATTAACCCAAGTAGGTGTGCGCCGTATAGAAATGGAGCCTAGGCTGGTTTTTGCTTCCTAACTGCCACCGGGATGGGTGGGATGGGATGGCGGGTCTCTTCGGATGTGTCTGCGCTCCCCTTCTCTGGGAACAATAGTATGTTAAGTTACGGATTTATCGCCCGGAGATGATAGATACCTAACAACTCAAAATGTGCTTGGAAGTTGGAGGAGGGAGGGGGCACCGGGGTATCAACGCGCACGGGAGGATATACTGTAAAGAGATACAAAGCCGTGGAAATAAAACAAGAGGAGCTTTATCGACGCATCATAAACAGCAATAGAATCGTGGAGTTGGTTTAAATTGATTTGAAATCGAAATGGTACGACTTTCTCGGGCAGGATCTCTACTGTGCAGTGCGCACCTTACAAACCTGGACAGTTGCAGAAAAACGTTGGCCGATGCGATGTGATATAATATGATGGGGATTTTTCTTGCTCCATACTTCGACTACTCGCCGGGTTTCGCTTCGCCGCCGCCGCGTACTTTTCCGAGATTTAAAGATCTGACGGACGGTCCATTAAAGGCCGAGAACTGTAAAGAGGAAGCCGGTGGTTGTTTGATGATGATAATGAATACTTGTAATAGGATATATCTTGACTGTGTACGGAAAACGCCGTTCAGAACAGCCCCTTCGTTCTTCAACCTCCTTGTTTTCGCGGTACTGTACATGGCAACTTCATCGAAGGATACGCATACGTAGTCATCGAATGATAACTATGAAATCGAGCCTCTCTCTTTCACTCTCAGCGCGCGGCAAATCTTAACTTCGGAGCAATGTTACCATTCTCGAACAACCTGCCAGTGATCCATACAGAGAGCCTGGAAGGCAGAATGTTACAGCCCTGGTTGATGGATGTCAGGAAGGACGATTCCGCTCGAAAACTACTGGCTCCACAAGGACGTGAACCCATCTTACCCTTCCTCCCAAATTCCCAAGCCCTCCCCTCACACACACGCACGCACGCAAAATTTCTGTATTCGGGACCCGAAAGGGGAAAGGTGGGCTACCAGACCCGCACGCCGCAACCCCTGAAAGTGCGGATGGGACGAGCTCTGATTTGATCGACCAGCTCGAGTACCAAGCCACCCCACCGCGTGCACATCCCTGCCGTTCTGTCTGTCACATCCATGAATCAGTTGGGTCAATCCTGATTTGACAGTCATCCATTCTACAGTCAGATGGTTGAGCCCTTGTGTGGGACGAGGTAAAGAGAGAGGCAGAACTGACTGACGGACTGACGGACTGACTGACTGACTAATTGATTGACTGACTGACTGCATCGACTGACTTCTTCGACTGACAGAAGAAGTGCTACTACCCACACCTTATGCATAAAGATTCCTCATCCGGCACTTAGCATTGGCGGTCCATGGCAATGGGAATTGGGGAAGGCGGTTGGGTGGTTACGAGGTTACGTGGGTTGTATGGAATCATGGTATTGGGTGGACGTTGATTGATTCCAGAGGTTCCAAGTTCTTCATCGAATGATTCATGAATTACCGATTGGAAGGTTCGCTTCGGTTGGATGTTCTGTTCTGTTGGTTCGCACGTCCATCCATCGTTTTCTGTGGGTAACAGTGGTAATGAAGTGGAAATGTAAGGCTCCCAAGTAAAATGTTTGGACAATCCGGCAAATGGATACGAATCAATTACCGTGCTCTCCTCCCAAGACCTCGTCGACCTCCTTACTCAGTGATTACTGTTCTTCAGCTCAGTGTTGGTCGGCGCGAAGCCAGCCTCCAACGTACTACCAACCGCTATCGTATATCGTATATCGTAGTCCTGTCCTAGCAAAGTAATATAGGGGCTTACTTCATCATCGCCACGGGCTTTTCGTCGGGAACCGATCTGCATCAACAATTGTATGTAAACCCTCATTCCATTTGCAGTTGCAGAAAAAAACGGTATCACATTGTAACTCTACCTGCATGGAGAAAAGCAAAGGAACCCACCCCCAAATATCCTGGAGGTAGCATCGTGGTATCGTATCGAAGGCCTGCGAGTACATAAAAGGGAAGTCGGCTTATTTCTCCCCGATCAATGAATGAACTTTGTGCAAGTTGCATTGCAGCACAGAGGTATGGGTCGCCAACTCTTCCAAGTAGCGATTGACACATGCCACGAGACAGATTGCATCATCATTTCTTTTTCCATCCCATTCCAAGAATCCACAAAGGTAAACAGATGATTCCCCAAGATGTGGTAACCTATAGAAAGCTCCAAGTCATCTCTTGACAATGCATATCGGTCCATCATATACCCTTTTCCGTACCGCGTGGAGAGCGGCTAGGGAAAAGAATAAGCAGGAAGGGAAACGGGAGACATGAGCTGGGAAGTTGTGTTTGCTGATCCAATATAAATAGGTGTTTCTGAACCCTGAATTAGGGAAGGAAGAAAGGATGTTTCAGTCGAAGATGCATCCGACGACATATTTATGAATGCACAAAATACCCTTCAAACTCCAAACTCGCCTACGTCGGTCCAGGTGAAGCGAAAGAAGATGTCCTAAGTTCTCACGCACACTTGTACGGCCGGCCGGCTACTTTTCGTCGAACTAGATCGTTCGGTTTCCTGCATAGAGCATGCGAGACAAATAATGCCAGCCAGACTTTGTACTTAGAATAGATACGAACGGGAGAAAAGAACTCATTTCGGCCTGATCGTCCGGTGCACAAGTCCGGTTTTTACCTCACTCCACGTCCCTACGCTTCGTTCCGTTCCGCTCTGGTCTGTACTTAGAGCAAGTGAAGCCGGCAGAACCCAAAACCAGTAACCTGCAATGCGATACAATACATCACACAATAGAAACCCATTTCCAACCGTTATATTGAATATATTCTCCTTTCCTTTCTTCTGTTTGCTGTCCAGCCAGTAACCCAGAATTTGGAACACGGCTCGGAACAAAAATGAGATTACTGTGTATTTTGTACCGTCCAAGATCAATCAATCGTGCTATTATTTCCCTATCCAAACACAATGCAACGCAAAAAACATGTTTTTTCCTCCCCCAGTTTAACCTTACGCCACCACCTAAACTTTTTTTCCAAATACAGTTTCGCAAATGCTACGATGTGCCAGAGCACCCATTTCCCCAATGGGTAAAGAGTGCAAGCGAAGGGGAAGGGGAAGGGGCGACGGCACAACCGATTTTCCCCCCCTCCCCTTCATCAGCTTACCCTGGTTCTCCGACCGGATGTTGGGTTGTGATTTCCCCTCACTTTTTCTCGATCAGACGGAGGAAGGATAGAAATGCATGTGTGCTTCGTACTTGCTGTCCAATTATATTTGCGATGTAGAGTACAAGTAATCTTACTCGACCATGATTCCTACTTGAGTTGCCAGAACTTTTCGCCTTCACCAAAATAAGGTAAACGTCGCTTATAGCAGTCAAGGGAATACCGTACAGAAAGTACTGCAATGCTCAATCCTTTCCCTCCTCTCTGCGCCCCTCGCCTTCTCCGTCGCTGCCTTCTCAATCAATCAACCCATACGACCCTGCGTGCATCCAGCTACAAGTATCCACGCAATCTACATCCGCATCCGCATCCGCGCCCGCGTAATCTATCCGTGCATATCCCGAGCTCGAGGTAATCGAATTACCCGCCGTGACTACTGAGAATTAAGCTATAAGTACAGTAATTAATCAGGGAAGGGAAGCCTGTTGTCAGTCCCCGCCCGAAAAAAGCGCTCCGGCCCGCTCGTGTTGATCCATTTTCATATCCCCGTTAACTTGGATGTTATGGAGCCAACAGTTGGAGTTGTTTTGTAGTGGTGCAATGGATGGGTTGAGGTAGCGGTGGAAATAAGAGATAGTTGTCGCTGTCGGGGAACTCCTACGTGAGAATCCGAAACTGTACTGTGTTGCGAAGACCAAGTGGAAATGGTGATATTACGTAACAAAGCCACCATTCCCAGTTCGTGGTAATTGCTTCTTCCACGTGAATCTAGATGTCAAAAACATCCCGCCACGTGCTAGACTTGGAGCCACATCCCAGGTAACAGGCTACTGGTATACAATCTACCAGCTTCTTCCCTTCCCTTCTCGCCGACTATTTTATGGTGGTGGTTATATCACCATTTTGATATAATCACTCGGAGAATTAACATAGTCATTCTAAGTATCGCTTGATGCAATATCAGCCTTTTATATCTCAGCTATCCGGAAAAACAAACGAACGAGCCTCATGTGTACATACGATTGCTGCAAGACCACAAAAAAATAAGAAAGCTGATGCGGCTTGTTTGTGAGAGGTGGGATCATCAGGGTTCTGGCTTATATTATGTAGGTAATAATTAGAGAGATTACGCTGGCTGAGACAAGATCTCGTAAGACATACCTGTTTCTTACAAGTGCCGCTTCTCGATCTCCGGCGGTCCGTATACGATAGATGACATATTAGCAGCGGGATCCTTGGGTTTGTTTGAGATTCAGGAAGGGAGAGATTCACGAGTGCGATGTTTGGAAATGAATGAGAGATTGAGATTTGGCCTTTCGGTTCTTGTTACCGGGTGATGTACTTCTTGTTACCGCTCCCTGAGTATGAGGATAAGAATTCCAAGTACCCCAGACCCAGTCGACTCTGGCAGTCCCCAGAGGCTCGAGAAGGGATCCTCCCTGTTGTGTCGCCTTTTGTCCTGTTTATGACAGCTTCATTCGCGAGCTTTTCCTTCTTTCTCTGGGAGTGGGATGAATCATTTAGCCACTATGGATTGGTGAAAAGAGGAATGACGGATGAGATGAGGAAAACGGGCCATGGGTGATGGTCATAGCAAGAGAAGAATAGCTGGAAGAGAGGTTCTCCGGTCTGTAATGTAAGTGGGCTGATAGTTTAGAGGGTGGAATAGCAGCGGGATTGTCTCAACAAAGATCAGTTATCGGTCGGAGTGTTGACACTACATCAACCCGAAGGATGGAATCCTTTTCAGCCTCGATATATTGTACTGTACAACCATAATGTATAATCCCCTACTAAAACTGGCCTTGCAGCTTCCAGCCTTATCCATCCATTCAACCAAAAGAACGCAAACATCCGGAAAAGCTTCCTCTCCGCCCACACAAACAAACTCATCACATGCACCCCTCCCGCTCCCAACGAAATCCCGCTCCTGCACCCTCCCACCAGCCCCTCACGTTTTCCCTCCCAACCTCGTCCTCGTCACACCTAACACAACCTCATCCCTCCTACCTAACCACGTATCCACGAGATGTCATCCACCCAGCCTATCTCCTCCCTTTCCTTCCCGCACCCCACCTCTCTCATACCACCCTGCCACAAATCTCGATCCTCATATCACTGCAGCTTGTTCTTTTTCCACCCACCCACTCCCCCACTCACTCACTCACTCACCACATGGAAAAGCACACTTCTGTTGCACATCGCATTCTGCGGATCATCCTATAGTCTCGGTTTCTTGCGTTTGTGGGTCTATGGACTTGTGCATGTCGTGGCTGCATTTCTCTAGTTATTCTTATGCATTTGGATCTACTTAGATACCGGTATGCAGTCTGTCGTGACTATCCAGGCTGTATGCCAACTGTGCGTAAGATGCTCCTTTCTCCTCTTCTCAGGGGGGATCTGTTCTCCTCTTCTTACCCTTCCTTTCCTCCTCTGCATTGGTTCCATCCAGATCAGCGTTGTTGATTTTCCTCGTATGTAGACAACTTCATTCATCCTACCCCAATCACTTCACTTCCCAATCACACATACATTTTCCCTTCCTCTCCCATCCTGACACGTATACATAACTCAATCTCCACGTTGAATTTGTTGCACGTCATGTTTCACTCTTGGGAGGGGCAGGCGGGGTTATGATGGTATGCGGTGCTTTCCTGATGTGATGCGCTGGGTTTTGTGCGTGTAACGGGGTGGGGGGGTTATATGCTGTGTAACGTTACTTAGTGCGTATAGAAGGTGTTGTCGTTCGTATGAAGAGCTTGCGGAGTGGGGGCTTGTTTTTGAGAGGGGATAGCAAGAAGGAGAGAAGATGGAGAAGAGGAGGTGTGGAAAGCTTTCTGTCACTCGGATTCCAAAATGGGATTTGTTCCCTAGGTGCGGTGAGTTATTGCTTGCATACAGTCTTTTTATAGATCCACATCGCGAGAACGACAGTGTACGTATCCAAGATTAGCACCTAGAGTGACGTTCTGATATCCACTTCCAAACAATCAACCACTATGAGTTCGAAAGCTTCATTACCTAATCTCGCTACTCGCTACTATGGAACACGCCCCGAGGAAACACATATGAATAATCTGGGCCAATGTTCGACCAGGATGACAAGCTGTCGTGAGCGGATGTTTGGATATCAAATCCTTTCTGATGTCTTCCATTGACCGGACGTCCAATGAGAAGGCTGAGTGTCGGTCCGACTCAAGGGGACAGCCATAATACGTTCGGATGGTGATGAAGCTGGAGGACTATATAGAAGGGCTTTCTGCCCATATTAATGGAAATCAGCTTTAATCACTTAAGTACTGTCCACGCCCCTGTATGAGTGCAGTGAGGCGCAAAGTGATCTTCGCCACACTGAGAGATGTGTCGAGATTTAGGATGATATTGTTGGAGGAGACGAAGTTCATAAGGGGCACATACGATGATTTGACGGTGGAGATTTTACATCGTAAATTGATAGAAGCCCGTGTTTAGTGAACTGAAGTTAAGAAGAATTAATGACAACAGTTGTGAAGAACGGCAGCGAGGAGGAGAGGGATGACAATGAAGTGGATAATACGAGCATCTGGCAGAAGTAGAGAAAGTTGCACTTCTAATGGAAGAGACATCTCAATTGATGAGGGATCATCCTTCGTATCATCTTCTCATCAACCTCTTCATCCGTTCTTTTCTTCATTAATGCCTCTTCATGTCCCGTGTTTCTCTTCTGTTTCTTATAGCACTCTACAGAAGCATGAGAGGCTTACAGACCACTATTTATACCAGGGGAATGGCACTGAAAGATATAGAGTTTGCGGATGATTGAAAATAGGTTGGTTTGGAAGTGAATACTGCTATGCTTCTTGAATGGGTGAGATAGAAGAGCTTGTAAGCCATGAGCGTGAGCTTCGTATATGAACGTCCTTGATCTGGACAAATACAGATGTGAAGGTGATAAACATCAGTAAGTGAATCTTCACGAACCAAGCAAGTTACAGATGTTCATATCATCCAACTTCACTGTCTCTGCACCATGCACTACCCTTTCCCGGGTATAAATAGTGGCTTCTCATCCATCAAATTTGCTGGCCAGAACAATGCCCACCGCGACCGATGCCAAGTTCGAAATGGTGTTTGACCGGCAGAACCTAGTCAAAGTGCTGCAAAATCAGAAAAGACGTGTCTGCGAACATACACAGGGCCCGGAACGGTATATTCTCACTATCACAAGTTCAAAAACTCGCCTGAAAAAGATTGGCGGGTGATGAAAAACGAATGGCAGTGATCAGAAAGAAATGGCAGTAATCAGGAAGGATGACAGTGGTCAGAAAACCAGAGCAATTAAAGGGTTCTATTCTATATATTGACATGGTTGATATGGTAATTAGTCTTCGATATCACGACCGGTCTTCCACGATTATCATCCCTGCTTAGTCTGGCTTTGGTTCGACATCTTTGTTCTATGATGAGATCTTCCTCTAGGCCGTCGTGTTTGTTTCTTATATAGAAGAATTCCCAGTGGCACAATGCCCTATGGCGCAATCACGGTATAATCACGGCACAATCACTACAGTATGATTTAGTACATCATAATTCACTACAGCACAATAGACTGCATTATTCTTCTCCTCAGTATCCCTCAATTACCACCAATCCTTCCCCTAACAACTCCCACTACTCCCCGTCTCCCCCACCCACGCATCCTCCACCACAACCGTCCCAGTGTACCCACAAGCCGGCACCGTCACCGTCCGATTCCCACTCTCATAAATCGGCGCCTGGCCGCAATTCTCCTCTCTCACAAACTTATAACTAACCGTCTCCCCCGCCGTCAACATAGCATCGACATACCACAGCGGCTGCTCCACCGTATACTTGCCCGCATTCATCGGCAGCGCATTATCGATATTCCAAGCTCCCAAATCGTCCGTGGAACCAATGACGTAGATGTTCTCTCCGAAATACGTCGATGCGTTGACGTTGAATTGCACGGCGATTTGGCAGCTGGATGTAACGTTTGGGGCGCCGGCTGCGGTGGCGGGGGAGTAGGCGCCGGGTGTGGAGGAGGCGGTGCAGGTTGCGGGAGGGGTGTTGGCTGAGTTGCTGGTCCAGCTGTAGGGGTATTGGCCGGCGCGACGTTGGGACATGGTTACAAAGGCGGCGTAACTCCATGTTAGGTCTACGGCAGAGAGAGGAACGCCGGTGTTGCGGTCGAATTGTTCGGCAAGTGAGCCGTCGGCAGGTGTATATTTTTCGGCGATGGAGACGAAAGAATCGGCGTAGGCTGTTACAGCGTTGGTGATGCGGGTGAATTCTTGGGAATTGCTGTTGTAGCGTTGAGCCTTGACTGATGGGTAGAGGTCACGGAAGAAGGCGAGGGAGGTGCTGTCCACGTTAATGGAGCGTTGGGATTTCCATTGTGCGACGGCATCGTACAAGAACTCGGCAGCTCCAGTTGTGATAAGGTACCTATTTAGTTAGTTTTAGATAGATTGGATTTGGAAGAAGACATCATACCATGGGTTTCCGCCTTGATAAGTATCCTCCGCATACCTTCCCACAGCAACTCCTGAATTATCCGCAATGCCCGCATTGATTGCATAAGTGCTTCTGAAACTATTCATCAGAGCCCTGAAATTCGCCAACGCCTTGCTACTACAAGGTTGCAAGTTTGGACTATCACAAGATGCATCCACATCAAAGACTGCAATAGACCCGAGGATAGAGTTTCCATCCAATCCCGTTCGTCCCTCATTAACATTGATATTCGAATCTATGAACTGGCCATTCCAGAATCTCTGCAAAAAGCACAAAAGCTCCGGTGCTTGATCGCATCCTGTACATTTAACACCTAGCTGACGAGCAAGAGCGGCTCCTTCGACTAATGAGCGGTGTTGATTTTGAATCGTGAAGAAACTCGACCCGAGAACTTCTTCCCAAAGATCGTAACCTGTTTGATTCCAGTATTGTCCAACATACGAGAGATCATTAGAAATAATGGGCCAGATGACGGTCTTGGCTCTTTTAGATTGACCACGGCTTATCAACCATTTGCTGTAGGACATCAGAGCAATAGCGCGAAGAGCTGGTCCATCACGTTGAGGTCGACCCCAAGCACCATTGAATCGAGTTCCGTCAACTTGGTATTTCGGTTCTCCGAGACCGAGACCATTTGGGAGGAAGGTACCAGAGGGGTTGGACACAGTCTGGAGAATCGCTTGTGCTTTGACGTATTTTTCGATTTGAGGTTGAAGAGCAGAGTTACCGAAGATGAACTCATCAACGATCATCTTTAGGGTAAGTGCCGAGTCTCTGGTCCAGGTGTAGAAATCTGAGACCGATTAGTATCACCTAGGAGATGAAATAATGGAGAATGTCTCACAATCTGGGTCAACTTTCGATGGACTTGCTACAACATAATTTCCCGCTCCAGCAACTTTGGATCCATCAGGACCGATGTTGTTTAGAACGCCTTGTAAAGCAATCTTCTTCTCCGCCGCGATGAAGGCATTTAAAGAAGAATTTCCATTACCAGTTGGCCAATTCTTCGTAGATGCCGCCAGGCCTGGGGAGCACAGCAGGCAAAGAACGGCAGCAGCAGAACCGAAAATCATGATGAAGAGAAGGCCGAGTATCACCCAGAAAATAAAGAAGTAACGACAGGTGCTGTGGACCAGATCTCAACAGCAGCACAGCAATATATATACGCATCAAATTTCCCCTTTTCCAAGTTCCTCAACACAACCAAATGATTGGTCCAACGCCTCCACAAATTTCCCCCGGACTTTGGAGCGCAAAAGCTACAATGAACGGGCCGATTATTTATGCGGGGGATACAAAGGCGGGGGATAAATGCAATTTCTCCATTCTTTTGCAGCATGTCCACCGCAGTACTACTGTACGTAAAGTAAGTACCTACATTAGCTCCATCCCCGACCCTACCTAGATATTTACTTTAGGATACAAAGCCGCGAGAATTGTGCCGAGGGGACACAAATTTCTGCGAGCTTTGACGCCTTGCTTGGAATTGCAGACGCAAGAATCGTAAGTTCTGGACGGCACGTTCTTCGGTCCGATAGAAATATTGCTTGCTGTGCATTGGGGCAGGTAGAGAGTGAGGAGATTGATGAATTCCCAGTGAAAGGGAAGATATTGGACACAGGATAAGTTTTTCCGGAGTAAAGTCAAGCAAGATCTAATTCGGGCCTCGGAGATTGCAGCCGCCCCGCACTCATGATGTAGTATCATGTGATTGTGCAAAAGCAGAGGCAGACAGACGCAATCCGGCTAGGTAAGTAGGTAGATATGTTGTTAAGTTTCGAGCTGATCTCGCAAGGGCTGAATGGGAGAACACTTGCACACCGTGAAGTGGGCGAATAAGTTCTTCCGATTCGAAATGGCTGACTGTTCGGCATAGGGGTATCTCGCTTAGTGCAAGTTATCGTCTCCTCCAAGACGAAAGAAGTCATATTCGCAACCCACCAATCAGATATTTTCTTTATATCACGTATCAAAGAACTATCCATCTTTCTTCCAGCACCAAGCTCTAACAAAGCTGCATCTTATCTCATCCCGTCTCGACCACCAATCCTTGCCTACTAAACCCTCGCTTACTCACCAACCCACCTCTTACACCAAAAATCCACATTTAGTTTCTTCTCACATCAATGAATGACTCATTAGGAATATAGATAGAAATAAACATCTTGAGCAATCGATCAGTTGGATCTAATCATCGGTTGTATAGTGTAGCGGTTAGCACGTGAGATTTTGATCACTTCTGTACAAGTATGAAAAATTCTCGAGTCCCCGGTTCGAGCCCGGGTACGACCTTCATTTTTGAAAATTTTTTGATCTCCCGGTACCTCATGATCGCTGAGAATTTAACGGGTTGTGCTTTTGTCTTCGCTGAGTAGATAGAAAGCGGAGTTGTTGAAAGATGCGTATGATGGGCGCCCCCAAAAAGGTTGAAATAGCCTATTGGCTGTTCTAGAAGCCAAATAGTTAGTATAAAGAGGACGGGCTATCGCTAATATGAATAGCCGCAACACGGCAGATAGCAGCACTTGCACTCATCAGTATGGACAGACGTGATGTTGTATTCACCATCCTAGTTCCCAGTATATACTTCAACCCATTTCTTGTTGGTCATCTATGTTCGTCACAATCATCCCTACCCGTCCATCCTCATATATCCATCTATCATCAATCCCCCCCTCATGAAGACTTTTTATACATCGCTCCTCCAGCTCCTGCCTAAGATGAGTCTCTATTAGTCTATGATCTATGATTTCCTATGCATGACCGTAGCAGCAGCCTGCTCTCATTAGTTCCCACCCATACCCAAAAGAACCATTTCAAACATACCTGATGATTTGGGAAAATTAATGTATCAGCAATGACCACATTTTCTCTTCTTCCTGCAGCGAAAACAATGACTTCGGCAATGTCATCTGGAGTTAATGGCTCACAGCCACTAGAATTGGGTATTAGCAACTCTTCGGCGAGATTAGGTTCATTATGGAGATCCCTTACGCATAAACAGCATCTGCTTTCGCCTTGTCACCATAGAATCTGACAACCGAGAATTCAGTTTCTACTTGTCCAGGATCAATCTCCATGACCCTGATTCTGGTTGCAATCAATTCCCTGTGCAGGTCATGCGTCAGTAAAGGTTCCTCAGATAGAAGTCCAGACTCAGGCGAGGGCAGCCGTTCCAGCAGCCGTCCATACAGCCGTCCCCAACTTCAAAAAGTGAACGACTAACCTCCTCAAAGAGTCTCCAAAACTCCTGATAGCAGCCTTCGTTGCACAATATATACTGCCACCCTGGTACGGTTCTCTCCCGGCAATACTGCCTACATTAATAACATCGCCTTTTCCCCCATCTGGTCTCGCCTTGAAAATTGGTAGGACCGCTTGTGTCATGTTGATTAAACCGGTTACATTTGTTGCGAACATGATGTTGATATCTTCTTCGGCGATATTTGGGGCTTGGGCTACACCTTTGACCAGACCTCTGTTGCCGTATTTTCGTTAGCCTTGCATATTTTTCCGGAGCTCTTGGAGAGCATTAGCATAGGGTAGGTGACAAAAAGAAAAGGAAACACCAACGCATTATTAACCAGCACATCAATCTCCTTCCATTCCTCTGCTAAACCAGGCACGAACTGTCTCACCTCTTCAGGAGAACTAACATCAAGCTTAACACAAAGCACCTTCACTCCGTCCCCGCATTCCTTCTGAATATCCTTCTTGACTTCCTCTAGGGTATCAATCCGTCTCGCAGTGAGAATTAATCTCAGATCTTTGGGTGCCGTGCGCGCGAATTCGAGAGCGGTGCTTCGCCCGATTCCGGAGGATGCACCGGTTATCAGGATAGTTTTTCCTTCGAGACGACGAGCCATAGCGGAAGACATTGCGCGGGTGTAGATAGAGGGGCTGGTGAAGATCTGCGTGTTGGGGAGGAGGAAGTGGGAGGGGTATGGTTTGTGCGAGTGCGATTGAGGTCGGAATCTGGAGAGGGTTCGTAGATGAAGGAATGGCGAGCGAGGGAAGTGCATGCGTGGTGATGGACCGGAGAGAGGAAGGTTTTGATAACGGATGAGGAGAAGGGAAGAAGTAACAGAAGAGGGGGACCTGAGGTGGGGGTTTGGTACTCATAGCTATGAAGCTCGGCCATTGATACGGTAGGTACCCCACATTTCGGAGATAAGCCGGAATGGCGTCAAGTTAGTGTTGTATGGGCAGTGAGCTGCAGTAAATTTTGCAGTCAACCAAAACACTCCTCAATCAAATTCTCATGATGCTTAGAATGCTATGTCAATGTGTTCTTGGAGTTTGTTATCGAGCAACACAAATCGCAAGCAAATCGGAGACTGTTTTCTATGACACCGTCTTTCAGTCATCCACACACTCGAATCACCTCTCCTTTTATCTCCTCTCCTCGCCCTTCCATTTCATTCAGTTGTTATTCTATTGATTTACGTCTGCTCTATTCAGCTATTGCACCACGCGAATGCATGTACTCGATAGTTCTCTAGTACAAAGAAACTGATAGCAAGCGCTACTAGTCAACTGAAGCCCTAGCAGGTGGAAGAAAGACATCCACAAAGGAAGCTTTATTGAAGAAGAACAATGTTCAATTATAGCTTGTTGCAAAGAAATAGCCTTTTTTTACCACTCGAGTAGATGGTGGCAAGGAATTATTCGACGATTAAGCTGTGCTTTTGGGTACGAATCACACCCGCGTTTCGTTACACACATTGTATATGAAGCATGTATAAGGCAAGAAAACAACATGAAGGCCTATCCAAGCTCAAGTCCCAGTCGCATCCAAACTCCAAAAATCCTCTTTCTTCGCTATCCACATCCTTTGATCATCAAGTTTTCAATTTCTAACCTCTCCCTTTGACCCTGAACAGTTTTCAAATAAAGTCCTAACATGATCTTGACAACGAATTTGTCGATAGTTATCAGAAGCCACTCTTGTGGAAAATCTTATCTCCAAACACCAGAGTCGCAAGCAGTAAGTAACAGATACAACTTGCATCAAACTAACTCAAATCAGCATACACTCAGCCCGAGGTCCTTTACGATCAACACAATGACTAACCCCAAGGAAGTGGTTAAGAGCTCTTACGATCTCCGCTCTAAAAGCCGCAACATGGCCTTGCGATCCCGCAGTGACGCAGCGCCAGGTCAGGACCATGCATCCCCTAAAGGTGTATATGAGTTCGGAAAAACCGTTACTACCAATACTCTTCTAAACATGCACATAGATGACGGGCCTCAGAAGCCACGCGAAACAAAATGGGGGTGGCTAAAGCGCGTGAGCTTTGCTCGACGCTTCATGGGTGTGAGGGGCAGCGATCTACGCGAAGCCCGCCGAGCAATTCCCCTGCCAACAGCACACCGGACCCTAGAAGTTCAGAGTTACACTGCGCAGAAGGAAGAGCGCGGGGCGGCGATTAGGCAGTGCCAAAAAGATCTGAGATTGCATGAGCACAAAATGGATCCTGAACATGACCATTACGACGTTCTTTACGCGAAGCAGTATAGAGCAGATAAGGCTCTGCGTGTAAAGGACAATGCTCAGAAGAGAGAACGTGCGTTGCGGGAGGCGAGAATTTTCGCAAAGCAGAATGGACTGAAGAGACCATCGACGCCGCAGCAACCAGAAGATAGTAGTGACGAAGAACTACCACAAGCGCTGGCCAACCCCAGCGGGTCGCGTTCTAAGTCGAAATATGGCCACGGCGCCGGGCGCCGAGTACTGAGTTGCAAAGGATGCTATGTCTCGAAAAGGGCATGCACTATCATAGAGGGGCTTCCAAAGCCTTGCGCGAGGTGTGTAGCTAAGGGTATTCTCTGCGAGGATCGAGTCGTTGATTTGGAATCAGAATCAGATTCGCCTGTAAGCGCAGAAATGGAGGTAGATTCAATGGCTGAACAACCCTCAGAGCATATTGTAGACACGGAAATGGAAACAGGAATGGGATCACCCACTTGGATGGCATCTCCCTCATCTGGAATGCACTCACCCGCACTTCTACCCGACCTCGCAGCCAAACTCCTGGGCGACGTGCCGACGGAACTTCCACCCTGCAGCCTCTGCCAAAACAACCGTCAAATCTGCGACGGCCTCCGACCATGTGGATCCTGCATACAGCATGATGTTGGTCACCTATGTGCAGCTGGAGATCCGGAGCTGGAGGTTCCAAAGCCGGACGTTTTCTCAGAATGCGAGGAATACATGTGGGCTACTTATCGCCCGACGTTCGAAGAATACGAGTGGACTGATGATGAACAGATGTTCATTGAATACATGTCCATGAATACTCAGGATGCGATGTTCGAGGAATTCGTGGCTATAACTAAAGAGGATTCTGATGACTCGATGGACGAATAGGCTATGAGTATTTGAGTAGGGTAAGGTAGGTAAGGATGCACTGATTTCAGTGTAGAAATGGGGGCAGAGAGTAGGTAAATGTATTCTTTCACCAACCGGTAAGTGCAGAAATTTCCTATTTCAAGTTATCTTGCAATTATCAACCATGTCAAAACCACAAAAAAAAGACAGAAAAGACCATCAATACTTCTCTTCAAACCAAGCATAGACAAATTATAGAACTATTTTTACCAAAAAAACATAGGCGCAACGATATCAAAAACAAGATGACACAAAGATTAAGACCATAGACAGCTAATGAGACCCGCCGCAACAGCACCACTGTGAGAAATAATACAACGAGCATATAACGGATAGAACATCAGAACCAATCTCCACCCATGTCCCCGCCATAAATAAGCCGTGACTGAGGCATACAACCAGAACATAGGTATTCTAATCGAGACTCAGTGCCAGGCATAGCACCAGACCAAACCTTAAAGAAACAGGGCCATTCCACCCGAGATTCCATGACCCTACAACCCTCCCCTCCTAACAGCAGCCGCACGAACGGCCTAGAATCACAGAACTAAACCAAAGCATAAACAAACAGGGCTATTCCAATCGCAACTCGCGAGCCCTACAGCCCTCCCAATAGCAGCGATACCAACGACCTATAGCAACGCCATCACATCATCCCTGCACACTCAACAAGGCAAGACGAAGGAATATCTAGCAAGTTCGTTGGCGTATCCGCGTAATCATAAAAGGCAGCAAGCAACACTTCACCAGCCCCGATCTAATCAAAGGTAAACAACAGTAAGACCATAACCTCTCCTCTCTCATCTTCCTACCAAGTCAAATCCTATTCCCTCAAGTCCCCTACCCCTCAAGCCGTTGCCCTACTGCTCACTAATAGATAGTCTCGTACTTCACTCCTCAACGCATATCTAACCGCAATCACAGCACCAATAAATCTCACATACACACACTCACTCACTCATTCAAAACCAAACGCCACATCCAATGCATTCAATTCCACTCCATCAACATACACTACACAAACAAAACCAAAACCACTTTAACGAGAAAACTTTCTAATACATGCCTGCCATCCCATGCCACCACAACCAAAGGCCAAGCAGATAGAGAATCAACTCAACCACGATCCCCTAATGCCCCTCCCCCCTCTCCCTCCATTTTCCACCCAAAAGAGAAAACAACCAGCTTATATACTACGCATACAATCCAATCCAATCCACTCCCCTCCTGCTGCCAGCCTGCCTGCCTGCCATAAGAACCTCTCCGTCTCTCCGTCTCTCCATCCTCCCTCTCAACGAATCATCCACAAGCCCACAACCACCAATCAAAACCTATCCCACCACCACGACAGTCGCGCAGGTATGAACAAAACGAAAAATATAATATAAAATAAACATGAACAATAAATACGAAGTTGTAAAAAGAACAATAAATAGGAAGTTATAAAAAGAACCAAAAAAAATGAAGGTAAAAAGAACAAGCCAGTTTCAATACCGAAACCAAAAAAAAGAATAAGTAGAATCATTTCCATCCTTTCCATTTGCCATCCGATGTGTAATATAGAGTTGTTATTAAGAGAAGTATTTCATTTCTCGCGACTTGGTAAAATTTCAAGACAAATGATGTTTCTTTGTCCCCATATCATTAAAAAAAAAGAAGTAGCTCCGTCAATAAATTCCATCCGGATTTCGGACGGGAGGAAGTACCTGTGAGCTCGTTCGAAAGAAGCTCCCTGGTTTTCGCAAGACGAAATCCGAGTGTGCGGAGCAAAATATTACCATCTTTGTCAAAGTTTCCCATTCGCCCCCCCTTCCCGCTTCACTCCCTTCTTGGTGGTATCTTTTTTTGTCCCGAATAACATCTTCCTTCGCCCAATATGCGCCCGCCAACGTATCCCTTTCCCTCGCCACTTATCCCCCCTTTACATAAGCACACAGCCTCCACAGCATCCACCCTCTTTCTCACCCTCGCTCACTTCCATCTTCCCTGATGGTCCGCCATTTCCTGCTGCACTTGGACCTCCGGCGCTGTATCCGGCCATCTCTTTGTTGTAACGTCTGATTTCGCGAACGAGATCGTAAAAGGCATTGTCGACATTGATTCGTGATTTCGCCGATGTCTCGATGAATTTGCATCCGAAGCTATCTGCCAATTCTTGTCCCTCTAAAGCCAGAGATGGTTAGTTTGAGATCTTTCAATTGAATTGGATGGAGTAGTGTAGAAAATGAGTGTAGACGAACGTTGTTTTGATACTTGTCTTTCACCCTCCAAATCGCATTTGTTACCAACAACAATGATTGGGAAGTAGTCCTTGTCCTTAACCCTTAAAATTTGTTGTTGAAAGGTCATGATTTCTTCGAAACTTTGTCTGCTCGTGATGCTGTATACTAATAAGAAGCCTTCTCCTGTTCGCATGTATTGTTCTCTCATTGCCGAGTATTCCTCTTGTCCAGCGGTATCGAGGACATCGAGCAACGCAACTTCTTCGTCGATAACGCATTGCTTGCGGTATGAATCTAGGTGAGAAGATCAGGTCAGCATACGATCTCGCAGGGAGGTGCTTCAGGATGCGAAGTGATAGAAGTAGCATACCTTCAATTGTCGGATCATATTCATCGACGAAATGACTTTGGATCAATTGAATTGTCAAACACGACTTTCCGACACCACCGCCTCCTACTACTACCAGTTTATATTCTCTCAAAAACTAGACTCAGACGTGGATTGTTAGCCAATTGATCCTTCATGATGTCGCGGTTCGAACGCTCCAGGAGCATCAAAGGAGGCGATGGATGAAGCTAGAAGGAAAGGAGGTAGATGAATGAAACGACGCAAAGGGGATATCGATGGAAAGGAGAGTAGCCGTCGCGACGCTTACCTTTGAAGCCATCTTTAAAGATTAAATTGATATAAGTTGATGGCGTTATTATCATCAAGTTGATCGAATGGATGGATAGTCACAGTTGAAGAGTCCGATGGTCGAAGTCGTTTATTCGTCGATAGTGATGGCAAAGGTAATGGTTATGGAGATGGAGAGGATGAGGGAGAGGGAGAGGATGATGCTGAAACTGCGGAGAATAATTGACTTTTTTCCTTTTGAAGTTGCGCAAGTAGTTGCCGTCCCTGCACCAAAATAATGCCTTTCTTATCGAAGTGAAGAGGTTTAGATCCAGAGGTCTTTTACTTCCTGCGACTTGTAGAACACACGCTGGGGGCTTTGAGGATTGGACTTGGGACAGGGGATAATGTACGCTAACGCAAGCGCTAATATCTTGGCGGTTTCTCTTTCAATCTTTTGGCTCGAAAAGGGCTTAATCTCGTTCAACACGTGATTGGTGCACAAAGAGGAGACCGGCCGGGTAATTTCTTCTTTAATCCAGGTATTTCGCAAAATATCGATTAAAATATTAAAAGGACGAGGAGTAACGCTTTGAAGAATCACGTACGATCGTGAGGATTTTGGCTGTTTCTCTTCCCGCCGCAGAGCTACTTGTACCAAGATGTATAGCTGACTCTTTGAGCCCTTCGGACTTCACGGATAATGCCCAATGTGGAAGTTCAAAGAGCTCTAGGAGCTAGTTGCTGTGCTTTGCTTCGTAGATACTGCACCACCTGTCGAGCTATCCTAGCTGCTGCCCGGTGCCCACTGAATATCTAGTACCTAGCAGTAGCTGTTGTGGTGCTCAAGGATCAACCCATCCGCGATATCTACCACAACATCAAATGCGCCAATGCTATCCAGTGGTTACAGATCTGTTGATGCCCGTCTCCCATCCCCATCGCCCACTAAGCAGTATCTACGTACGTACCCTTCATGCAGATTGTATATACGTTATATGCTGTGACTAGCTATGACATGTAACAACTCCCACCACGAGCGAGTACGAATTGGGTAACTCTAGGTGAAAAGCAGGAATATTTTCTACTGTGATGATCGGTATCTCTCGGTTCCCTACCACCGAAGCGCCATAATTCGTCCCATCAAATATCAAATGTTACATTAACACTGGAAATACGTGCGGTGAAGGGGCAGGGGAAGGGGGGGCGAGAAGCGGGCAGCAGACAAACAAATAATCTCCCTTTCCACCCTTCTAGAAGTAAGTGCTCTGAAGAATTGAACGGAAAAGGATAAGACAGCTAATCTACTTTGTAATTGTCATGCCAATCATGCCCCTGAAACATAATTCCAGACTAGAGAGGGCTGACCACCCACTCAGAATCAAATGATGAATGAGATCTTGACAATGACAAGAACTTTCTCTCCACGAATCCATGAATCCTTCCTTGGTAATGGTTCTTACACGTTGTATCCTCGCTACACAACGCTACGCTGGCTGCGCTGTAATGTTGTACAAAGGGGATTTTTAATAAATATTAATGGAGGTGATTTCTCTTTGAAATCTGACCGGGTCCCAAAGGGGCTATTTCATTCATCACACCGGCGTCTAAAGTAGAATAGTCGGGCTTTCATTAAAAAGGTACCGGAACCGCCCAAATTGATCTAAGACGTAAGTAACTGTTGCCTTATTCCATCTAGTAAGCCAAAGCTCGGAGACTCGTGGGTCTAAAGTTTCTAAAGTCTATGATAGCATATTGATTCATGAAAGAAGCTTGAATGAATCGCGAAAAGACTCTATACTTCCGTAACCTCTAGACAAGTCGAATTTGCATTCGAAGGGCCCGAGTTGCGGGAAAAGAAACAATCTCTTATTTATAATCAAGCCCAAACCTCTCCCTTCAAGCCAATTGCTGTTGGAGAAGAAAATGTCCAGGCCATGACTGGATGGAAAATTATCAGATGATATCGCTTGGCTTCCTTCTCAAAATTCTAGAAAGATTTAATCTCCGGTTCAAAATCACACGATATTTTGTTCAAAAAGTGTGTTCGGTCACTTCAATGGTTGGTTAATGACAATCTTGATATATTCGCGAAATGAACCTTATATTCGGATCGACATAAAATTGAGAACGTCTCCATATTTGATAGGGAGCCGTTGGATTGACCTCCTTGTTTAAAATTTCTGTCAGCGCTTTGAGCGGATGGTGCACGGCTTGGATATTTGCACTTTCCCCTGGTTGACGATTCGTACGCAATGGAATCCGCTTGCTTCCGCTGAACTTACCGGTTGCTACCGAAAGCCCCGGAGAATGTATCTCATGCCAGTAACTTCATCCCTATGATCTGAGAAACCAAAGGTTAACTTCCTTGTCAGCCGTGAGGGAAAATCCTAGCATCTCTTACTCTTTGGTCTCTACTTCAACATCATCTTCGCCCTCAACTGAGACTCGACGACCCTGAACATTCTCCTCAACCTCGGCTACCAAGCTTTCTAGGAACTCTTGGTCCCTGGATAACGATTAGTCCATGATGTTGAATGTCTTTGAGTCGAGGATCCTTCTTACCTCCCAACCAATGTCACAGTATTGCGCGACATGCCCCATCTAGGATAACTACCGACCTTCACACCCTTTGGCTCAACTCGCTCGGCAAGCTCTGTAAGATATGGAGCTACGGCACTTTCTGCCATTGGTGTCGAAATCAATATCCTGCAAGTGCCTTTGCCTTCAGGGTCTGTCAATCGGGGCAGTAGATGCGGCATCATCCCCTCCAACAGTTTCTCGAACAGTCTAGGAACACCTGGCAAGATATGCACGTTACCATTGACACATGCAACTGGCACCCATAGCTCTTCTTGTGGGAAAATAACTTGCTTGTTCAAGTCCCGGCTGTCATCTAACGGCAGTTCGACCATGCGAAGCTTGGCTTTCTTTGCAGGGGACTCTTCATCCCAATTGAAATTAGGCTGAGATGGATGAGGTTTCGACAATTTCTTCATCCTTTCGTAAGCTTCTTGGTGGAGCTTAAGCTTGAGACCAAAAGCTTTGGCTATCGATTGGTAGGTAATATCGTCGTGCCTAGATCGTGTCAGCCAGCTTGAACTATATCTTCTTCATGTCCTCGCCTACGTAGGGCCGATTCCACCAGAAGTAACGACGAAATCATAGTTATTCGACATTCGTTGAACAGCCTCTACAATCTCACTTTCCTCGTCTGCAATGACTTCGATGCGCTTTAGGCTCTGTCCGGATATTAATATGAACTCAGTTATGTGTTTGCATAGAGTATCCCACCATTCCTAGCTTGAAGCAGAACTTTGCCATAAAAGCCGAATTTGTCTGTCTTGAAATCAGCCTCAAGCTCCATTGCGCCGGCGCGCACATCTTAACCTACATCGACAGTCTGCCAGATACCACAAATTAGCCCTATTCTCCCTCTCAATTCACATCTGCAGATTCAATCACATCCGCAGACCGCAAGATCATACTAACTTTACCACCAAGTACTTCATCGCCAATGATTAAACATGCTGCCGTATGAATTGTCCTCGAGTTGCGCTCGTCCGCGGATATCGATGATGTCATGATGTTATTTCCAAAGGACGTGCTGGACACAGTAGCAGCAGCAGCAGACTTGTGTGAATAATTGGGCAATGGACGGGAAAGATGTCTGGCGAGTTGAGAAATGCGTGAAAACATTAGAGGTACTCTTAGAAGTGTTTCTGTGTGGTGGAGTGATGCTTCGAGAGGAGCAAATGATGTTACACCAAATGGTGGGGTTGATGGAGGGGAGACACGCGCGTCAATAATGGTATGCACTCCGGGCATGTCACTGTGAGTTCTATCGTCAAGCTTTCTTCTACCGGACTCGTATAATGCATCAGTAAGCTAGATACCTGTGACTTTCCATGTGGAGATATAAAAGCAGAGCGTACACTGGGAAAGTAAAACCTCATCTCTTTCTTATTTTGCACTCACAAATATTGAATTTATCTCACATTGCCGACATACATCCTCATCCGTCCGACCACAATGGAACGAGGAAACTCCAGCATTTCATAGTATTTCATAAAACTAACCACTGAGAAATGTTTATAACTCACTCATCCGCGCTGAAACATCTTTCCGCTCCGGACTTCCCTTACTATCACCGTCGCCGGTCTACAAGTTCATCCTCTGAGTTTTCGTGGCCTACACCCGTTCCTTCCATTAGGACAATTGAAAGAACTTACAAATGGACACAGTAAGATGCCATCCAGGTAGGTAACATGCACTTCCACGATTCATGGCCTAGTCTACGAAGTACTTTCTATCTTTTCATTCTCTTTTTTTCTCTTTAGCACGACTCTCGCATTACCCATTTTTTTCTTCCCTTCGGGTGCGGCTCTTGGCCGACTGCGTCCAACCAATGACAGGCACAGGCGGGTATTAAATACGGAATACGGTGAATATAACAATGACGATGCCCGACGATTCCGCCGCAAAAGCCGAGTGTCAACAAATATAACTTTTCCGCGACTACTTTTTCAACTTTTCCTTCCCTATATACTTTCGTCATTATCTTTCCCCTACATCTCCTAAAGTTATGTCTTCAGGTCCAGCCCATAGAGTGCAGTCGGCGGTGGTAGAGTATGGATTTCCGCAAGGTCATCTTGGTCATCTTACACCAGATGAAGAAGCTGCTTTAAGTAATTTCAAAAAGTTGTGTGCAGAGAAAGGTTTGTACAAACCGGGGACTGGAGCTGATGAACCTGCGTCCCATGAAGATGCTACCTTGCTGTAGGTTTCCGCTCATACTTTTCGATGAGCGCATCACTGATCTGTAGCCAGGCGGTTTCTGCGGGCGCGACGTTTTGTTGTATCAGATGCTATTCAGCAATTTGCGGATACTGAAGAATGGCGAGAAGCGAACCAGTTGGATCAGTTATACGAAACTATAGATCTGGAACAGTACGAGGAGACTCGCAGACTGGTAATGTCATTTCTTGCAAACATAGCGTTGTGATGCGTTTCTGACTATGTGAGAAATAGTATCCGCAATGGACTGGACGCCGCGATCGACGTGGTATCCCTGTATATGTCTTCGAAGTAAAGCATCTGAATGCGAAACGAATGGCGGCATACGAAAAGTCAGCAATTGAAACACATTCGCTAGCCAAGACAGACGGGAAGACACCAGGGAAGCTGTTACGACTGTTTGCATTATACGAAAACCTTGTACGATTTGTTATGCCACTATGTACAGTTCTTACCGACAGAGAACACCCCAATACACCAATAACGCAAAGTAATAATATTGTTGATATATCTGGAGTTGGCTTGAAGCAGTTTTGGAATTTGAGAGGGCATATGCAAGATGCCAGTACCCTTGCGACAGCCCACTATCCCGAGACTCTTGATAGAATTTTTGTGAGTCTCCAAAGGACTTCATGTTTTGAATTTTCTAACAGACCATAGATCATCGGAGCGCCTGCTTTCTTCCCTACAGTTTGGGGCTGGATCAAGAAATGGTTCGACCCAATTACAACATCGAAAATATTCATCCTCTCAGCCCAGGACATGAAGACAACATTAGAATCTTTCATCGACCCAAAGAATATTCCTAAGAAATATGGTGGAGAACTTGAATTTGAATTTGGCGACATGCCAACCTTGGATCCAGCTTTGGCAAGCGTTACATCTTGGAAAGGAGAGACCGCAGGATTCCCGGGAGGACCTTTGTATTGGATACCCACCAAAGACGGACAGTCTATCGAAGCCATCGCAGTTGGAAGCGCCGAACAAAAGGAGCGCAGGGAAGTAGTCTGCACAGTCAAAAAGCCTCAAAAGGATACAGAAATCCTAGGCACAACCAGCGAACTCACCACCACCGAACCCCCAGCAACTCGTCCCGAATTCCTACAAGTCCCGACAGCAACCCCATCAATTGCCACCACAACCGCCGGAACCGACACCCCTGCAACCAGCGAGCCCACCAAAGAACAAGAATTAGCCATCCAAAACGGCGAAGTCATCCCCGCTTCCCGTCCCGAACTCGAGACCTTCCACACTGCAGCCGATGGCCTCAACACACTTTCCCTGAATGAAAAAGATGCAGATACGCAATCTCTTCCCAACGGAACTGCCGCTACCCATACAACTGCCACTGCAAATCTATTAGATCCAAAGGTGAACACTATGGATGGAGCAGCGGATTTGGAAAAAGCTCCTACGCAGCAGGAAGAGATCAAAGATGAGAGCGTCCCGGCGCAACCAGAACCGGTTCCAGCCCCAGCCCCTATGGTAGCGGATAAGCCGAGAGCGGGGACAGAACCGTTGCCCGCAAGGAGCGAAAAGGCGGGAGTGAAGGAGAAGGGGGAGAAGCGGAAATCTTTGCTCGGAAAGGTCAAAGAGAAGGTGCATTTGTAGATGGGTGGGGGTTGATTAGATGGGGCAGATTAGGAGGTGTTTCGGTTCGCTATGTCTGTGTGTAGAATGGGGGAGGAGACAGAAAGTAACAAATAAATGGATATCCCTCTGTGCTCGTGCTTAGGAGTTGGGTTTTTCGTCAAGGTTTTATAATCGGTTTAGGATGCATGGGGATGATTGGATGAATTGATGATTGGGGTTCCTTCATATACATGAACTACTGTTTGCATGGTTGGTTGGGTTGAGATGAGAGTTGGTTAAGAATACACTATTGACGCTGCATTTCTTTTGGACTTGTTTGACCTTTTTGGGTGATATTTTGTGATATCATATTGTACAGTTGCAAATTTCCTCTTGGTGACCAAGTGGACACTGAAATATTACATGGGTTTCTCTTTTTTGTAGACTACCTAACGCCCCTTAACCTACCACCTCATACATGCACCAATCCATTTCATCAAATCGTAGTGCTCGTTAATATACACATTCTCCTCGACTAAATAAAATCACCCCCTCCAAATCCACCAAACGGATTCGGCGGCCTTCCACCCAATCCATTTCCCCTCGGCGCCCCATCCCCAGGACCCAAAGGATCATACCTCGCACCCGGAGGCGCTCTCCCGTTCCCACCCATCGCACCAGCTCCTCCTCTTCCGCCAAATAGCGGATCGTCAAACGTAGGATGCATACCACCATTGCCGAAGCCCCCTCTACCGGGTGTAAAGGAACCACGCAACGGATCATGCGGTCCTAGGCCAGGAGGATGTAAGTCGTCGTGGCCGATACCGAACGGAGCTACGGGACCAAGTCCGCCGAACCCGCGTGTTGGTCGCTGCAAGTCGTATTCGTCGTCAAAGCCGGGTGGGGGGAAGTCACCTGCTGGGACGGGTCGGCGCGGGATGTCGGCGAGAGGGTCGTTGAATGGGTAGGGTCGAGCCGGTGCAGGATCTGCGGGGTGGATGGGTGGAGGATTATTGCGACGGGCGTGTTGTTCTTCTCGTTCGTCATGAACTCGAGAGGCTTCGGCGCGGCCTTCTTCTTCGTAGCCTTCCTTCTGAAGGGATGGGAGGAGTTTCTGAATGATGTTTATTTTGAAAAGGGATGCGAGATCGGAGATTCGTGAGGGGGATATGAAGGTTTCTTTGAGTTTTGACTCAAGGTTTGAGCGATCTTCCGATCCATCTTCTGTCATGGTTATTCGTAATGGAAGTGTGGCCGAGGATATATAGTCTTTAGCTACGATTTCGAATCGTGTTATCCGCTCATCGCCTAGACCGATGCCTCGAATTTCTGCTTTGCCGCCTAGACGGTCGATTTTGACGACATATTGCATCGAGGACTGGGAGTGTGCGTAGAGGAAGGTGTGGGATCCGAAAGAGGAATTCCATTTCGTTGATAATCTCGGAGCGAGCCTTGCGCATTCTTCTTCTATTGAGTTGTTAGCATACCTTTCTCTTTCGGCATTGACAAATGGAGCTCACCATTCTTCTGTCCTTCACCATAACCTAGAAGCCTGAAACCTACAGCGATCATGCAGGCATGCGAAAACAGTGCTATGGCTTCATACGAACTGCTGATATCGGAATTGGTATCATCTTTAGCATGTGTAGGCAGAGCTTCTGCCATATGCTTCAAAATCGAATCTGGACTAAGAGGATTGCTGGCCATTTTGGCAGATGTGTTTGGTAACGTAGACGCTTCGTGCAATCTTGGCGATCTCGCCGGGAGCTTGTTCTTTGTTCGTTTGACTGTTGCGATGTTTGAGGATCTGGAACTTGGAGAATAGTATGTCGTAGATGGATATATATTTGAGAAGATCGATCTCGATATCGAAGTTGGACGGCACAATTATTTGGCTGATGTAAAGTGTCGTTGCTATTTTCTGTTTAAGGTAAGTAGATGCGGGGTGAATGGCGAATCTAGATATCTGCCTAGAGCTGCGTTGCGCTGCGATAAACAGCATCATGCAGTAGCTATCCTTGTCCATTTAGTGCTGTTCAGGTGCGGCCGCTTGTCCGAGTACCGAGCTCGAAGATCCTTGTGTTGCTTCTCACAACGCTTGCACAGTGGAATATTATAATCACATCATCGACGCCATTGCTGGTAACTTATATTACTCTATATTGGATCTTTGGTGGTGCCCTATGCATTCCTGCAAACTTTCCCCGACCTTTCCCAAAACCTACGCCTCATTTAATCCACTGAGCACCCCAGCTAGCCTTTCTATAGTTGTCTGCTGCGCCAGGAGCTCAACATATGGATAGGGGCATGAAGTGTCTATTGGATCCAAGATTGGAACTCGCTGGCGATCGTGCTACTGATGCTCATGAAGTTGAGCTCGCGTTCATACATAATCTCTTGAGGACTTCCTGGCCCATCCGTGTGGGAGTCTCCTTCCTCTCACAGCCCACGGCTAACCAAAGGAGCTGGAGAGTCTGCATTTCCTAATTCTTTGGAAGCTCATTGCTACCATCGCTCTTTTCAGGAGTAGTCTCGGCGGTCCCAGCGGTCCCAGCGGTCGCGGTGGTCACTTCAGGAGCGGCAACTGCATCACTTTGCTTAGACTTCTTGTATTGCCTGAAAACCATATAAGATGATATTAGAGTCGCCAACACGGCCCAAGCAATAGCCCCACAATACGCCGCCTGGTATCCGCGCATGCGGGCATGGAGCAAGTTCTGGCCCCCGTTGTTATTGGCCACACTGTTAGCGATGACGGTGAGAACCGCGAAGCCAAACACAGCACCACCAACGTTGAGTGACATCTAAATATCAAGTTAGGTGTGGTTGATCATCTCCCATGGAAAATTAACGTACATTGAAAACGCCGGCAACAGAACCCTGATCAGCTGAGGGAGCCGATGTGACTACGATAACCATAGAAACATAGTAGACGGTTCCCACCCCCATGATGTACAAAATCATACCTGGGAAGCACAAACGCCAGTAGTCATTAGTCGAGTCAACAAATGCGAGCAAGGTAACCCCAGAAATGGTAAAAAGCCAGCTAACGAGTAGGAGGACTTGCGGCCCAATAGGCGCTAGGAGGTGCGGGATGGCCATGTTTACTATGAAGGCGGTTACTCCAAGAGGTAGGAAGTGGATTGATGTCTCCAATGCCGTAAAGCCGAGGTCTACACCACGGGTTAGACTAATCTTAGTTGACGGAGAAGGCGTCATGAAGGAAGTGAATACCTTGCAGTTGGAGGGTAAGAAAGTAGTTTGCACCCTGCCAGACTGCATATGTGATGGCTGCCAGTGCACATCCCACGGCAAGGTGGCTCGATTTCCACAAATTTCGCGGTACGAAAGGGTTTCGAGCTAGCTTCTTTTCGGAGGCAATGAAGGCAAGCAGCAGGACAACAGCAGCCACCAATGTTGCAATGACACTTGCATCGGACCAACCGACTTCATTGCCGGCCGTGGGGGGCATACACAAGTAGTATCAAACCCGGTACTGAAAGCCCAGTTCCAATAGGGTTGGACCGCTCTATGATTTGTTTAAGGCTGAGTGATTGCTCCTGGCCTGGAGTATGTGTACTGCGAAACAAGAACATGGCTAGGACGGCGAGGAGACCTTCGAGAATAAGAGGAAACCAAAATACCTGGGTAGCCGGATCAGAAGGAAGAAGGCTTCACAGCGGAAGGGGAACATACCCAACGCCATGAAACCAGAGATGTAAATAGGCCACCAATAATAGGCCCCAAGCTGTGTGGAATTAGCTGACAGTAACGCGTGATGGAAAGAAGCAAAGAAACACATACACGAAGCCCATTGAGCCTGTTGCACCCCACCAGCTAAGAGCAAGAGCGTGGGCCTTGGGCTTGGGAAAAAGGTGACCGACCATGGCTTGGGCCGAGGGAACGGTGAAGGCGGCGGCCATGCCTGCCTTATATTGGAAATTATTTTACGAGCGAGAGAGCAGGGAAGAATGGACGCACCTTGCAAGGCACGGGCAACAAGAAAGCCAATCTTATTCCTAACCAAGGCGCATATCAGGGTGAAAATGTTGAAAGCCACCATTGATACCTTGAGCACAGGCTCCTGGCGCAAGGTGTCACCGAGGCGGCCACCAGCCATGAGGAAGCCGCCATACTATATTATTCCAGTCAGCAGCTGGCCTAGTCATCGAAGATTTGGCGACTACTTACAGTCAGAGCATAGGCGGTCATGACCCATTGGAGTTCGCCGTCATCAAAGCCGAGGTTTTGCTTGATAGTCGGTAATGCAATGGTGCACATGCCCAAGTTACCAATATCGACGAAAAAGGTAATGCATCTGCTCTCCTGCGTGAGCCACTGACTAATATCAGCTCCAGAGCACACGTTGAAAACTCACATGACGGCAAAGCGAATGTACTGGACTGTCTTAGCATTGGTTTCGATTCCACTGGCTTCGGTTCTGTTGACTTTGGTTGCTGCAGTGGTGGATTTGGGGGATTTGGCGAGGCCGGTGACGGCGAAGGTGATTGCTCGTGAATGGACATTGTGTGCTACGAGGTGGGTGTGAGCTGCTGTCATCTACAATTGAGTATCCAAAAGCTTCTGTGTGAAAGATAGTGGTGAATATAACTGCGCTGGTGGAAAGAAATGGTTTTATATACCTACCTGGTGTATACAAAGTGTTAGGCAACGGCTGCGCGTCGTTGGCACACATCGTCGTCACATGCGGTTGTCTTTAAATTTAACAGCAACAGTTACTTTGAGGTAATGTATTACTCCCTGTTGATGGGTCCATGTAAGCTCGCTAAACATAGAGTGAATTTTCAAAAGGAAGTAATAGATATAGAGTAAATAGTAAATCTCAATGTCTATCTAAAGCTATTGCGCTGCACACCCGGTGGAGTTTGGTTTTGAGACTCTTTTTATCTCTACCAACAAATAAGTCTAACCGCCTCTCAAGATTATTGCTATTAAACATTAAAGTAATCTCTGAGCAGATCAACAAACTAGAGTTAGTCAGATATTAATATCTCAATTTCTTGATTTTTGACCAGTTGAAGAGTACTGAAGCAAGAATTTGGGTGTGCCATGACTCCACCCCGTAGCTATCCTTGTCGATCTAATGCTGCTCAGGGGCGGCCGCTTGCACCGAGCTCCAGCGCCTCGAAGATCCCTGCTTGGAAATATTGGACCGAGCACTTCAAAACCTAACCACGCCGGCTAACTGCTGGAAGAATTGGTCAGTTTCAAGCAGTGGGCGTAAGTGCCCTCCGGATTTTTGGTATCTTTCGCCAGTTTGCGCGTCGTTTTTAACAACTGAGGTGACGGCAGAACCAGGTTTCAGCACCGCAGATACGACAGTCTTTGTGCCGCAAAGATTCGTAACATCATGGCGCTTCTCGACGACCAGAAGACGATGAAGCTCCCAATCATCACCCACGACGATTCTTTCGTCAAGGTGGTAAAAGCCTTGTCCATGTATGTTGGATGAACGCGCTGTTGATTGGAGTCCTTACTAAGTTGACTGTAGATTCTTTGTCGATGAAATCGTCCTGCCCTCAACTATCGAGCAATTGCGAACTACCTCTGCCGGGAATAGTATTCGAATACTTGTGGAACATCTCGTTGACAATGTTACCAATCCAGCAATTATAAACGCAATTCTGTGAGTAGCAATCAAGCCCAAGAATGTAACAGTCGCTAAGAAACACCCAGAACGCTGAAATGGCACTTTTCTACACTTGAAGTCGACGACCGCGGAATCAACGAAACCCGGGCAAACGCGTGCGAAATAGTGGCATGGAGATTCTTGAGTCGAGTATCAGAACGAGATGCCGTCGATTTCTGTTTATACGATTTACCCGAACCTACCCTCCAACGTCCATTCGAGCAAGTCGCAGATACCTCCGAGCATACAGAACATTCGAGTTTATTGCCGCAATTTAGAGACCGGGACTCGCCTGGTACTTCACGACCAGCAAGTAGGAAGAGGACGGACCTTCTCCGACAAATATCACATATGGGAACTTTCTTCACAGATGGCTTGGTTGACGACGAGGAAGACCCAACTTCTTCATTCACAGGGCTGAACGGTCTTGAAATTGCTGCAGTGGCAGATTGCAAGAAATTTCTTAGTCAAAGGATTGTGCAGAAGATTATCACTGGTATATGGAATGGGGATATCACTTTTTGGGAAAGTCTGAGCGAACACACGCAGAAGAAAGCTCAGTTCTACAACCGGAAGAAATCAGACCCTTTTTCGAGACTACGAGTACCAAGATATATAAAAGCATTTGAAGTTTTATTCTTCGCGTCCTTCATGTTTCTTTATTATGCTGTCCTCGTTGAACGCAATCCGTAGGCCTTCCTTGCCCACTTTGTGATGATTATTTCTAACGATATTCCAGGCATCATATCACGCCATTGGAAATTACGCTTTATGTTTGGTTTGCTGCTTTTGCTTACGATGAACTTGGAGAATTCATTGACGCAGGATCCATCTTCTATGCTGTAGATATTTGGAATTCTTGTGATTTGATAATTATCCTAATAGGAGCATCCTTCTTACTTACTCGTTCGTGACCCCCCATCCAAGATGCGTTTCATCGGTTTAACAATCGCTAGGGGTAATTGGATTGACCAAAGATGATAACACAATCATTGATATGGCCTTTGACATCTTGTCATTAGAAGCATTGTTCATGGTTCCAAGGTATGTTTGGATGAGTGCATGAAAAATTCGGGCTGACCAAAGATCATAGGATATGTTCGCTGCTGAGTTTGCACCCTTATTTTGGAACGCTTGTAAGGACGAAAACATCCAAGATTGTATCCACAATGCTAACCTGTTACAGATTCCGTGCTTGAAAGAAATGGTTTGCAGTCCAGAAGAGTCATGACTCGCAACTGTGCTGACACTAGCATAGGCGAAAGACTTCGTGAAGTTCATGGTCATTGTGGTTGTTCTTTACATAGGTAGGTTATCTACCATTCAACGACCAGCTTGTGCACGCCCTAATGTGCGGCCTAGGGTTCCTGACGACCTTTACACTACTTGCACGGGACACATTCACACTTGGCGAGATGAGCTGGGTTCTGATCAAAGTTTTCTTCGGGTCAAGCTATCTAGGATTTGTAAGCCATTCCACTGCAGCAGGAAGACTATAACTAACCAGAATTAGGATATTATGAACGATGTGTGTCATTCCGGACCCTGCTCACAGAAATTTGCTAAATACCGTAGATCTCACCTCAATTGGGTCCACCTCTGATGCTCATATTTGTCTGCATGACAAACATATTGTTGATCACATCCTTGATCAGTATTCTGAGTGACAGCTTCTCCAAGGTAATCCCAACGATCCATTCGTGTTTCCAAAGTTAACGTTTTTGAAGGTCATCTCGCACGCTAGGTATGGTAAATTAACGTGAATTGTGACATCTAGCTGATTGAACTAGGGAGGAATATCTTTACGTATACTCAGTCTATGTGCTAGAGGTAAATAGACATCGCTGTGCCCATTATTACTCGTCGCTAATTCGGACAGGCTTCCACCAGCAATCGCCTCACTCACTTCTACCCTCCTTTTGTAAGCCAAGGGAAACCTCATTTTATCGATTCAGTAACAGACTAACAACCATCAGAACTTGATACCTTTAATTCTTATTCGCCCTCTGAGGCTATTCATGTCCGCTCCTTCGTTGCGCCGGACCCGTATTGGCCTCCTCAAAACCACCCATATCCCCTTCGTTCTGGCGATCAGGGTTTTCGAAGGGCTCTACTCGCACCTTTCTGACCCCTCGTCCTTTCCACATTCGTCAGTCGATACCTCTCCAACTACACCCACACCAAGCGAACCTGCAAACAAAGGAAAAGCTAGGAAGAAGTTCCTCACGAGTCGAACTGGTACCAACACAATGTCGCTTCATTTTACGGACGGACCTAGTGTTGACAGTGTTCTAAGTCCGCTTCTGCTTGATCGACAGCTTGCCAAGGCGCGAAGAAAGGGTTACAATAATAATAGCTCTGCCAATAATGATATTGGGAATGGCGAACCAAATAGGAAAATGGTGTGGAATGACAGTGGATTGGGCGCTGACAGCAATGACAGACATGGAGCAAGCTCCGATACAGATCATGAAATGAGTGAGAGGGAGAGAAGATTGGAGGTCAAGGTTGACGATTTGAGCAAGAAAATTGAGGAATTGATGAGAATAGTTCTGGCGGGACAGGGAATGGCTGGTGATGTGGAGGCGTAGAAGAAGACATGAGGTTAATTTTATTGGAATATGTTGTGGTGAGCGGAGCGCTGTAAATACTAAGGTTGTAAATAATCACGAGAAGCGAAGTACATATATGAAGTGAAGACAATACCAAAATTGGATAACAAAAGCACAATTATGAAACGGGCAATCTCCCCAAACAGATTTGGAGGTCGAGGAGATTTGATGGCGCAGTAGCGGGACGGACTTTTGAAATGTGCAAGAATACGAGTTTCCAGCGACTGCAATGCGGGTGCTTGAGTTTAATGCAATTATTGACGGCGGTGATGTCAAACCTACTAGTTACCAACTATCCGAGTTCCTACTCGACTTTCCTGACTGACCGTAAAGACATCTCACCGGAACAAGAAGTCAGTAAGACTAGACTACGAACCCAGCAGATATTTTGTGAGCATGAGAGACATTCACTCGACTCCACATAATTTTGAATCTCACTTGCTAAGGCTGTGCCCTACTAATCCACGAGATCTTTGATCACGGTATGAAATTTCCACTCAGTGGAAAGTCCGAAAAGCCGCCCCCAACCCCTCCCCCTATTTTATCCGAGACTACCTACTCCACAACCGATTCTGCACGTTTGCAAATTTTTAATTCATACACATTCATCCCATTCGTTCTATTTGCAGGTATCTGTTTATTTGTGGTACGATGGTCATCAAAGTAGTGGAAATTATTGAAATAGTAAAGATAAATGGTTAATTCACTTCACGCGTAACGCATCACCCAGGGGTCCAGTGCTATATGTAAATCTGGATTCGGCCTGACTCACGAGAACCAGAAAGAATTCAATCTTGGAGTTCTGCGGATACTTTTGGCAGTCGTTGATTCGTCTGAGTTTGGTATAATTATATGGGAGTCATACGATGATACGTGCTTTCTTGGGAGTGAATCCGAGTGACAGGCCCATCTAGTGAGTCGTGACTCAGAAGGTTGATGGAGATGTTGACCCTGGCGAAGATATCTAGACACGTAAGATTCTGGGATCATCCTCCTAAGTGAGAATCGGAAATGGACTTTTTCTCAAATACGCCCGGTTGAATACAACCATTGTTTGAAATATCTAGGTGAGGCACTCGAATAGGAGATCATATTAGGTTGTCTATTAAAGGCTGGACTCTGCTTGCCAGTAAGATCTAGAATCAACAAAATAAAATCAACAAATGAAGAACTGATCCTGAAAAATGCGTGAAATCCTCCCGCCAAAAAAAAAACAAAAAAAAACACAGTATACCGTCAAAGACGATCGAAAGGCTAAAGCTATGAGATGCCAAAAAAAAAAAGTAGTAAAAACTCAAGCTTTCCATAGTATCCAAAAAACAAACCATCTCTCCCCCACCACCCCAAAAAAGTAGCGTCACCGAGATACAATCAAACATTCCAAGAAGTGAAGTCCTTCGCCCCCCTCCCGCCCCGAAAAGAAAAAAAGTATGCGAAATGCGGCATGCCCAGCAACAAAATTATCAGGTTATGTAGTATACCCGCGACAGTATGACCAAACAGTTTAGAAACATCCAGATAGTCAACTCCACACTTAATAATCGATTAACTCAGTGAATCCGGATACTCCGAGTCTCTCCATCACACCAGGCTTTAAGCCATCGACATCTTCCTCCTCCTCTACATCCTCCACCGCAGAATCGTCTGCAATTTCCTGAGCTTTCTCGCCCATACGGCGCATCTTATTGATCACCTCTCGCTTCATTTCGTTGAGAATCTTTATGTAATATCGCCCTATTGTTTTGTCTTCTGCAATTCTGGCGAGTTGTTCGTGGTGGCGCTTGCAAATCTCAGGGCCATGTTTGTGATCTCGTGGGTTTTGAAAAGCCGCGATGTAGTAGACGCTGAGTGCCGAAAATACACAGTAATGCAGAAACTATATGGTTCGTATCATATTAGCCTTTTGACAAGTATAGACAATAAAGCGTACAGTGGCAAAAGAGAGGAACAAACTTACCCATAAATTGACATAACGAGGACTGTTATTGTATAGTTCGTCCGTGATGCTCAGAGTTCTGTGGCATGCTCTCATGAGAATTTTGACGTAGGAGTTGACTCTTGCGGCTGGGTAATGGGTGTGTTGCTCGTCAGTCTTCTCGAGAGTGTTGGAAGTCAGTAGGATGAATGGTCGATACAACAATATGAGAGCCTGGTTATAAGCCACCAACAAGATGGTTTTCTGAGCAAGATAAGATTTATTTACCACTGCTGGTGTATCCTCGTCAAATTCCGATTCAAGGAGGATCCCAGCCTTCTGTTTCCAGGCTTTGAGACTCTCCTTGTGTTTCTCTACTAATTCGAGATGCGTTTCCCTCTTAGGGGGTCTAACACCGCAGAAGTCTGCTAAAACGCCGCTTGTAATGATGGAAAGTCTGAGAACACTTAGAAATAGTCTTTGAGGCAGCGGGGATTTGATGGATCATCACCTACTCGGCATGTAGCCTGGTTGCGGTGAGGTAAGAGAGCTTATCTCTCCATAATGTGCGTATGACATTTTCGGTCAAGTGCGCGTCTATGACATTTCTGGGGATGTCCTAATTGAAGGATGAGTTAGCAAGATACTTCTAAATAGTCTAATAGAAATTCGAATACAAAGTCAATTGCGTAGACATGAGGTGGAGGAAGTTCTTCAAGCCGTGACTCTTGATATTCAACCCCTACATAAGCCGTTCCAGCGAAGTAGAACCCATGAACAGAAAGGGGTAAATAGTCAGACATCTCATGCAGGCTACTAGGCACACAACAAGTGAGAGTAGATCTTACCTGGTTGGAGTCATCCCGGCTAATTCTCTGGGGTCGATTCAAACTACAACTTATGAATTTGTCTAGAGAGAAGGCAGCCTAAAAAGAGCGCTTTTCGCACTCAACCTCGATCATGCTGTACATGCCGTATAGGGGGTTCGGCTTGTGTAGTTTTAGTTTAAAGAGAAGGGTAACGACTTCGCCGAAGATGTTGTAGCATCTATTGATGCGTCCACGGGCGAGAAGGAAAAAGCATTGAATAATACGTGCTTGCACCGTCCGTAGTGTGGGTCCACCAGTTTCCAAAAGCAATTGTTCGGTCGCGTACTGGCACCAACGCATCCTACAAACAGGTTAACTTCGAATAAGGAACCTCAAGAATTTTTGAAGAACTCACCCGCAATTAACGTTAGGCTCAGCTTCGCAACCCTCCATGTAACACGTAGCTTCCGCAAATATCATGAACAGGATAGCCTTTCTTCTGATCCACTCATTCACGTCTGTCAATGCATTTTCCCCGGACATTAGCTCCTTTAACCACTTATCTACACTGGGCCTGTGTAAGTAGACAATACTGGGAGCTGCCATCTCGAAATAGGTGGTAACCATCTGTTTGGCAAGCGCCTGGGTTGGGAGGGATGAGAATGCCTCGTACTCTGGCGTCGGAGGGTCGCCTGAGACGAACACATTCTCAGGATCAACGGATAGCGGGGAGGCGTCGGCAGGATCTTCTGCTGAACTGGTCATGGCTTTTTGTGTCTTCTGTTTTCTTCTAGAGCTCCGCCTTGGTTCCGACGATGATGCCAATGCTACGGCAGGAACCCTAAGAATTGAGGCCCGTCTTGCAGAGCCTGAGGGAACATCACCAGCGTCCGACGTTGGAGGCGCGGCGACGTTGAGACGTTCCCAAGTCGCCGATGGACTGGGTGTGCTCATTGAGCTCAGCGAAGTCAACGAACTATCTGAATCGTCCACATTATAGTCGGCTTCTTGGTTAATGCGACATGCTCGCTTCGGACGCGTCGGAGTTTCGGGGGTGGGTGTGCTGGCTTTTCTCTTCAAGTTCGGTTTTGAGCCCATACTTCCTGTTGAGGTCATTTTAGGGGAAAGGACAGATTTATTGGGTTTCGGTTGAGTGATAAGAGTATGTTCGTGAATAGAGAGCCAAGTTTCTGCGTGTCTGTCTGGTTCTAGACAGCTGGCTGCGTTGAAGAGATGCAAACTTTGAAGATGATGTCGAGTTCGAGAGGAGACTGAAGGGTAGTGTGTTGTTGTTTTCCTGTAGAGTGGTGAAGTTCTTCTGCTCCAGTGGTAATTAATACTCTTGCTTGATCGTTATTTCGTGCTTTTCTACCGTACGCGTCAATAGTCGAAAGGATTTTACAGTATAGATCCTAGTGAAGCAGAGCTGTAGAGGTGTGGAAAAGGATCGAAGAAAACAGGACAACGTCGACTAGAAGATTGGAACCAGGAAAATATTCGAGCTTTGGAACAAGAGGAAGAAGATGTTGGTTCAAGTTTGTAGTGTTAGTGAGGAGAAATCGGTGTTGACATAAGATTACTTGTAAACAAATCCTGCAAGTTCCTCCAAGCTTGATTCGCTGGCTGCGTGCCATTCCTGGCAAATAAAAAGATCAGATGGTACTTGCTCTCTACTCTTCCAAGCTATGCTCAAGTAATAGATGGACCTTTTGTAAAGTGAATAGCAATCAGCATCAATGACTCCAGCTCACAGCATCCCATGTTCTGCACATCGCCAGCACCATCCCTTATTGATCTTATTTACCAAAATTATTTTTCAGGGAATGTTCAAGTCAAAAGATAGAAGCACAGATAGAGAACTCCGCAGCCTTGAAGGTGGACCGGAACTCAGCCAAAGTTCTTCGAAATCATTTCCCGGCTTTGCTTGAAGCCTCCACCTACTCTGCAAACCCATTCTGCACTGAGAAGACCAGAAGAGAACGGTTCACAACGAATATCTTTCATAAGAGCCACTTTCCGGCTGCTTAGCCTTTAAGTCGAGTCTAAAACACGCAATTTCAACCAGCGACGGCAACAAACAGTTAGAAACCTCATTTACGAACTTATTGATATCTGCAAACACTCCTGGCGTCTCCAAGCCCCATCTTGGCACTTCAGCAGCACTCTGCACTTCGTCAACGACTCTGGGCGCCGCCAGCTAACAAATTATCAACTGGACCTCTCGAGCTTAAAATACTCAGAGCGATAACCCTACAAACAGCTCTTTTGAATGTCCGTTCAACTTCTTGAAAGAACCAGGAGTAGGCAACTACCTCAAAGATGCTAGTGACCTTCTTTGTATACCATCTTGAGTCGCCCTGTATAAAGAAATATTCCACCCTCTACTCGGCAGCCAGTTCAAAGGAACACTTAACAAGCGAACAAAGAACCCCGAGATGACCCATTTACGACTGCCCTTACTATCGGCAAATCACCTTGCAGTTGCAGATAAGGTAAGAACCCCCTTCATGCAAATCAGAAAATCGCAGAATGGCTAACAAGCGGCTTGTATAGATCTCCGAATTGACTCCACTGCGAAAGCTTCAAGTTGTCCCGAAAGCAGCCAAATACCCGTTATCTTTTCTGGCAGCTCTCAAACATCGACTACTAAATGCTCATACGCGCAGAAGCAGAAAACAACCATCGAATAAATAAAGAACTGGTGGATAATGGAAACGATGGTCGATCGACGCCAGAAACGATCGAATGCGCCCGAACCGCGTTTCAGGGGCTCGTTTTGGTAGTTGGCATTTACTATGTGTCACACTTCGAGCAGCATTGATCTTCTAGTCGATTACTGGAGCATTAAATAAAGACCATGAAGTATTGAACGCACATAAAGCTCTTAAAATACAGAGTTCCTAAAAATAATACAAGGAAAGTCACGGAAGTGTTGGTAGGAAGCACTCTTTGCAATACCCTCAAAATTCGCAATCGACGTAAATGCTGCAGCAAAGCCTTAAGCCGCCGATTAAGCACGAAACTATGGACTAGTAGATCATTTTGCAGACGTAAAACTATACAGCACATACGGGCAGACATACCAGGGCAAAAGGATTGCGCATCTTTGGGGGCCAGTGCTCACTCACCCAACATCTTCGAATCATACCCATGAGCCCTGTCAACATACTTACAAGCCTCGACAACAACTCAGAATTAACATATCAATATCAAAATATCTGCAGCAGAACCAACAAACGTCGAATTACCATGATGCAGTTCTAACATTCCAGCACAACTAACCGAGAACCCCTTGCTTTACCAACCCTGTGCAGATCACCGACGCATACAAGCGCCCTTGCAATCAGACAACGACATGCTCCAGCTACTGCCTCTACTTTGAGCAGTTTTTAGCGCAGGAGCTCCGCGGACAGACACTATTAATTTTCTCTGTATGCAGACAAACAGGCAGGCGAAACACGCTCTTCACCATCAGAATCAGCAAGCAAAGCGATACTTTATACTTGAGCGAGTTTATACAATGTGCAAAAGACTTCAAAAGCTCCCAAGAACCTTTTCGAATACCTTCTAGCAATGAACAAAACCTGCAGGCTCTCTGCACCACTATCGACGTGGCCAGCCCAGCCCACTCCAGGTAGTTGAAGCAACGCTGAATCAACAATTCGAAGCATCACCTCTCTAACTTGGGTCCCGACGATGAATCAATGCACTCGCAAACTTCTATGTACTACTCTTCCGCATACAAGAATATCCGCTGTACCAACGTTTACAGTCTTGAAGGAGTAAACTTAAACTGCAGACGTCACGGTTGATGATTTGCGGGTTAGCTGGGGGTTAAAGATGAGGAAGAAGAAGTCTACATGCATCAATTATGCTTTCTGCGCTGTTGGCACCTTCATGATACATTATATGAAGTGAAGTTGATCACCGTTGCTAGCAAGAACGTCAGTGCGTCACAACTGTTGTTCAAATTCTGGAATTTCTGGTAATTGTAGACTCTTTACTCCAAAACCATTCTCTCCATTTCTTCTCGTATCCAAGCCTGACTAACTTCAAGTGCTATCTTCATAGGACAAGCACAATATATAAATGCAACGCAACTGCACAAACAACTCACGAATACATTCGCATATCTTCGCAACCTAATGGAAGACACAAACTCACATACCTGCCTTCCATCATACTCAAAACGAGCTTCCCAAAACCGCCGGAGCTTCTCCTTTCATCGCGAACCCAATATCATCTGTTGAGGAGCTAATTGCCCTTTCCATCTCCATCTCCATCCCTATCTCCGCAATTGCATTCGCACTCGGATCCGAGCTTATAACCGTTGTCGTCTTACCACTACCAATACTCATACTCAGCCCTCTCTCCCCACCATCGATACCAAGCCCTTCCCTCCCAACAAACCCCTGCTCCGTAACCAACACCTGGTTCAAATCATACCCCTCCACACCCGCCGTGACAATCAGTCCCAAGCCCGCGAACCCACACATCACCGCCCAAATAACACGAATTGAGTTCGCGAACGCTGTTTTCAGCTGCAGCGTCTCGGAGGCGTCGGATGAAAGGGTGTTGATGTGTGTGATTAGTGCTACGGCGTCAAGACTGTATTTACCCGAGAGGTTGGCTAGGTTCGGATATGTGGAGAGGTTGGCTTGCATGCGGTTTTGGAAGATGACTCCGCCACTAGTGACAAGGCGTTTGGTGTTAGTTGTGTTGTGCTGATATATTTGGGACGGAAGAAGCGAGATAGATGCAAGAAAGCAGCTCAATATGAGGAGAAAGAACTTACACAGCAACTCCCACCGTCTGACCCAAGGCCCTGAAGAAGGTGAACAATCCCGCCGCAATCGCCACATCCTCCACCGCACAACTTAGCAGCCCGATTCCAATTCCCGAAGTCATCAGTAAAAAGACCCATTCCACGACGGGCGTGTCCACATCCAATCGAAACATAATCCCACACCCAAACGTCGTCAACGCCCATCCCAGCCACAACGACCAGCGATACCTGCCTGTTTTCGCAGTGATAATGCCGACGATCATGGCGCAGGGAACAACAGTGAGAGTTTGCGGGAGAGCGGCGACGCCTGCGAGGACGGGCGTGTATGAATGCACGGCCATGAAATATAACGGGAGATAGTAGACCATCGACCAGAGGATCATACCATGCACGAAAGTAAGAAAGTACGCTATTGTCGTTGAACGATTGCGGAAGAGCGATGTGGGGATCATAGGTCTCATAGCCCCTTTCGCTTCATACACCCAGAAGCCAACTAGGCCTGCAGCACCAACAAACAGCGGAACCAAGGTGTGCCAACTCGACCACGCGTACGAGACGCCACCCCAAGTGATGGGAATAAGAAAAGAGGTCAGCGATGCGACGAAGAGGAATGCGCCGGTAAAGTCAACCTCGAGTAACTTTTCTCCCAACGATCTTTTTATTTGGTGGAGGCGAAGGAAAGCTAGACATCCGATGAACCCTACAACTGCGAACGGCAAGTTGAGGAAGAATATCCACCACCATCTATTAAGTTGTGCCAGGACACCACCGATCAATGGACCGCCTACACTCCCTAGAGCCCACACTGCACCAAGCACAGCAATGGCGTTGCCCCTCTGTCGAAGCGGTACCATATCCGTTATCATAGCTTCCGTGAGAGCGAGAATCCCGCCTACTCCGCTGCCTTGAATACAGCGGCCGATGAACAGGAGTGTGAAATCGCCAGTGGCGCCGCATAGTACGGAGCCGATTGTGAACAGCGCGAGGGCATAGAGGAGAAGTGTGCGACGGCCGTAGATCTGGGAGAAGGAGACGAAAAGAGGTTGCCAGATGGTAGATGTTAGGAGGAATGAAGTTCCTGCCCAGAAGGAAGTGATTGCATCACCGCCAAGGACAACAGAGAGGGTCTGAGGGAACTGTGTTAGTGGCGGGCAGGAGAGGGAGAGAACGGGACATACAGGCAATGCAACCGATAACGTTGTCGCATCCAGCGCGCACGCTAGGTTAACTATCAACACCGATGTGAACGCAGCGATGTATCTCCATCCGAACGTGGAATCATCTTTTCTCATATCTCCTAATCGAGTTGAACCTCAATTCCAACAATAATCTCTTCCCGGAGTCGAGTTTGAAAGACACAGACAAGACGTCAATCTCAGTACAATCTCGACTTCAAGGACAGAGACCCAGGCTTCTCGAAAGCCACCAAGAAACAAAAATATTGCACAATAAAAATCGACACAATTCAACCATAAGAAATATCACAGAGATCAATCAAACAAAGCACATGGGAAATCAAGCAAAAGAGGATCGCGGGACGAAAAGTACATATACAATTCCGCACAACGTGGACGTCGAAACTAAGACGGCCGAGCACATCGACGACGAGCCGCACCATTGAAACTTTATATTGGCCACGACGGCAGTTATTTTCGCTCTTCCGCTGTATGGCAAACATACCAGTGGACGCACTAAGTTTGCCTTCCGCTTTCTTGGCGAAGGCTAGATGGGGGAGATGCGGACAAATTGCTACGAACTCTGGACTCCTCATACCATCATTTAGGAAGAGGGTAAATGGATGTTAAGGTCGAGTCTGGTGGAGACATCAATGTTGACCGAACCAGCAACCGCACGTAGACATCAACATTGTTGCTGCAATCATATCCAATGTCATGGGTAGGCAAAAGGGAAGGGAAGGAAAGGATCCAATCATCAAACCACTGCTTTCCCTGGCTCGCGGTCGTTTTATCTCGGTGGCGAATCCGATTCTCAACTCCACCATCCCTCCACAACCTCCAACATCACTCTCTCCCCCTCACAGCCTACCCCATCCCCAACGGCAGTACCTCGCCCGTCTAGACTCGAACTCGCCATCTCGCAAGAAAGAATTGTCGTTAAATTAGAGCGCTCCCATCCCCGTCAGTTTCACGTACATCAATCACATGCATCAATCACGTGCAGTCTCCACAACCACCTTCTCGACCTTTCAACTTCTTTCCTCTAAGCATTGACATTAACATGAGTTTACATATACATACAATCCTTATCTACGATCACCATCACCATCACCATCACAGTCACAGCTGCAAAAAGATTAGAGGAAGACTTAAGAAGTTTTTTTAAGTCTATCTATTTCATCTCACATCTACAAGAGCTATAGACATGTTTTCTCCCTTTACTTTTCACCATCCTCGCTTCATCAGCATAGCAGTCATACCATATCCTCATCCACTCATCCCATCAACCCCTCATCCCCTATCTCCCCTCCCCATCCCCTCCCCCACAAAATCAATCTCTCAAATCAAATCAGATCAAATCATATGAACATCACGAACGAAAAAAGAGCCAAAGGTATCCGTATATGCATGCATTTCATCCCACCATCCAATCATCCAACCCCCTATCCGACCAGCCATCCATTCATTACCACCAAACCACCAAACAAACCACCCAACCAACCATCCATTTCATGCCCCCCCAAATACGAAACTTTGAGAAGCGAAAAGAACGCCAGCCAGTTAGTTAGCCCAACCAGTGGTCCGGTCCATCCATCCATGTATCCATTCATAACCTAACCATTCCATTCCGAGTCCGCCCCCAAACGCCTTCGCATGCAGGCAGGTAAAACAGAGATATCAAGACAAAAAAGCAAAATAGTAGTAAACATCTCCCACAGACAAAATAAGTAAAATCAATCGGACCTTCATAACGACATCTCAACATATCATATCACATCACATCGTCTATCCCCTTCCCCCACACATCTCAACACCCCTCATTCCCCTTCAACAACGTCCTCAACGTCACCACCTCCCTCCTCAACCTCGCATTCTCCTTCTTAATCCTCGCCGCCTCCTCACTACTCTCCCTCATCCTCACGACCAACTCCTCCTTATCATCGATGCCCCTCCCCCTCAACGCCTTCACAATCTTCCCCAACTCCGCATTAAACTTCTCATACAGCAGCTCATTCTCCGCACTACTCTCCTTATACAACTGATCCAAGCCCTTGACCTTGAACTCCGACGCCTGCAGCGATGTCTCGAGATCTTTCTTGATCGCGTCATTGCGGTAGTTGAGATCCGAGACGATGGTGGGGATTCGGCTTTCGAGGGTTTTAACGGATTCGGAGAGACGGGCGATGTCTTGTGTGCGCACGGGAGTAACGGCGTTGAGCTTGGCCATTTCTTCGCCGATTTTGGAGAGTTCGTTTTGGAGGGATGCTTCCGCTTCGTTGATGGCTTTGGATTCGTTTTGAAGGCGTTCGCGCAGTTTTTGGGGAGATTGTAAACGGAGACGTTGTGGTGTTTTGGCGCCATTGTTAGCCACTGGTCTTGCTGGGTCGCGCGGAGTGCCGCGAAGTGTGGGGATATTGGAAGAGAGGGATACGGTTTTGTTGTGACTTGGTCGCCAGTGATCCTTGTTAGGGCTAGGATCTTTAGCAGGCTGCGGCGGTTCGAATGCGGACATGATGTTCTGCGCACGTTCGGTAAGATTGCCAATATTACGATCTGGCGCGGTGAAAACTATATTCTCCTTCAGGGGTGGCGTGCTGCGATACATATGAGACCGGTCTCGGTCCATGATTCTATCCGATAGTGGGATTCTTGTGATCTTTGCTGGTGAGGGAATCTTATCTGGTGAGGGTGTTCGTGGCGGCGAATCAAGTTTATTAGGCGGTGTCGTGACAGGTTTCTGTTCCGGTGAGGGCGTCATTGGACCCAGTGTAGCGACAGCCATCAAACTCTTAAGATCAGACAGGGAACTTCGGCGCTTCTTCTTGTAAGACTTGGTGGTGCCATCGTCTTTCTTCTCTTCCGGCGGCGGTGACGCTCCAATAGTGCTAAGTCTCGTCTTGTTTCCATCTGAGCTAGTAGGTCGCTCATCGAATGCACCCATGATAGTAGGTCTATCGCGGGAAGCAGGACGGCGATTAGGCGATTCAATTGAATGAGCTCTACCGAGTGAAGGTTTAGGTGTGCTTGTTGAAGAAGAGTATTGCTCACCAGTAGCAATGCTACGACTACTCTTGCTCAAGGTTCGCCACACTGAAGGACGATGATCCGAGTCTGCTCTATTGCTACCTTGTCGGAACACAGTATCTGCGAACCGTCTCCTCAAAGATGTGTTGGAGGTGATTGATCCCGTAGCTGAGTTTATCGAGCGACCTGCCACTGAACCATAACTGCTGCCCCCTCCAATCCCAGCACCCGGCCCAAGGTCATCGAAAAGCTTGTCCGAATCTTCAACAACACGATCTAGCAAGTTGATATAATTATGCGGTTCGCCATCCACAACCAAAAGCTCCGCAAAAGCAACTGTAAGCGCACCACGATCGCCATCATTACCACAGCCGTCTAGAAGATCCGCTAGTAGCTTAACAATTGCAATGAAAGCTCTTCTATTTTGCGGCGCCATCTCTCCGAAAATCAACCTAACATAATCGATAAACTCGCCAGGGAAAAGTCTGACGGATCTTTCTTGAAGGGCATCAAGAGACTCAAGAGACATAACCGAACCCATTTGCTCCTTCCATGGCAACCGCAAGAACTTTTCAAAAGCAACAAATATAACATCGAAAGAAGTTTCAGAAGCCGCGCGAGTATCAAAGGGGTTTTCAATGAATGTGTTGTAAAGAGCATTGACAGCCAACTCATCAGCCACAGCTCTGTTGCGCAAGTTCTTGCCAACAACATTTCCCTTTCTTGATTGAAGAGCTGCGATATATCCGGTAAATGTTTCCTCGAGTCGAACAAGCGGATTGATTGGTCTTGCATCCTCAAACGTAGCCCTAACGCCATTCTTGCCATCGTCGTGTATTGAGTGCAAGGATCTGTTGCTTCCAGTGCGGACAATTTGCGGCGAATCAAGCGACCGGACAATCTGTGGTGAATCAAGTGAAGGAATTTTACCCATAACAGGTCGCGAGAATTTGGCAGGGGAATTCAAACCATTTGTGCCGACTGACGAGGATGGGGAGCTTCCAAAGCCACTGTTGAGCAAGCTGGAGAGCATCTTGACAGGAGAATGCGGTCGATAAGATTTTGTTTTGTCGCCTTCACAAATGACATCTGTAGCTTTGAGGATCTTCGAGTAGAAGGAGATGAGTGGAGCAGATAATAGTGGATTGCTGATTTGGTGCTGAAGTCGAAGGAGATCGGTGACTGTGGCTGTTAGCAAAACCCCCCTATTCAGGTCACTTAATAAACGCACCTCTCTTGGAGAAAGTAACCATGAGGTACTCAGGAAGTACCTCATCCACAAAAACCCTATCATCAAGTCCATCCACCTCGATCCTATATTTTGCGCCTCCTGCTAACGAAGTAATATTCGCAACAATATCAACACCATAATGTCCAACCGGAGCGCCTTTCGTGCCCTTCTCATGATCGACAACCACTCGAATGGGGGCAGGCTCTCTCCGACCTTCTATCAGCGTCTCGATACCCTCAGCGAAAATGGCGCTATACAGCGTGATCCCAGCCTGCTTTATGGACCGAAGGCTCCATTTATCTGTCTCCCGCTCAGCCTCAGAGAATCTTCCTTCAAGTCTAGCTTTTATTATTTCATCGCCCAACCTCGATGCCTTCATATCGTACGCCCCTTGCAAAAGGAAATTCCGCATAGTTGGCCCATGATTCCTATCTCGCCCCATGCTCGCATCTTTTAGCTCACGTGTGGAAGTTATCCAGATACAACGGTTGTCATCTGAGGATGTGAAGCGAGTATCACTAAGAGAATGCCAGCCAGTAAGTGAAAGGTCATAGATATGCTTTGTTCCCCCAGCGGCCGCAGTCACGGATGCCATCATTGTCGCCGCAGAAGGCTTATCTATCTCTGCCATGACTCCACGAGCTGTTTGTGTGCTATCACGGTTCTTTTTCAAGAAGATAATACAGTCGGCGAACAGTAGAAGGATTCCTTCCTGTGCCACGCCCGCTGTGCTAGTGGAACCTACATGATATGGAGGAGGGAGTTCTAGAATATCAACAGCAGTAATGAGACGTCCTTGTGGATGTAATGTGGATGGCCAGGAGTCAACAAGGTATCTTAATCTATTGACGACCTGGGACTTATCTGCTGCCGGAGGGTCAAGAGAACATATTGAAGTGATGATATCCCTGGCTTTCAGCATAGGCTGCAATGCAGGGTGTAAGACGGGCAAAGAATTGACAATATTATCAATGAAGAGACTGTATCTTGGCAATCTCTGAACTGGTTCGATTACAGCTGAACGAAGACGTTGTTCTCCGGTGGCCTGCACACGACTCGAGAAACTGGAAGGCTGCTTCATGAAGCTCGAAATAATTTGTGGGAAATCCTGGCTAGCATGGATATACTCTTGATAAGAATCGGAAAATTGTGGGAACCAGTCGAGTAAGACTTTCGCAAAGGCCAGTGCGCCAGTAGGGTCCTTTAGACGCCCCGATCCACCATACCGAGATGAGGTGGAGCTAACGGTTGGTGCCTCTAAATCTTGCATTGCTTCTTCCTCAGTATCATCCATTACTTTCCGGATCTCCGATAAGAATGCCGAATTTATCTGTAGAATCCGATCCAGACATCGCGGGAACAACTTTTGCAGATCGTCTTCCGAAGGACTGAAGCTCCCGAATGCTCGATTCTTTGCTTTTACCCGGAAATCATCAGCAATGTGATTGACCAGCTCATGCATTTTGATCACATAGCGCTCTTCTGTGTCTACCAGTTCCCCCATCTCTCGGCGCAAAGCCAATTTTTGGTCCTTCATGAAAGATTTGCTCCGATTTAACGAGGTAGGTTTCGAAGGCGCTCGCCGTAACTTGGAAGTCGGCAGAAATGCCACTTCTCCGAATAACTTGACCAGCGGTGCATAGGATCCATATTGCCTCAACGCAGGATCGAGATACTCCTCCTGCTCTAGATCCTCCTCCGATTCCTTGAACGGCGCAATTGAACCTGGCGGGAGCACCAGATCGATATCCGCATAGTTTATATTTTGTGGTCGCAAAGCCGCCTCGATATCATGCGTTACTTCGACAACGTTCTCCACCCTCACCATCGAACTCGCCAGATCCGCCGCATGTTGCTCGCCGAATAGAGTTGGCGCCGATCCCGGTCTCTGTTTCCGCGGTGTGTTTGCAGCCTGTAGAATCAACCCACTTTTGACCACCTCCGGCAGCTCTTTGAAGTATTTGAATAGGCCGAATGCCAGACCGCGGCATAGTTCATCGCCTTGCTGGTCGCGCGGCAGATAATTAACCGATTCGTAGAGCGGTGAGTTGGGCGATATGGTGATGCGCGGATAGCTTTGGAAACCTGCGGCGGTGAAGATGTGAACTTGGATTCGGGAGCTGTTCAGCGTCGAATTTGTCGTCGTTGATGGACCATGGTAGACGAAGACGGGAAGATTGGAGAGGTGAGGATCGTGGGCGTAGTATAAACTGACATGTTCGAGGGACAAAGCCAATTCATCTGTAACTCGAACCATTATGAGGTAGTTAGGTCGTCCGAGCTGGAGGGTATTGGATGAGGTAGGTGGTGGTGTATTGGGTCTGGTCCGGTTTCGAGGTCTCTTAATGGGCCGTCTTCATAGCGAACGAAAGAAAAGCTTTCCCAATATTAATCGTCAGATGCGGCAGCAAATAAAAAAGGAAAATCCCCAAAAATACGAAATTCGCAGAATGCTCGTTGGCTGGATATTGTGTAGGTATTGGTGGGCGTAAGGGTTGGGTATTGGTCGTATCGTCGTGAAAGTATAATAGAAAATTCGTTGGTCGTTCGTAGATCGTGGATCGTAAGGCTTCTTCTGCACCTGCTCTCCCAAGGTTCGTTGGGATATTGAATCCGACTGGAGACCTCTCAGCAAATATTGGTCAGGATCGATATGTCCGGTGTAGGTGAGCAGAGGCGAGAAAGTTCGTAGTAGTTCGTTCGTCTGCAAGTGTGACAGCTGGCGGTGTTGTCTAGCCTCAAAAAAGAGCAGCTATCTGGATCGGAAAAACAAATAGAAAAGAACGCTCTCTGTTACTTTTTACAAACTTCCCTTTTCTCTTTTCTCTTTTCCCTTTTCCCTTTTCCCTTCTTCCTACGAGCTGAGCTTACGAAAAGGAAAGGAAAAGGTGCAATACTTCCCGTATGGTGCCGCATATCATATGTATGTACAACACTTCAAACATATCGTCAAGTGGGTGAGAGTGGATCTTTCAATTGCTACCCATTGTGGGTGGGATTCCTTGTTCCTTGCAAATTCCTTCCACCGCGAACCTTCGGAACAAAGGACTTTGTAACGTACGGGGCACAATTGCGATTGCGATTGTTGCTATGATTGATATTGATATCCACTCCGCGATCTAATCTCCAGAATGGGCCATAAAGTAGGAGTCACTTAAGTCGAATCCATTATCATTTAAAATCCCAATGTCTTGAATCAACGTCATTCCTTGCTATTTTGGTTTGCGAAGACGACGACAATACTACCATCCTCGATTTCTTCGAATCTTCCAAGGTTCTTGTCCGTGCTGCACCTTGGCCTAGTGCAGTCTATCCAGCCTTTTCACTTTTTTTTTGTTCAACTGGTAATCGCGTTCAGCCCCTCGATTTATGCAGGTGACGCGTTGATTGGTTTGGATGCGAAGAGTATAAACACGAAAATTCACGACTTGCTCACCTCAGACGGCCAACAGCTGAACGAAGGTACCCCGCTGAGCAGTTTATATTATATTGGAAACACCGAGTCTGCGAAGTAAGCTGTTTGATTGTCGTCGATCAGGCTTTGCGATCCTGGCTGGGAGGCTGGGGAGACGAATTGCGCCATCGTTATCGTAAGGATTCGCACTTCGGCGGGGGATCTCCTTTCTATACGAAGTACGAAGTCTAGATGAGTTTGGAGGTGGAAGGAATCGCGGACATATTCATCATTAGTTGCGAAATACAGAATGGCGACACAATATGAATACGATATTCCGTTCTCCGCAACCCACCAACAGCAAGCATTCAAATTACTAGAACTACCTCCGGAGCTTCTCGCACTGCTAGAATCCGATGCCCCTCCTACGTATGCCCGTCCCCTCTCTCCCTTTCCTCCGCTTCCCGAAAGAAGCCCGCCCGCCACAAACCAAGTTACCTACTACTAACCACCCAGCCCACCACCCAGCCTTACAATAACCTCGTCGCCCCTCCCACCCCACCACGCGCATCTTAGTGTCTCCAATGGCAAGACGTATCTGCTGCGGCAGAAAAACACTTCGAATCCGATCATGATCCTGTCTCCCTCGACCAGCTTCCCCTCCAACGAAGACGGGCACGAAGACGATAGAGATTCTTTCGTGCCGCGGCCCGCTGTGACAAGGATAGCTAGCGTCGAGGACACCATCGAGTTGATCGAGAAGCAGGAGGGGGCTGAGAAGGAGAAGCCGGTCAAGGTTAATAAATGGCATGAGAAGTTTGCGAAAAGTAGAGGGACGACGGGCGGGCCTGGGAAAGGTTGATGAGGACTTCAGATGTGGGGAATGCGCGATGCATGCGGATGGATACACCATGGTAATAGCAAAAGACGCAAACTGCTGATTTGGTGGTTCGAAGAAGGTATTACAAGACAAGACGGGAAGATAGTGAAGGCTCGGGCGGGAAGGAAAACGCCCGTAAAGCCCGCATAATATACCGCAGCTGTGACCGGTAGGTGGGTGTACTTCTATTTGAAGAGTTTCTATTACTGTGAGACAAAGAATGGTTTCCCTACAGTTTACACAGCACTGGGAGGCCAGGAAGTAAAAACTTCAAGGAAACTTCAAGACAAGATGACGTTCGGTAAAACTCAAATCAATTCGCCAACCATGAATATGTATCTATGCGTAGACACATCTAGCACCAGCCATATTTCTCATTGCCTACCCATTCAACCTCATCGGTTGTTCCCTTGCCCTCTCCATACCACATCAGACTAGTAATACTCTCCTCCTCCCTGTCTACCTCTTTGTATTCCAGTCCTGTCCTGTGCAGTAAATCTGTGATCAACTTCGTCGGGTTCCAATACTGAACATCGACCATTTTCCAGGCCTCCGCTTCCGATTGCGCAAACGTCAAAATCGACTTCAATTTATCCGCATTCTCTTGAGAATCTACCTCATCCTCTAGCACTAGTCTGAGAATGTGTAATGCGTTGCCTGATTCTGGATTGTCAACTGGTCCATAGTATCCCCTTGTCCAGTAAGCCCAGACCCGAGCACCCTTTTCTCCAATTATCGCACCCTTGATCTCTGGGGCTTTACCGAAAATGCCTTGAGACATATAATCCTCACGCAAATGGTGCCATTGTATTGTGTCAAAATCCGGTAGCAACGCCAAATGTGTTTTGCTGTCAGATGCCTGCTCTAGTTGTTTGCGAAGGGATTCCACATCCAAGGCGCACAGCTCGGATATATCGGAGGCTTTCAGAGGGGTTGCATCATTGGATGTGCTCTTGCATGGTTGAAGGGTAATGTGAGAACTAGGGAATGGCAGCCACCCATGGTTTGCATAGTATTTCTTGCCAATGTCGGAAAACAAGATCGAGGCTGCAACTTGTCCTCGTCCGGGAAGTTTCGGGTCGATTTGGTAGGTTCGCAGAAGCTGGCCAACTTCTGTCAACATCCGAGATGCATATTTGCGACCTCTGTATTTTGGATCGCAGAATACACTCCCTACAGCATGGACGGCGACATCAGAGACGGCTCCATTGTTTGACAGCAAAGCTCGTTTCCGGATGGTTTCGCAGGTAGCATAGAGTTCTCGATTGTTCGGCTCGGCATTTTTATCAACCAAACACCAGTATGATATTCCCCCTTCAGCTGTGAGAGGCACCGTTGCCAAATATTGTTCCCTTCCAATATAATCAGATTTGCTGAGCGCTTTACCCCAGTTTTGGTAGCTGAGTTCCCATGTCTTTAGCTTTTCTTCGGGTGTGGGGTGAACGAGAATGAGGTCTGGGGAGTTTGCGTCTGGAAACATGGTGAAGAGTTAACGAAGGTTCTAGGGAGGTAATCTCTGCCTTGGTCTTATCTTGGTCTTTAATACAACGTTGTGGGGCTCTGAGCTGTATGAAAGGGCCATGGCATTCCAACAAAGCATGCGGAAGGAGCCTTTACCATACCTCTATTTATGTCAAGCGGTGAATTTTCGGAGCGGAACGTAAGTTAGCAGAACGAGTCAGCGCTTTACGAGATAGTGAAATGGCCATCAAATGACCATGAATTCGGCGTCGAAAGAAACATTTCTCTTAGTCAACCTCTTCCCTTTAGAAAGGATGAAACTCACAGTAGCGGTGTTCCTCGTATGTAATTGGAAAGTGGATAAGACGGTGAGAATCTGGGGCATGGAGGCCGATAATAGCCGCAGATCGATAGCGCTTCTGTTCCGGCGCGTAGTCAGGAAGGCCAAGGCCCTACTGTGTTGATTACTTTTGAGCGATCCTTGCAGTTGAATGGTATGTCATGGCCGTGTCTCGATGTCCGTCCCGACACGGTAAACGGGTACTCGGAGCAGACGGCAGCTCAAAGGGTAGACTGCTCCGACCGGAAGCACTGCTAAGCCCTCACAAAGGCAGGGCCGGCTCCCAGGGGATGTAGGCTACTTTGGCCATTGGATCAACGAACTTGATCGTCACTGCAGGTACGTAACCATATCATCGTCGCAGAATATCGGGTGAGCGTTGTGTTAATTATAATGTCAATATTGAGGATTGAGATGAAGCGAAAATCTGGTGAAAAGGCCTCGCTTTGCCCGATGCCGATCGATTGGGGGACATAAATGGGAGCACGACGCTGAAGGCTGAAGCATGTCTCGCATTCTACAGAGGTACCGAGTCGATAGTGAATCCGTCGGCTGCTGTACACGACTGTGCCGAATGCAAGAATTCGCTGGAGGATGAGTATGAGATGGTTTCAAGGATAGCATATACACAACTAATATATAACATACAACATGTATACCATTTTCGCAGTCGAAAGATCTCGTAGAAGAATTCGGGGTCTTGGAAGGATTGCCTGGAACTCACACGTCCGTCCACACGACCCCACGTCCTTCGAGGCTTCCTGTGCCACTTTGGGGAATGTGGGGTAGGGCAAGCGCAGGCGTGGCAGACAAGCTAGCTTATCGCAATGGAGGGGCTGCTGATTGTACTGTAGCGGACCGCCGAAGTGAAATACGAGTACTTCCGTAGCAGGCGTGCCAAGGTGACGAGTCGACAAACAGAGAGTTATGGGTGTCGTATCATATGATTCCTATCGCATACGAAAGGTTAGAATTCACTCATCACTAAACTGTGGGTGAATACATGAATATATAAACTTGGATAAGGGATCGGTGGATGGAGCATGGAGCTTGGGCCAACAACGTTACTAGCTCACCTGGCCTGGTAGCACGGTAGAAGCAATTGTCGAAGCATCCGGCAACCTCGCGCTTCGTACAGCCGCCAGCCTGAGCTTACCTACTCGATACGGTAGGCACATTGTCGCTTCCATGAATCGACTTTATAAGGGAAGTACTCGTAGTATGGTCCATACCATTTTCCAGTTTTACAACTTATCACTGCCACACACACTTTCACTCTCACACCTCATACCTTCTCACTCTCGTCGTCTTATCCTCTCATCCTCCCACCACACACTTTCTCTCCCATCTTGCAGGCTATCTTCAACAAGACCAAGAATATTTCCTGCAACAACCCATAACTTCTCTCGCCGCTGCAACTTACTTCACTACACCTCACCTGACCACCCACTGGCAAACAAATGTCAAACGCCAAGCACTAACTACTCTCGTTCCAACTGTTTGCTCACCTTCGTTCTCTTTTATATCCAGCTCCTTGGAGTGGTCGTGCGCATAATCTCCATGCAACTGTAACCTCTGGCTCGCCCCATCCATCATACCTCGATCCATCATCCAAATCACAATTTACGATTGGTTCCGCACTTTGACATCGTTTGGTAGAGCTTTACTTTTTCAGCGCTATTATTCCAGCCTACATTCACTTATGGTAGAGATTCTGCGCTGCTACCTAGTCTTCCGGTTGGCTTCCTCATTTTCTTGGAGGCTTGGACTGGCCTTGAAAAGGTATTTGCTCTCAATATTTGACTAAAACCACATTTTATAAGTTAACGAACCAGTTCTTACGCGATAGGATAGCTTGCCTACTCAAACCAACTTACGGAGTATCTCGACAATTCAACAAGTCATAATTGAAGCGGTTTGTTCGATATTTGGCATCGTTATCTCGGCGCACCAAAAAGCAAACGTCGATGGTCGAAGGGTGGATTTAACAAACCAAGCGCTTTCTCAGTACTATCGAAGTGGCCTTAATAGACCAGAGCTTCTAGAAACGGTGTCTAAAATGATTCAATATATCGAAATTTCAGACGACGATTCTGACGACGAGAGTCCACCTTTGAAGTTCGTTATGAAAGACCCTCCGCTACGGGATACACATCATTTCAGTGCTACACAAGATCGGTCGCTTTTTGGACGAGGTTGTATATCGGAACCGGTAATTCGGGACGGTGCTGCTGTTATACCACGACCAGGTGCCATGCTTGAGCCTCACAACGCTCACCCTTCTTCCCCCCTATTAGGTATGCGTCAAGCTGATTGGAATGAGGAAGACCAAGAGGTCATTCGCGTATTGATGGGCGGATTTGCAGAGAATCATCGGATCAGCAAGCCAGGGGGTCCATCCGCTCTTGGTCAGGAGATTAAAGTAGCCGAACCCCCTCGAGAAAGCGAAGTAACAGAAGCAGAATGTATCAATAGAGTTCTTGCTATTTTTGGCGACATTTGTGTAGACTATGTCTCTAACCTTTGCAATCAAATCTCCAAGTCTCCAGACAATCTAGTGGCACATATACTGGATCAGATGGAGAAGGGCGTCGATTATCCAAGAGCTGAAGATCCAAAAAAGAAATTGAAGAGAAAACGAGCAGTTGACGAGGAAAGGGAAGCTATCCTCAAGTATGACACAGCCGACCGGTTGGTTTCGCCGGCAGCCTACTTGGTCCGGCACGAAACGTGAGTGTTCTGTGTTCTATTCCAAATCTACTTTTATGCTTCCAATCATGGCATATAACTAATTTATCCTAGTCGCAGGATTCTCTCCTCAGAATTCACAGATGTTCCTATGAGTTTTATAGACACAACATTAAACACTTCTGGCTATCGACTATTTTCAGCATATATAAAGCTGGAGGAGGCTCAGAGAACTCTTGACCCAAAGAAGCCAGCATACAACAAGAACAAAAGCCGTAGAAAGATGCCCCAGGAGTACCAAGCGGCAAATCTGGATGCGACGATTAACGCCGTGGGAACTAAAACCCCCGAAATAGCGGAGGTTCTGAGAGAACTACAAGCGGCTCGAAAGCTTCGAAAGACAGCAGACATCCGTCGCCAAGCCGAACGCGAGAAACAACGTTTAGAGGAAGAAAATGAGAGTAAAGCGATAGCAGAGGGTACAATGTCTGAGTGTGGTTGTTGCTTCAGTGACTACCCGCTTAATCGGATGGTACATTGTGATAGTGACAAGGTTCTGCACTGGTTCTGTCGTGGCTGTGCGCGCCAGATGGCATCAACTGCCATTGGAAACTCGAAGTATCAACTCCAGTGCATGTCAACTGAAGGATGTGAAGCTGGCTTCTCTGTGTCACAGCGGTATGTCTTGTCTGTATTCTTGTCGACTAATTAGACTAACTCGCCCTGAAGAAACCAGTTCCTTGACGAGTCAAAGATCAGCGCGTTAGAACGTAACGAAGCGAAAGCTGTACTACTTATGGCCGACATCAAGAATCTCGCAACCTGCCCATTCTGCGAATATGCAGCGGAATATCCACCCGTGGAAGAAAACCGCGAGTTCTACTGTCTGGCTCCAGATTGTAAGAAAATCAGCTGCCGTATGTGCCGGTTAGAATCACACATTCCGAAGACCTGCAAAGAGCATGCGAGAGACAATGGGCTTTCTGCTCTACGTCAAGTCGAGGAAGCCATGTCCGCCGCACTAATCAGAAAGTGTAACAAATGCAGCGCCCCTTTTGTGAAGGAGGATGGATGCAACAAGATGACGTGCTCTAGTTGTAGAAACCTCCAATGTTATGTATGCTCAGAGTCTCTGCCCCCCACTTCCGCTTATAACCACTTCGACGAGAAGTCAAGAGGTGGTAAAGTAGGGAATTGTCCTCTTTTTGAAAACGTAGAGGAGCGACACAAGACTGATGTAGGGAAAGCTGAGAGAGAAGCTCTTGAGAAACTCCGTACCGAGCACCCTGAGGTTGGTGAGGAGTTATTGAAGATCACGGACAATGTGTCCAGACAAGATAAGAGAAAAACACCAAGGGATGCTTTACCACATCCGCCAGTTTGGAATCCCTTCCTTCCAGCTCCTCCACACCAAGGATTAAATTTTGGTCAGTAGAATATTTATTTGCAGTCATGAATGATTTAAGTCTACTGCTAGCGTTCAAGCGTCGACTTTATTTTGTCAGCATAAGGCCTTTTCAATTAAAAAAGCAAGAGCTTTGCACAATGAAAATACCGATTAGTTAGGAGTTAAGAAACTACTGTATAAGTTTCTAAGCTGACTTAGAATTGTGCAGAACTACATAATAATGAGTTCGAACGACAGTTTCGACCTCGCCAAAACTTGATCGCGCTTCCAGTTGCTGGTATGTTCTTGCTATTCTTGCTAGGAGGCACATTCACTTCTGTGCTTTTCGTCTGGCAAAATACTGTCTAGACGAAACTCTGCGTAAATGAACTGACTATCGACCAGCAAATCCGCCAGCATATCCAGCAAACCCACCGGCAAATCAACCAGCATATCTACCAGCATATCTACCAGCATATCTACCAGCACATCTACCGGTTTACCAATCCCCAAGAATCGGCGTGGGTGCCATGGAACAATTAGTATTCCAGAATATGGCAGCGCCGCCAGGATCAGTGCCAGTACCACCAATACGGCAAGTACGAGGTTTTGGCCACTTTGTAATTATGGCGCAACAAGAGAACGTCTACCCCTTGGAAATGGAAGGGGTGGAATATGAAAAACCTCGAGAGCCACCCGCTGTACCACCAGAAGCACCAGAAGCTGAACTTTTCGGTCCACCCTCGCCACCGCTCATGATTCGCATTCCGCGCCGTCGAAGACTTGATATACAACCAAAAGACTTGGAACTAACGCCATGGGAATTAGAGGCACGTCAATATCTTAGGGAACGGAAACCTCCAGGTGCACCTAATCTCATGGTTCCACCACCACCACCACCACCACTACCATCAATACCATCACTACCGCCACTACCACCATTACCGGGAAAGCAGAATGCTGGAGGACCAAAGCGGCTAAGGAATGTGCCAACGCATCCTACCCAAGTCAAGAACAACCCAGTTGAGTTGCGTCCGGGAAACCGACATCGATAGCTGGAAGTATTTCGCTACTAGGATGAGCAAGCTGCGCACATCCTGATTGATGTTCATACAGAATATAGGAGGTCTCATGGACGTATCCCGACTCCCCAGAGTTTTCATCTTGGATCCACAGGTGGCAGCCTTCGTTTCCAGAGCTGCTAAATGAGCACTCGGTCTAATATCCGAAGTGTTGATGAACTGGGATGTAGTCGACGTAGATAGATGTGTGGATGTCATAGGTTAAATACACTTGGGAGGAAGGGGGTTTCCGAAGCGTGGGTGAGGTCCTCTGAATTTGTTTATTTTACGTTGAGTTTGATCTTCCTCTCTATTTTTACACACATCTCTTCCATCTTGGATCCGCATAAACGTACTGGCTTTTTGTTTCTTCCTTGGCTATCTTATGGGTTAGATACGATACCATGGCATTGCCGATTTTTGGACGGCAATATGTCTAAGGTAGTTAGGTGTAGCAAGAATTCATCAGTTGCAGATTTCAGGAGAATCATCGGTATAGTCGTTTTCCACATCCGGGATCACTATGCATGGTTAGACCTGTAGGAAGCCCCAGCCCTTTGTTGTCTCAGGACTAGACATGCTGATGGTCGTGAGCCGTAAGCACTTTTTGGGCCGATTAATCCGCTATTGACGAAGAATTGCGGCGAAAAGAAGCGGATATGCATCCCCACCAAGCAACTGATTGTTACCGTGTTCGTAAAACATCCGCGCAGTTTCATCCATCCTGAGAATCAAACTTCGCTCTGGCCTCCTCAATCCATGCTTCCATCACAAATTCTCCTACTTCTACTGCTCGAATGGCAGTACTCTTCACACCTCCTCGATCCCTGCCCACCCTTCCTCTATTGACGTCAGTGTCGACTTCCTTTCCCTTCCCTTTACCTTTTCCAGCGTCGGATATTTGTAGTTCTGCGGGCGAGGGCTCAAAATGCTGGGGATGCTGTCATACGTCAGTCACCATAATCTAAATCACCCAAAGCCCTGCAAAGCCCACGTAAAATAAAATGAAAAACAACATACCCCAATCGGCGCATCCGCCCCCTCCTTCATCTCCATAACCACACTCCAAGTGCACCCCTCGGGCAACTCCTCCAGCCTCCCCGCCGAATAACTCAACCTCCTCAACACCGCCCTCAACTCCTCCTCCACATCCACAGTCCGCAGCTCCCCCGAGGCGCCCTCAAATTCCGTAAACAGCTCCTCTTTCGGCACCACGGGGAAGCGGCTGACGTCGAAGACGTAGCGTTCGAGACATTCGTTGGAGGGAGAGAATACGACCATGGAGATGTTGGAGATAGAACCTTTTTGTAAATAGGGTGTGATGGCGCTGATGCAGGAACTTATGTAGGCGCATACGGAGGGGTGCCGCGATTGCGGGATGGGGAAGTTGTAGGCGCGGGTGAGGAGGAAGGTGGTGCGGGGGTAGAGCGTCCGGGTGTAAAGGATGGAGTGGATGGAGAGGGTGAGGAAGTTGAGGAGGTGGGTGTGCAGGGAGTGGGGGGTGCTGAGAGGGGGGAGTTTGGTGGACATTGGGGGGATGAGGTGGTTGTGTGTGGTTGTGGGAGGGAGGGAGGACGTCGAGGTTGAGGTTGACGTTAAGAGTCGATGATGACGAGATGGAGATGAGGTTTCGCGGTGGGACGGGCTATCGAGGTTTCATTATGGTCGAGTCGAGCCTTAATGTTGCAGGTGCCCTCGCTGTACATTCATGTTGTTCTAAGGGAGTCAATAAATATACCAAGGAATACTTCATGACATTGGATCTCACCCATTCTTAATCCCTTATCGGAAAAGTGATTGGTGGGGTCGAATCAGGTACGCGCAGCACCCCCGAAAAAACAAACGCGACCAAACCTTTGACTTTACGGCAGCCAACCGAGAACCATACAAATTTCCTACAACCTGCATATAGTATATTATATCACATTCACCGTCTTCCACAACCATTTTCTTCCTCGGGCTCCTTGCAATTTCTCTGTTCTACGAATTTTCCTTCCCTCATTGGCATTGCCTTGAATTTTATTTTCCTTTCTGTTTCCACCAACCACAAACACACAAACATGGCCTCACCCCACGAAACACAGCTTCTTCAAATCCTCTCCGATACGCAATCACCCGCCGAAGGACCCCGCAAAGCAGCCGAGCAGCACCTGCAGGCAGCGCAGAACGACCCGGCGTTTCCTTCTACGCTGGCGCTGATAGCTACTCATGAGACCATTAGTCCTGAGATTAGACAGGCGGCGCTGTTGTGCTTGAGGACGTTCGTCGATAAGAATTGGACGGGCGTCGATGATGATGGCGTGCTGAGTGCAGTGTCGATTGATGCGGGGGTTAAGGCGGAGCTGAGGTCCAGGATGTTGGCGCTGGCGACGAGTGACGCGAGTACGAGGAAGATTAAGAGTGCGGCGAGGTTTGTGGTGTTCTTTCTACTGCGTGGGGAGTTTGGGTGAGATAGGTATGCTGATTTTGGCTGGTGAACAGTATGGTAGTGAGCAAGATCGCCAATGTCGATTTCCCGGACGAGTGGCCCGATCTATTACCCAATGTCCTCCACGTTATTCGAACAGGCACAGATGGACAATTGCACGGCGCATTGAGAGTGTTGGGGGATCTGGTAGAGGACAGTCTGAGCGAAGATCAGTTCTTTGCTGTGGCACGAGATATTGTGAATGCGGCGTACGATGTAGCGATCAATGATGCGCGGAAGACGAATTTACGATCCTTGTCAGTATCTGTCTTCAGAGGTACTTTCGACATCATGGATATGGTGAAGGATGAGCATGGATCAGAGGTTAGGGCTTTTGCAGATGAGGTGCTGAAGTCTTGGTCGCCGTTCTTCCTTGCTGTTATGAAGCAGTCGTTGCCTACGCCGCCGAAAGAAAATGAAGAGGATGGTCCAGTTGCGGAGCAATGGCGGGGGATCATTTCGCTGAAATTGCAGGTGGTGAAGACTTTGATGAAGATCAGAGCAGTTTTCCCACAGTTGCTACTTCCCCAAAGTCCGGTTCTTTTTACTGCTACGTGGGAGGAGTTGACTACTCTACAGAGTGTTCACCAGGCAATGTACGTCGATAATGACATGCAAGGTCGTTTGGAGGATGCCGACAACTTGCCTTATACGTTGGATTTCTTGGTGTTGGAAGAACTTGACTTCTTACAGTCATGTCTAAGGGCTCCTCCGGTACAGAAAGAGCTCGAGGCTCAAGTACAAGCAAATTCTTCCGTTGCTGCGACGCCTTGGGTTGTGGATGTCATGAAGCTGGCAGTAAATTATGCGCAGATCCCTAAGGAAGAGGAAGAATTGTGGGATATCGATGTCAATCTATTCTTGGCGGAAGAGACAGCTGTGACGGCAAATTACACTGCTAGAACAGCTTGTGGGGACTTGTTAATCAAGCTTGGTGAATGGCTACATCAAGGTGCTCTCGAAGGTTTATTAGCATACATTCAGATGCTGTTTTCTTCAGACGCCGCAGGCTGGAGAACAAGAGAAGCATCTTTGTATCTCCTGACTCAATTAACGAACGATTTCCTAGACGTGGAGAAACACATTGCTCCAGAAGTTGCAGGATCCTTCTTAGGATTCATCGATTATGCCATCAATAGACCAGAAGAGCCATTATTGCGAGCAAGAGGATTCCTGGTTGCCGGTATTCTTGTCCAAATGTTACCAGATGTGGCCCTCGGCTTGCTCGACCGTACTATCAAGGCGGTCAATCTTGACGAAGCAGAAGTTGTTAGAGTCGCATGCATCAAGGCCCTACAAGGGTTCATCAAAGCACATACTGTTCCTGCGGATCGACAGGCGCCGATCATCGCATGTATATCAGACTTTTTGTACTCGAAAGATCTTACAGATCTAGAGGTTGCAGATGATCTTCTTGTCACATTGGTAGAATCTTTGAGATCTGCCATTGGTCTTGATACGAGGATTACACTTTCTGGAGATGGAGGCGCCCTAGATCTTTTGTTCTTACTGGCAAAGCATGGAGCTTCAAATTTCCAATTGACTATGTTGGTCACTGAAGCATTCGAGGAGATTGTTACGACCCTTGCCGGTAGCGAGGCTTTCGGTGCCTTGTGCTCGAAGGTTCTCCCGTCTCTGACTGGTGCTTTTGATGTTGGAAATATGACCGATGATGATCCTTTAATAGAGGTAGGATTACCCCTGAAGTGAAGGATATCATGACTAATTCGTGTCTAGCTGGCCGCTGACCTACTTGCGGTTCTTACTGAAAATGGATCAGAACCCCTTCCCCCTGGATATATCGCCGCTGCCCTACCGAAGCTAACCCGTCTAATGATGAACACCACAGAGGGTGGTATCCTCAGACCTGGTGTTGAGTCCATCAAGTTCATGCTTATGCACGACCATCAACAGGTTTTCGCATGGCATGACGAGAGTAACCGCTCAGGTTTGGAGGTCTGTCTTATCATCATTGATAGATTACTCGATCCTGCCATGGAAGATAATGCAGCATCAGAAGTTGGTGGTCTTGCTGCTGAGCTCGTCGAGAAAGCTGGACAGGAAAGACTAGGCCCATATCTGGAACAACTTCTCAGAGCCGTCGCTACTCGTCTTGCTACGGCCGAAGTCGCGCCTTTTATCCAATCTTTGAGTTTGGTGTTCGCTCGCTTGTCTTTAGTAGGGGCTCATGATGTCGTGGAGTTCTTGAGTCAGATCGATATCAATGGTCAGAATGGTCTGCAAGTGGTTCTGAACAAGTGGTTGGAATTCACTGTTAGCTTTGCTGGTCATGACGAAATCAGACAAAAGTAAGTTGCATATTCTCCTCTTGCTTTCATATGCTGACATCTTATAGCGTCATTGCACTGTCGAAAATCTTCAGTCTCAATGACCCACGAGTTGCACAGACAATGGTCAAAGGCGACTTGATTATTCCGACCAGCAATCGGATTATGACACGCTCTAAAGCGAAGCTCAGTAAGGACGGCCTTTATTACGCGCCCCCTCCACTAACACGACCAGACCCCGATCGATACACCGTCATTCCGGCGTCGTTAAAAATCATCAAAGTCCTCATCGAAGAACTCCTCTCGGCATCCGGTCACCAGAATGCAGCGACAGCGGCTGCGGCGGCAGAATTCGCGGACGAAGAAGCGGACGATGATAATTGGGAAGATGTCCCCAGTACGCTAGACTTGGGATTGGCGAGCACGAAGGCGGATTTGATGGCGTTTGGAGAAGGCCAGGGAAGCTTTATGAGGCAGAGGGATGATGATACGCAGATCTATCTGTCGGAGTTCTTCGTCAAAGCTGGGAGGGAAAATGTTGCGGGCTTTAATGAACTGTATACGTTGTTGACGGATGAGGAGAAGATGAAGTTGCAAGAATTGGCTCAGGGTGCTTGAGAGGGTTTTGAGTTGAGAGTTGGGAATGAAATGGGCTGTAATCTTGGGTGTAGTTGGCGAAGGACTTCCAGTGGGTGGCTATTTGGAAGAGGCTGATGGTGATGGGGTTTGTAATTTATGGTGGTTGATCATGATTGAGATGAATGAATGAATGATGAATCAATTGGGGAGGGTCATGATTGAAATGATGACGACGATGATGACGGTGGCGGGCTTGCACCTATCAGATTAGGGATTGAGGAAGAGGTATATACATATGTTTTGGTATGAAAATAATTAACTACTTAATTATGGATAGAACTACTGTGTTTGTAGTGCAGGTTCTCCTGCGCAGGTTGTGGATGGGTGGTTTGTAGTTCTCTTTCATGAGACACTATAATGTCATATAAGAACCAGGCTGCTGTAAATGGTAATAATCCCATTCATAAATATATCCTTATCCACCACCTCATATTGAAAGAGTCCAGCGAGTATCATATCACACCACATCTTGGCATATCAGCCCCTCATCTCCTCCTTCCCCCTTCCCCCTTCCCCCTTCCCCCTTCCCCCTTCCCCCTTCCTCCCTCCTTTCCTTCATTTATTCATACTCATAATCCTACAATAAATCTCTCCACCACGTCATATCATATCATATCGTACAATTCCAACCAAATCATCTAAACAGCCTTCTCCTGCCTCTCCTTCCCCTCCCCAACCATCCCCTCGCACCCCGTCGCCTTCCCAGCCAACTCCTCGATCTTTCCGCCGATACTTGTGGCCGCGGGTTCGGATGTTTTGTTTGCGTTTGCGGCCTGTGTTGGGGGTGTTAGCTTGTGCTTCTTGTTTCTTCTTTCATAGTTCTAATTTATAGTTTGGTGCGGTTTATCCGCCCGAGGAACAGTAGGGAAAACAAACCTTCATAGTAGCGATCCCCGCCTGCTCATCCTGCTTCCCGCTCTCGGTCCACTCTTTCGAGCCCGTTACGCTGCCGATGGTTTCGGCGACGTAGCCTTTGACGTATTGGGCGTGGCCGGCGAGCATGGAGGGTTGTTCGGAGTTGGGGGCGGACATTTTTGGGGTTGGTTTTGTGGTTTGGGTGAGTGAGTGTTTAAGTTGTGTGGGCGAGTGTGTTTGGTTTGAGATTGGGATTGGAATTTGTAGTTTTGGGTATTATGAGGGGAAAGTAATTGAGTTAGTCTGAGAGATGATAGATAGATATATACATGGAGAAGTGGATGAGAGGTGCTTAGGGAGGGGCAGGATGTGGTGATGTCATTGAATGCACGTGATAGATGTGGAGGCCGGGAGGGCATGGGATTTTGGAAACTTGGATCGATGGAAATGGCATGTTTCACATGTTCCTCCGGGGAAAATGCATCGAGGATTACAAATGCGCATCAGCGAGTTTCATCCAGATGAGCGCAGGTAGGTTTATCTTGCATTATCGTCGTCATCGTTCGATAATTTGAATATTGTCTTTCATTACTTCGCATCTATCTATTAAGAAGTCGCCGTGTTTGCTGGCGGACTCGTGCATGTTGAAATAGTCGTCCACTTTCCAATTGTTAGCTTTAAAGGTACATTTATCGGACTTTAGACACTCTAACTTACAGGGAGATAGGAGGTGGATGTTGGAGTACTGCGAATCGTCTCGGCTTTCACCAACACGGGGATGATGGCTCCAGTGGTCAAGCTGAATACTCGGTGATGCAGGACTATTCTTCTGTGTTAATATGATACTCATTCTCGGGTTTGTGTCAGAAAATAAAACCATACCTCTCAAAATCGAAGCAATTTCTCCAGAATGACTGGTAATACTCAACCATGTATTATCATCACTCCCGAAAACCTCATCCAGGACCTTCTTACTCCTAATATCCTGATCGCCAGACGTTTCGCCGTGCAAGGCCTCCCATAGAGGATCGGTCTCGACAAATCCTTTCTCGAATTTGTAGGTGGGAAACGATTCGTGGATGAACGTCTTATTGCTGCGGCGATCGCAGGTATGGCCACTGATGCCCTCGCGGAAAAGCTCCTTGATGGTGGGTTTGAACGGTCGGGATTTGGGGAGGGAAAGGGTGGAGAAGGTTATGTTGGAGGTCTGGAGACATCTGTAGAGGGGAGAGGTATAGTATGATTGCGGGGCGGGAATCTTTTGAAGTGTAAGACGGGAGGCCCAGTATGCGGCGGCTTTTTGTGCTTGGCTGATTCCAGCGGGATCTAGATGTGCGTCTGCCCACTGGGAGACGGGTTAGTCGTGGCCTGAAAGGACGGTGCTGTGCTGTAACTTACGGTTACGGTTGCATTGCCATCTAATATGGAATAATAGCACTATTACATGTTAGCAACAACTACTGCCACAACTACCTCGAACCATGTGATCTAGAAGAGGCAACATACATTCCACTAAATTTGATCGTTAGCAAGATGTTGTCTGTCGGCTTAGAGACTGGCTATGTTACTCACAGCTGGCGTGCCATAAAATGTCTCGGCCGCATTATGATATCCTTCTCCATGTCTCCCCATGAACAGAACCTTATAATTCACGTTGTGCGAGGCATTTTTGTTCAAAGAATCGACATACTTCTCGAACTTTTGCCATTGGGTTGCGTTCTTTGAGACATGGGAATCTGTTGGGTATGTTCGATTGAGCAGACCAAAATTCCATTGTGTCTAGACATGTGATTAGTCGGGAGTTTGGAGGGGCATCTTAGAAACGGGGATTGCGCACATAATCAAAGGTCGACGGGGTAGTAGCTGCATCATCTTGCAAGAAGAAACCTGGCACAGCTGTATAATTGATCCAGCTGTTTTGACTGTGGCCTGAATACTGCGGTGCCGCAGTGGGATGAGGGGGATGGCTAGCACTTGCGACAGACAGAATGCTCAACCACACAGCTGCGGAGAACATGATGGCGATTGAGATGAGGGAGTGGAAGTGGAAGAGATAGGAACCTATCGCCAAGCTCTGGCATTCTCCATTCTTATATACATAATCGCTCCTTTCGCCGCCATGGCTTTCGGAAATGAACACCCATAGTCATATATAAATTTCCCGTATCTTTCCCGGGACCGATACAATGATTGAAGTTCGGATGAAGTTTTCGTCCTATGGTTCATGCACGTGGAAAGCAATAAGCTACTTAGATGATTGGAAAAGCGGGGTTCCTTCTTATAAACGTTCGGGCTGTCCTTGTTTGTTCAGCCACCCGAGGGCTAGCCGTAGCGGGTGGTGTACGCTGCCAGACACGTGGAGATGGGATTTTTATCATAACCCCTATTCTTGTCTTCATGACGAGTCCTTCTAACCGACCATCGACTGCTTAAACAGATGCATCCAACGTCATTGGGTGGCTCTGATATCAGCTCCAATTCGGGACCGAGACTATCTCACTGATCACGTGATACTGAGCAAAGCTCTCATCTCCATCAGCAGACTTGGAAATGCAATGGTTCCTCGCCTGATTCTCTTTTGTCCAGCTATCGGATTCCCCAGAATCAACGTCGAGAGCAATTTGAGCTTCGATTGGGCCAGAAACATGAGCTATACAGGTGCTCGTTGATAAGCATCTCCCGATTGGGCAAGAAGATCCGACCCCGCCAAAGGCGTAAATCGTCGGAAATGTCAGAGAGGTACAGGCCAACTCACAACTCCAATTCCATTAAATACGTGCTTGCAAGACAGAAACTTCATATTTTGAAAAGTAATTTATAGGAAACTTCATCCACACTGCTGGATATACAACTATGACGGGCACAACCAACAATTCAGAATCACTCGGTGGAGCGTCAGTCTCGCAAACGGTTACCGCCTACCTAACAAGCATGCTTCATACTTCTGAGACTGGACTTCCTATGAATTGGATACTTGCCGCTTTGACGGTTTCTCTCACAGGTCTCCTGTACTTTACCACACAGGTGCGGGGTGCTGGGAAGCCCCAGTTAGGGCGGAAGGCACAGCTATCAAAGGAAATGAAGAAGATATATCAAGAAATCGAGACTCGAAACAGATCTGGTGCCACGGAGCAGCAGGTACGTGATTCGCATTTTCTCAAATATGTTTCGCATCTACAGGATTAACAAACCATCTCCCATCAGCTTACTGGTCCCAAAATGACCATCACTCAAGTAAATCCCAGTCCTCATGATCAACAAGCATATACTCAATCATCAATAGCTCTACATCTACCCGATAAAGTCCATCCGCGGCTGTTCTCTCCCCTCAGCAACCCTCACCAGAGAAGGATTCTCGTACGACCGGAAGTTTATGCTCCTAAAAGTAAAGGATGAGGGATCGTCTCCCCGTTTGGAGAACATGCATATCACGTATTTTCCAAGCATGGCTCTCTTCCATACCAGTATCCAAGACTCGGTGCTCCACGTCAAATATCGCAGTCCTGGCTCATCTCTCGATTCCGATCTTCCAACTATAGAGATCCCACTCGAACCCGCTACTTTCTCCAACCTCAAGAAAGTAGAAGTTAATATGCACAGCAGTTGCACCACAGCGTATGATATGGGAGCGAATTTCAATGATTGGTTCAGCAAGTACTTTGGATTCAAGGTCATTCTTGCATATGCTGGCAACAATAGAAGACTTGTTCTTGGAAATCTTCCGCGAAAGCCTGCGTATGAAAGTCCTTTGACTAAGTCACCTATTGCCCAAGTTATCAGTAAGCTGCCAGTTATTGGCTCATTGATAAACGGCCAAGAGGATGAAAAAATCGCTTTCAACGACTGCGCGCCCTATCTCATCATTACCGAAAAGTCCTGTGCAGAAGTCTCATCCCGGCTCCCGCCCGAAACCCCAATGGACATCACGAAGTTCCGCGCAAACGTGATTCTCTCTGGGTCTCCCTCAGCCTTTGATGAAGACTATTGGGGCGGGCTATCATTCGGCGATGACAAGGAGATTGTTCTGACCGGGAACTGTGGAAGATGTGTATCTTTGAATGTCGATCACGAGAAAGGAATTGCTCCGCCCAAAGGTGAAGGGGTGCTGAAGTCAATGATGGGAGATAGGAGGGTGGATCCGGGTATGAAGTATAGTCCTATTTTTGGACGATATGGGTTTGTGAGAAAGAGCTGTGAGGGGAAGGTTTTGAGAGTGGGGGATGAGGTGCGTGTGTCTAAGAGGAATGAGGAGAGGACAAGATTTTGTGAGTTTTTGCCCCCAAACGATGGTTCATTCGATGCTGACTGTTGCATTCTCTAGACTGGCCCGGCCTTTCGACATAGGAGAGTTTATTGAACTGACAGTTGTGGTCATGATGGTGGGAATGCATTAGGTTATAGCAAGTTTGAAGAGGATAGTCGACCCCATTTAACTGATGGAATCAATAGGCTAGATACAGTATATACATCCCCGCCATACAGAACTCTAGGGAAATGCTTTCGGATGAGAAAATTCTTCCCATCTTCCTTTACTAAACATCCACCCCCTACCTTTCACTATAGCTATGGCCCAGGAGAGCATATACTATGGCTGGTAGATACCTCTTAAACCATGTGCCAACAAGTCCGCATTCATTGATAATTGACGAGCCGTAATCGAAGCCCACGCGCTAGCTATGAACGCAGCCGCCTAGTGATTGAGACTGAGAATTGCAGCACACCGACATCAGCTCGAGTGCAATCGCACCAGAAGACGACGCAACTAAACCAAATATTTATACTCAAGTCGACCGGTGATACTGCTGGACAAGTTATATAACGCTATGTACCACTCGATATATATAGACGCCGTGAAGGTGACTTGTGGCAAGAATCCTGGAGGCCTGCTTCAGCCAATCCAAACCAATCAACGTATAGGTAAGAGGCATACAGCACAACCTGCGAACTACCGTAGAGATCTATTTGAGAGCAAGAGTGTTCTCAGAGCGCATCTCGCCTTCTGAGTCGATCGAAAACTAGCAATACCAGGTGCACTCGTTCGACCCCTCCCCCTCTCTTGCTAAGTCCAGAAGGATTATCCACGAAGAAAATACCTAAATATACATAAATCTTCACTCATCCATCGTGGCAGCCACGGAAAGGTCAACCGACTGACTGACTGGTGGCTGAATGGTGGTGGATCGTTGTAGGAGTCAAGAGTCAGAGTCGGTGGTGTGTTGAAGCTACTGTGAGGGGTTGGAACACAGTCTTCCCTACTCTACTGGGAAGTTCTCTTAAGAAAAGGAGCGCAAAGGAAACTTCAAATGTGAAATGAACGTATAGTGCAGGTGTGGTGGAACATCTCGGAACCTCACCCGTAGCCTGTAGATTTGCTTCACGTTCTTCCATCTTCTGGGTTTTCCTTGAAGCGGTGAGTAGTAGAGGGATGTTGGGGGTCTCTTTTGATTGTGGATGATAGGGATCCTCCTTGTCCTCGTGGTTGTGACTGAGGGCGAGGAGGTGGGTGTACCTACAGGAGGAAGTGAGGCTTACATGTAGCTGGTTCATTTGTTCCAGAGCCATGTTCATCGAAACTGTACGAATATATCTATCTCTTGAAAGTGGCATAGTCATCGCCCAATGACACTCATCATTGCTAGATATCGCCATGGCATGAATGATATAGCAGTACGCAGAGGAACGAAGAATCCAGATCATGTCCGCCAGAGTGATCCTGCGACGAATTCAAAGCTCTTGCTGCCACTCGGTCAGCAGTAGCGAAGACATTAGAAATCGGCCGGCCAACCACTCCGCTCATCTGGGATCGAACTCAAGTGTTTGAGGAAAAGCTACATCGTCTCTTCCGGATGTTCCTACTCTCGACTCACAGCCATCATTGAATGCATGCGGCACATTATGCGCCCACTGCATTTCCCGCTCAGATCACCTCATCAGCCCATGGACATCAACTCAGCATATGACCGCCATTCCCGCACGCCCACCCGCCTATAAATTGCATCGTCCACCCCCAGGTCCGACAACATCAATATTGAACTTCAGCCAAGCGCACTCAAAGCATTGGCAAACAGTACCCTCCAACTGCTCACAGCTCATAAAGAAGCCCAATCCCCTCTCTCCTGATTGATCGACCAACCACTTGGCTTCACTTGCGATATCGCGAGTCGCGACAATCAACACATGTGCCGAGCCTAAGATAAACCATCCTGCCATCCCGAGATCTTATCGCTCGCTCGCTGCCCAAGAGTCTTGGAGTCTGAGAGGATTGATCACCATGAATCAAAAAGCCCTTGGCGACAAACAGACAGACAGGCACCGCACCGCACAAAATCTTCACGTCGGTCGTTCAATTAAGCAGTTTCATCACATCTCCACTCAACTCCTCTCGTGTGTATGCATGCACAAAACCGCGAACACAAAAATAAGGGATACCGTATTTTCATATTCCAAGACACCGACACCGACACCTCACAGAAATATTAACCTTCACCGTTATTTAGCCCCCAACCCCAATCCAGTATTCCAAGACATTTCGCTGTCTCTTTCCCCTTCCACTTCCCCAGCCTCTTTACTTTTTTGTCCAAACTCTGAACCCCCTAGCAATCGTGAAAAATCGTCATCCAATATCCAGATATCGATAGATAGATACGAAGTACTTCACCGCGTTATCGAGACAGACGCAGGCACAGGGCAGGGCAGGGCGCGTTTTCAATAGCTTGCTGTCGCTCACCCACAAACCGAACCCACACTCCGGTCTCTCGGTACCGTATTTCGTACAACCATACCAAACCTGTACCAAAGAATCCGTCCGTTGATTCCCCGAGAAAAGTCCCTTGGCAGACTCAGTATGGGGACGACCAAGTTCTCAGAACCAAGCTTACTTCCATCTCCATCCAAGTAAACCCCCCCTACCCCCCCTACCTCCCCTCTCCCTCTCCGCTCTTCCTCCCCTCCCCAACTCTCCATCCTCTTCTCCACATCCTACTAGTCAGTTACACAAGACAAAAGGAGAAAGGACCACATAGCGGTGCCCACCTACTCCATACCAAACCATACCATACCAAACCATACCATACCATACCATACCATACCATACCATACCATACTATTAACTACCATACCAAGCAATCTCCTCGCCCCATCGAATCGGCCCGCGGTATTTTTTCATGTTTCTCGTTTCTTCGTTCGCCTCACCGGAAGATGTGTGGAGTAAAGGCGTGCATGCAGTGATTTGGGAAGATGGCCATTATGGCACACCGCTGGTGGTACGGTCGCCGCGATGGACAGAAGACAAGGCAAACAAGCAGATGCCAAGCTGGGACAAGAACAGACGAAGCAGATACACGTCGACGCTGTAATGTAATGTAAAGTAATTTTTCCATCCACCCACGAAATTGTCCATCCAGCCATCCGTTCTGCAGTCAACCGTCCCGTCCCGCCGTCGTATCGTATCGATGCAGCAGCTTCAGCGTGTATTTCTCCATTAGGTGCTGTATTTCCCTTTGCCTCATTCCATACAAGTACAGTACACACACAGTAAGTTACATACGGCCCACGCATCCGATTATCCCATCGCATCGCATCGCATACTGCTTCCCATCTATCAATTTTCGAAGCTCTACCTAAAACAACCAAAGCAAGCACTCCATCCCATCCCATCCAAATCCCATCTCAATCCCCATCGTACCTACCTCTCTCTCTCTCTCTCTCTCTCTCTCTCTCCATTCAAGTTCCCACCCACAGCTCCAACTCCATCACTCCCAACTCCACCAAAACCTCACCGCACCACCACAACGGAGCAAGTTCCGCTCCAGGACAAGCCAGCCAGCCCGCCCGCCCCATCCAGCTGCAGGCACCAAGTAAGTACAGGATGTATAATTTCCGCCTCGCATCCAACCGACCCACCGCGCAAGATCTCCAAATCTGTACCTTTCCAAGCTCCCACCGTAATAACACTGTACTGTACTGTAAACAAACACGCAAACAGAACAGGTAAAGGTAAAGGTAAACGTCGTCCGGGCGATACCTCCCATCCATCAGTTTACTGGTACATACATACATTCAGACCCGGACCCTCCCTGCATTTGCAAGTGGAACGAACCCACAACATAACCCAGTTCATGAAATTCCAGACCGAGGTACGTACGGTACGGTACATACCAGTCCGTCGAGCGCGAAACGCGAGACGAACATGTTCATTAACGTACCGTGCAACCGTGCTGTAGAATTTGTTAGTTCCAATAAGAAATTGATTGAATGATGGCGATCGATCAGGATGATCCCAACCGCGATAATTACAGTAGTATCGATACGCAAAACCTGAGTGGAGAAGTACGAAATTTGATTGTGATCTCTCTGGAGTCTGGGCGGTTATCTTGTGCCTGGACCCTCAGATCGGAGATGAACGGCTGCAAAGCGGAAGGGCAGGGGAGGTAATGTAGTTCGTTCGTTATTAACAAGGGTATATGTAATAGGATAGGATAAGATGATTATGGGAATAACTTCACACAATTGCAAAAAGCCAAGGCACAAAAGGTAACATTGACCAGAATTTCTATTGATCAACTAGACAACTATATACAGTCTCGAATCCCAAACCCCATCCCATCTATTGGTAGCATTTAAAACATAAAACATAAGAAGTTAACATGCGAATCGTAATACAAGATCTATAGGGTAATTGGTAAAAGATGTATGGATTAAGGCGGCTATGAACGAGGTAGTAGGTGTAGGAAACGACAACAAGGTGTGCTGATATGTTGAAAAGACGATACTGAATCGATCCTCCCAAAAGCTTATTCAAACCAAGCGACCACAATGAATGCCGTGTAGATGGTGATATTAGAAACGCCTGTTCTTCTCCATATTCTCCTGCGCGATTTTCAAATTTTTTGTAGTATTTTTTGTATTTTTATTCCCCCAACCGTTTTATTAATAGATGATCTAATCATCATCCTCAACCTCGGCCTGCTTCTGGACAAGGTGATAACGGTGGACACCAGACTCATCTTGAGAGTGCTCAATGGCAACCTTGGACAGATGGGCAAGGATGTTCTCCATGTGGGTGTCAGAGCGGTTGCGCTTGGCACGTCCAAGGTTGTCGAGCCATGACCAGTTGTTCATCAAGTAGTAAACAATGGCAGTGATGATGGTGACACCAATGGAGAAACCCCAGACAACAACGACAGTGACAATGCTGGTGTGGCCGTTGGCGGAGAGAAGAGGGTTCTCGGTAACTGGGTTAGATGGCTCACCAGCACCGCCGCACAACCAACCGAAGACACAGAAGAGGGTAGCAATGACATCGACACCGAAGATGGCACCAACCAATTGCCAAGAAGGCCAGGTGTTACCACCACGGGTGACGAAGATGAGCCAGTTCTCAGTGAGGGAGACTTCCAAGAAGAGTATACCTTGGATGGAACCGAAGTTCTCAATGAAACCACCGTTAGGAAGGAAGATAGCACCACGCATGACCCAAGTACCGAGGGCAAGTAATATACCGAGGACAACGGAGATGATCCAAATCTTGGGCAATTGCCATTCGACGGGTCTTTGTTCGAAGTGAGCGTTATCGTAAGCGACGGCAATGGTGGCCAAATCAGCGAAGAGGGCAAGGAAGACAATAAGCTCGACACGGATAGTCTCGTTGATGATGACCATGGAGGTGACCAAGTAGATTTCCAAGTGGAGACAGAGAGCGATACGGTATTGAATATAAGCCTTCATACGTTGGAAAATTTGACGGGCGATCTTGATGGCAGAGACGATAGTGCTGAGACCAGGGGCAAGGAAGACGATATCGGCGGCGGCTTGAGCAGCTTCAGTGGCACCCTCGACGGCAATACCACAGTCAGATTTCTTCAAAGAGGGAGCATCGTTAACACCGTCACCAGTCATGGCAGTCAAATGTCCACGTTGTTGCAACATCTCGACGACCTGGTACTTGTGCTCAGGGAAAACTTCAGCGAAACCATCGGCTCTCTCGACCAAGTCGTGTTGAGTAGTACCGGAGAGACCACCGTGGATGAGCTTATCAGAGTTGTAAACCTTGGTACCGAGAGCAAGCATCTTGCAAGTTTCCTTAGCAATAGCAATGGCGTCACCAGTCAACATCTTGACGGAAAGACCGAGAACTTGAGCTTCAGCGATGGTAGAGGCGGTATCTTCACGAGGAGGGTCGAACATAGGAAGCATTCCCAACAATTGCCAGTCTCCATCACCTTCCTTGACAGCAACACCGAGAGAACGGAAACCACGACGAGCGAATTCAGTGACCTTGGACTTGTACATATCGGCGACTTCCTTGGAGCAGTTGCTAAGGTTCAAGATAGCCTTGGGGGCACCCTTGGCGCAAGTGTAGGTAACACCATCCTTGACGACGATAGCAGTGATACGCTTGGAGACAGGGTCGAAAGGAGTGAAGTTCTCGGTCTTCCAGCCTTGCTCGAGGATCTTGCGGGCAGATGGGTAACGCTTGAGGGTAAGAATGGTGACTTTGTCAATAGGATCCAAAGACTTGACGTTGTGGGAAGAAGCAAGAGCAGCGACAGCCATCATCCAGTTGACATCGACACCTTCAGCGACGAATGGCTCACGAATGCTCAATTGATTGGCAGTGAGAGTACCGGTCTTGTCAGAGCAAAGAACGTCGACACCAGCAAGAGACTCAATGGCAGTAAGCTTTTGAACGATAGCCTTCTCCTCAGCGAGGTAAGCAGCACCGACAGCGAGAGTAGTGGTGGTAACGACTGGCAGACCGACTGGAACACCGACGATCAACAAGATAAGAGCGTAATGGAGAAGGTTGACGGAAGAGTGTTCTGGGGTAGCGATGTTGATGCCGTGGAAGAAACCACCGATCCATGCGATCAAAATCCAGCCAACGACCAAGACGAGAAGCGAAGTACCGATGGAGTTCATGATAGCCTTGAAATGACCTTGGTCTTGAGCACCAGTAACGAGAGAAGCAGTACGACCGACGAAGGACATTTTAGCACCGTGTGTAACAATAGCATAGGCCTTTCCACGCTTGCAACCAGTGGTGTAGTAGATGACGTCGGCGACGTACTTGTCGACAGCCAAAGATTCACCAGTCATGGCAGATTGATCGATAGCGAGAATGGCGTATCCAGAACCGTGCTTGTGCTCATCCTCATCGTCCTCTTCCTTCTCACTGTGTTCGTGGATGGCTTGGTTGCGGAGTTCTTGTACGTAGGTTTCGTATCCGTTAGGATCATCATAGTTGCAAATAATTCGGGCATCGGCAGGGACGACTTGACCATCCTCGATAACGATCTAGAAGAAGCGGCGGTTAGTAGGGTTCCCGATATGCTGTGCGACCCGAATGGTCTGGCGGCAAGACGCGACTTACAATGTCACCAGGAACCAATTCACGAGCCAAGATTTCAACCTCTTGGCCGTCACGAACAACAGTGGACTTGAGAGCAATGTCACCTAGACGCGTTGTTAGCTAATTGTGCGCGTGATGGCAAAGATGATTGGAATGCTTACCCTTCAAACTAGCGACGACATCGGCGGCTTGCTTTTCTTGATACCAACCGACAACAGCGTTAAGCAAAAGAATACCAATAATAACACCAAGATCAATCCAGTCTCGCAGACCAGCGGCGAGGAGAACAGCAAGTTCCATAACTGTCCATTGAGTCAATTGAAGCCCTGCAGCAGTGATGAGGAAGGGTAATACGAACCATAAAGAATAGGGCCAGTGAAGAAACCGAGGAACTTGAGGAACAAGTTCTCGCTCTCAGTCGTCAATTCGTTGTATCCGGTCTTCTTGCGACGAGTCTCGACCTCTTGGGAAGTAAGACCACGGTGCATCTCGGTTTGCAGCCAGTCGTCAGGAGTCTCGAATCCCGCTCCATCACCCCCCTTCGACTTCTTGCTCCACCAATGGCGCTTCTTGGGGGCATCGTCGTCCTCAGCACCAGCTTCTGATCGTCGTCCATCGCGGTATGTGGAAATATAGCGAACTAGTTGACCATACTCCCCCAACTTCTCATCTTCGTACTCCGGTCTGGCTTCCCGCGAAGGGTTACCGTTTTCAATGTCCCCGTTGTGAACCATTGTGATTGGTAGGGTAAAGGAAAGATTATTAGAATTAATTCCCACCAAAACAATGGCAAAACGAATACACTGGTAAAAAAGTGAAAAGAGAAAGCGGAAGATGAGGTGGGAGGGTGGTTATATATCTGATGGGATGGGAACGGCTCCAATCCTTTTTGTTCGCAAAGTGTGATCAGCTTCACCTAGTAGCTACCATGCCCAGAGTAGAGCAGACCATAACCTTGCCTTACCAGACTGACTAGCAGGCTAGCAGGCTAGCAGACTAGCAGACTAGCAGAGTACCGTACTGTTTCTGACCAGGGTAGCGACATCGGGTAAGGTTTGGAGTGTTTTTCATTTTTTCCTAATTTTTCCCTCGCCAGGCCAGCGTCGCTCCCTCGGCGTCATCCTCGGACAGTGGACACAGACACTTGACGGCATGACTTGTGGAAGAAGGAAGCAAATGAGCTGGGGGGCCATGAACGGAACCATGGGTCGGATAGAACGAACAAATGTGGATAACTGGGTGGATGTCACCCACACCACCGTGGACCATGCACCGGTCGGTGGCCCACGGCTGGTGCGTGGGTGGGTATAGGATGGGCAAAAGGGACAAGCCAGCGCTTTCGGTCGTTCGCGGTCGCTGTAGCAATGGAGCGACTGTGCGGAAAGGCGAAAAGGCGAAAAGGTGTGCACGTATTCATTCTTTTGGTGAGGCATTTTTGAGAGCACCTAAGAACTTCCAGAAAGCTCCAGATCCACTTAAGCGCACTACTACTCCTGTGGGGTTAGCGTGCGCCGACTATGGCTCCCCATTGAGCTTAGTCAGTTGGCGATTGCAGTTCCGCATCCCATATTCCATATTCCATATTCCAGATGCCCTTTCCACTACGAAATACGGTAACAGCAACAGTCCTTCCGTAACACTGTCTCCATCCCACGCAGCGAGAGTCGCAATACGCACACATTTTCACCGTCTTAGTAACAGCCAAAGTAACCCAATCCGAAACCCCTCACCCACTCTTTGCGCTCCCACGTCTCCCGCACTTTTCCCTTCACCTAGTAAAGCAATTTCTCCCTTAAAATTCCGGCACCCCAGGAGAAAGCCGATTCCTCCTTAGGCCCATCCTTATTCACCAGTGCACCACAGACTCACAGAGCGGTCACAGTCGCCCACTACTCGGTACATATCCACGGGTCTCCGTCCTCCTGCCTCTCTCTACCGCTCTCCAAGACAGTACCGGGTAATAATCATTGATAATATGATAATATGATAATAAACAATCTTGCCAATTATCTGCCTGCATGCCTGCCTGCCTACTCCCTCCCTACTCCGTATGGAGCACAGTTGATCATGACCCATGGGCTTAATCCTAGCAGAAGTGACGAAGAGGTTGGTGTTCCTAGGAGAAATTGGCTTTACACTCAATCAATCCACTCTCGACCAATGACGACTCTCCGTTATCAGATAGAATTGGCCAATCAGTCCGCTAGGATCTTTGTCGATACCGTATTGCACAATCAGAGGAACACCGAACCGTCCATGACATAGTACGCCGTCGATACTTTCGTACGCAACACATGAGCGAGACGACCATACAATTCACCATGACGGAAGTAGCATTCTAGATTCAGTGATGCTGCTTGTGATGATCAGTTTCGCGTACCTTTTCTCTACCGCTAAGGTTACCATACTGTGAGAAAGTTTGTGCGACGGCAAAGTACGTATGGCGAGCGTTTGATCGGGCTGGGCACAGGCACGGCCAAACAGGCACAGTACGTAGGATTTCCTTGCCCTCGCTCACCCATCCATCGCGATTGACAGATGAACGAGACGAGACAAGACAAGACCAGACAAGACAAGCCAACCCAAGCCAACCCAACCTCTCCCGTTCCATCTCAACGTCTCGTATACTTGAAATCTACAATTAATCTTGCTTTGCTGCACTTGGGAAGGAAGGAACTCTCTAATCTGTACCTAACAATAGTTCAACGTCCCCGGTCTACCTAAGCGCAGGCGTTTTGATGTATTACTTCCGTACAGGCAGCCAGCCAGCCAACTTTCACCACCATCTCCTTCGCAATCTCGACGCTTATTTCCTGTGAACAGCGAACCGCGAACAGCGAACAGCAATCATATCAGCGCCAAATCGAGGAAAGTGTCGGCTTGCCCTCGGTATCAAAGCGACGGCAGTAAGGACTGGACTTGATTGTGCTGTAGCTTTTTGATTGCGATGGATGAGAGGATACCTCTGCTATACCGAGGTAGGTCAATAATAATAATAACGGCAAACTGAGCGGAAGCGGATGTTGCAAAAAACCAAGAACACAAACACCCCCCAGCGAACGAATGAGACGCCTCAAAATTCAGTGATAACCCCCAATTCATAATTTAAAAAATAACGCTCATAATCCAAATTATCCTCGCTGGACGAATCGCAGAACGGCTTCACCAGATTGCCAATAACAATTACATCCATGTCCGCATCTTCACATCTTCAAAAAAAAAGTGCCCCATCCCCCTTCGATCTCCCCCTTCCCCAGCAATCATCTGCAAATACACAAGCCTCTATACCTCTCTCGGTCCATAGCGTTTGTTTACTCATTTTACAAAGTGCAGCGAGTGGTATGGTATGGGCCAGCGGTAGAGATGGCTATTGCGGGATGGAAGGGAAACTTGGTCGCGGACGGGGTGCCCGTAGCAGGGTACAAGGGGGCAGTCCTGTGCCTCCATCAGATAGCTCTTGTTTACTTTGGCTCCATAGGTGTTTACATTACGGGGATGCCTACGGTGTGTTTTGATGAAGGCTAGGCGTGTTGTCCAATTGCTTGTCTGCCACGCCGCTGTGGTTGGAGACGTTTTGCGAAATGGGTTCTGAAGCAGCTCCCTGCAGATTGGGATTAGGGAATTGCTTCATGAATTCGATTGTAGACACCGACGTGGTAAGATGAATTATGGGTTCGTGGGCGGGTGGGTGTGGGCTGCGCTGCTACGTATGAAGGGTCTTGTATATGCCGAAGTAATCTCAGATCTTGACATCCTTTACCGCATCATCATTGTGGGCAAGAGTGAACCTCGAAAGCATTGTATTGTCCCCCAGGTCAATATCTCTACCGGATATGGTCGTATCCAATTCATTTTCGCATCTCACTTCATGGTACTTGTATCGGCCAAGTCAATGGCGGCCTTGTGTTATGCCTACTTGGGCAGATCTTCAAGTACACACCCCAACTACAGAATCGTTACATACGATGGTTTTGAAACTTACCCGCCGCCGCCATCTGAAGGGATCCTTTTCCACGGCTTACTGTGCGTGCACAGTACAGAGTCAAAGGCCGCCAGCCATCTCACTCCCACTCAAGGTCTCACCCACACAGCGCATCTAACTTTCCTTCTCCCCTTCCTGAACACATTCCGAATCTCCATCGAATCCCACTTCTTCTCCATTCGGGATCGCGGCACGACACAGTGGCGCTAAATGACGTTACTAAGGCTTCAAAGTTGGAGTGGAAATGCCTTCCATGCATGCGCGGTTCAGTACGGAGACAAATGTTTTCTGCAGGTCTACAGCGGCAGGCAAGGATGGAGGTTCAAAAGCGAGCAAATTTCAGCAGGGGAGGGCTCGATCTTGCAGGCAATGAACGCAAAACTAACGTTTAGAGAAAGCTTAACGATGGATTGGATCTAACAATTCAGACCGGGAATATCGAATATCTTTGCTTGGTTCAGTAGATAAAAAAGTAAGACCTGGCGGCTTTCTCCCCTTTCTCGTAGAACTTTGACAGCCTCATCCAGATGTCTTGATGGATGTAAACTTCCGTGGTCAGTTCACGGCTAGTTCAGCCCAATAATACAGCGCGCGAAACATTCTGCGCAAGAGTCCCACTCCGATCTATATGCCGACCGACACCGACAAGCGACACCGACAAAGCAAAGCAAAGCAAAGCAAATCAAATCGAATCAAAAATGTGTCGAACGACAACTCTTCGAGATAATCGTAGTGACGACTAATCATTACTCATGCTCCCTCCGATTCGGCTTCATCCACCAGTCTTCTGCTTCTAAGTTCTATCAAATCTTTTCGCCGTACAGTAGGCATTCTGCCGGTCTATCTGCAGCTAAAAAGATTCACTTCGATGATACCTTCATCTATTGGATCTCTCGAGAGCCGAGACAGCTCTTTGATAAGTCGTTGGTCGCTCTGGGCATGCTTATCGTTGACGCGGCGGATTCACGACCAACAGAACGCGAACCCTCATCCGGCCAGTCCGTCGTATAATTAGTACTGTATACAGAGTAAGCATGCCATGCTAGGTAATGCATATACCGACCTTGTGACGCTTCTCCAGGCCTTTTGCTCCGTGAAAATCAGCACTCAATCGCTACAATCACGACTCCCCATATTCATAACCATATTTGGTTCTTCCCAAACCACACCCGACCTCCGCGATCACCGCCTGCAGGGTCGGGAAACCCCCCAAGGTGACGCCACGAAGTTTCGACGTTTCGAACGATGTAGGAGCCAAGAACATGTACATCAAACCAGCTGCAATGCAGTTGGCCTCGTAACACCGGACAAAACCCCAGCCTGAGGAGCAAGGATTCCAAACAGCTTCTTGGGGTATTCTTGGGGTAGCCAAAAAAAACTATCCGTGAGACTCTGACTATATGACGATCTTGGGTGCTCTACAGTACAGTAATACCCGACGGAGTAAGATACAGTAACTGAGTAGCCAAGTAAACTCACTTTATCAACAGTTTCGCCTCATGTGAACCCTTGCATCGCTCACTGCACACCTGCAAGACGGAAGTAATAATGAGTTTGTGTTCCCGCCCACGCCGCCATCGTAGCTTTCGGGAAATCGGCATGAGTTTGATGACCCTCACGTGACTGCGCTTTACGAAAACTTTTCATTACTTCATCTGTCTCTCCCTGGCGCGGTTGCGTTCGCGGACTGTCAGATCCCTCGGAATTATTATATCCCTCATTAAACAAGGATAAGAACCTGGAAGAGTGCACACGGGCAAGAAAAAGACGCAAGAAAAAGGAATGGGCTTGATGATTCAGATAGAAACCGTTGGCAAGTCGCAGGTCGGGCTTAGCTCGGACTCATTCCATTTCCATCGATATATCGCATTTGACCCAGGGCTCTTGCTGTTTCCATGGAGGAGGAGGAGTTTTCTTATTTTTCTTCCAAGGTTTCCAATGTCTCCGTACGGAGTCTACGAAAGTATGAACTACGAAGTGCAGCAGAGTCTTCAATGGCCGGCCAAGCAAGCTACTCTACTACTTTACTACTTTTGAGGCGTGCATCCAGCGCCGGTCAGCCTGGGACCAACTGGCGAGAGCAAAATGTACTTGTGTTTGAAGACAGGTGAGGTATTGCATATGCAAACTGAAAAATGACATTTTGCTGCTGCTTTGGTGGTTTGTAGTTCGCTGAGGTTATCAGAGGGGAGGTTGTGCTAAACATCATAGGGTGCATGGGCATGTGCAGTGCAGAAATTGCTAGCTGACGTGCAGGAAATGAAAGGGAATCCTTGAAAGAGCTGGGAAACTGTTGCGATGGTCACCCAATTTCCTCCGAAGATAGGGAAGCTCTAGGACGTAGGTACGTACCACTCCAGTACCTCCCGCACAGAAGGCGAGGAAAAAGAGCTATCGACGGTTTAATCCTCCGCAGGCCGGCCACAGATCCCCCATTCCCCCCACGATAATAAAACATCCCACGATTCGTGTTACAGATTTGCGATACCTGGATGAGAACAACCACATCCATTACTCACGACGTGTATTCTACTCTGCGAGGAATTGCGCTTTGAGGACGGCCTGAGTCACTTCGATACAAAACTACCAGGAAATACCTTACCTGTTACCTGCCACTTCTTGAATCGCGCTTTGATCGTTATCGGCATCTAGGAAAATGGAACGGCGTATAAATCAGCGCTTGGGGTTGAAACAACCATTCAAAATCCCCCAGCCAATCTCGACCGTGTGAAAGAAAAAAAAACACCCGTTCACAGATCGTCCTCACTTTCTTCGTCTCTACTTCGGCTGCTCCTTCACCGTTACTTCGTTTCATGATCTGGCTCCTCTTGAACTCGCCTCTAAATGCAACGTTTGTGCCAATGCGGAAAAAAGAGAATGGACGGCGCTTCTTTCGTGCTCATATCTAGCTCAAATTCAATCCGAGGTCGATGGAAGAAGGGAAGACGGTTCTAGCTCGCTTGCAAAGCCAAGTTTTCGTCACGAGCTGCTCTGCTTGGAACTGCATCTTCTGGATGCTCGTACCGTAGGGAATAGTGCGAGACAATACTCCGTACAAACGGACTTCGCCAGTAGTCTAGCTAGGAGGATAGAGCTAATTATTTTCGACCTTGTGGTCTAGTATATACTTTGAATTGAGTTGATATTTGGTTTCTAGGGAAAACAAGACGACGGTCTTCAATGAAAGAATCACACTGTGAAACTAAATTTTGGAGCTGATTTCTGCTGTTCTAGCCGGGCTTTCAACCCCATCATTCAAACAAACCCTCCACATGCTTAGCGAAAAGTTCCCCATACTGAAACTGAAACCCGTGACCGGAATTTGGATACAGTGCATTCGGCAAGATCCTTTGCAATTCGAAACTATTCTCCGTAGGAATCAATGTATCGTTATCCCCGCTCGCCACCAGCACAGGAATATCAATTTGTTTGATCCGCGCCAATACACCATCAGCCTTCCGCTCCGTGAAATCGCGACCTGCCGCTTGGCAGTTTCGATATCAGCATGCGCCGCACGATCTGGTTGAGCACGGGAACGAATGAGTTCCCTTGATGCCTTGGCAGCCAATCGTCCTGCAACTGGATGGTTGAAAATCCTCAAAGCCCAGTTCTCTGCAAATTCAGCCTGTGTTTCGGATTGACTCGGCGCTGAATATACTTCCTGGGGCCCGTAGACGCTGTTCGGACTGCTGCTAGTGCGACTCCCTGCAAGCACAAGTTTCGAGGCGTGGGGTTGTGAGCGCGTGGAGGAGGGTAAGGATGCTGGCTACTCAGTCGTGGATGGTGAGGGGGGTGGAGCTGGAGTTGTGGCTGAGAACGGGGGAGTCGATGAGGAGGAGGATGCGGCGGGTTAAGGCGAGGGGTCTTAGGACTCCATGGCGCCGCGGAAGTGGATGAGCATGAGGAGAGGGATTCCTGAGTGTTTTCCGAAGAGGCGGTAGGTGAAGCGGATGCTGTTTGCTTGGAAGAATTTGGTGGTGGTGGTTTGTTGGGTTGATATATTTGGGGGTGAGTTGGGGTGAAGGGGGAGGGGGTTTGTTGTTGAGATTGTATTCATATGTGAATTATTTGGTGTCGTTCACGCCTATGAGCGGAATACATAGCTAGATATAGTTGACCTCTATGAGTGGAATATATCTCTAGATAGCAAATATACAATACTTGATTATCACACGAGAAAATGCCATTCTTTGTATTTATAAGTCGAACGTGGAGAGACACTTTCAATATCAGAGATAGACTTTTACTGATTAAATTATCTAACTACGAGTATGCATTTACCGTAAAGAGATATTCTAACTTCCATATTCCGATACTGCCAAAATAAAAGCTTTTGGTAGCGTTTCCCTCTCTCAGCTCTACAGTAGGATGCTTGGGTTGATGTTCAGATGAAAATCTGCTTACAGTACGTACAACGTCGGGCTGCAATACAAACATATTTTGGCGCTTTCCCGCATAGGAATTTCTCACTTCCAATTTAGGATAATGCCAACAGCCCCCGCATTATTGCTTCTTTTTCCTCAGGATATTCTCTGATTCTCTATCTCTCATACACAGTATAGTAAAAATTTGAGCCCAAAGCAGAAACTTTTACTGGATCAAGGGTAACAGGCGGCACAGCAACGGAGCTCAATCCCAATATCAGAAATGAGTACCGTGAAGAGAGTACAACTAAATGGGCCCGAGATCACGATATACAAGGATTGGCACATCGGAAGCCGAGTGCGCTGGACTTCCTCCGCGTATTCGTCCCCCGAGGCCACCAGCAACTCAGAAAGAAAAAGCGCTGCTGGACGTTCTAGGCCGGATCAAAAGTTCGCCTTCGTCAACACCACGCATGTGGGCAAGACCAAGGATCCTGATATCCGCAAGTTCGTCCGCACGCATGTCCGGAATGATTATCTGCGGAAACGCCAGAGTACAAGTAAAAGCGCACGCAAATCTCATCACCGTCCCTCGCAGCCGGCTGCAGTGCCGGTGACGGATCTATCATGGTACGATACTCTAATAATCGAAGATGCAATCGGGGCGCCGACGGCGCTGAGCTTGTCGCCGTGGCCGCTCGATATGAGTCCGAAGATGCATCGGCTGCTGAGCAGGTACCTGACGCACGTGAGTGCGAGCATGTATCCGCTGTCTGAATATCTGTCATCGAATCCGATCCGGTCTCCCAGCTGGTTTCACTTCGCGGTTAAGGATCCGTTGATGCTGCAGGGGGTGATGTATGCGGGGGCTGTGTATCTGGCTTTACTTGAGGGGAGGAGAGACTCGGAGGAGTCGGTGGTGTTTTTGGGGGGGGCGGTACGCATGGTGAAGGAGAGGTTGAGGGCGAGGGGGAGCGGGCTTGCTGATGATGGGGTGCTGGCGGCGCTGAGTTGTGTTGCGTTGGGGGAGGTAAGTCAGTCCATGAAGTTGTAAAGATTGGGAAATGATTGGGTGGTTTGGGCTGATCGGAAGGACGGGCGTGTAGGCAAATACAGGTCATCTTGATCAATGGCATATTCACATGCGGGGTATCCAGCAACTGATAAGCACGCGGGGCACGATATCATCACTGCCGCCTATCATCCAAACGAAACTACGTCGGTAGGTAATTCACATGCCTACGTACAGTATGAAGTGAAGATCAATACTAACAGCCCCCAGATCTGATGTCACCGGCGCAATCGATTACGCTGCTGTGCCCTATCTCCCTTACGAACGGCCGCACACGCAAATCACCATATCTCGAATCCTGCCATCGCCAATCATCTCAACCATCACCAGCTCTGTCTCATCCGCATTCTCACACCATGGCATACATGCCAAACTCGTCGAAATCATGCAAAACGTAGTCCTTTTCGCCCAATCCATCAAATACGCCTCGCACTCGGCACTCCGCTTCGATCCTCAAGAATTCTCCGACGATATGTACTGGATCGAGTACCAATTACTAACCTTCCCTAACCTTGCCTCCCAAGAATCCGAACCCAGCATCAGCAAAGCAACGCGTATGGGAGCTCTCCTCTTCATGAAATCCATCCTGCAAGAATTCCCCCACTCGACGACGGGACCGGAGATCCTGCTGCGAGAATTACGAGATGCGTTATCGGCGGTAGAGGAAGATGAAGATGATCATAATCGTCAGTGGCTGCTTTGGCTGTGTGCGATTGGTGCTTTGCTCGCGAAACGGATGACGCGAGAGTGGTTTGTGGGGAGACTGGCACTGGCGGGGGGGTTGCGCGCTAGGGAAGGGGAGGTCGTTGGGGGGCAGTTGTGGAGGTTGTTGGATTTGGGGGAGGTCATTGGGGAGCGTGAGGTCTTGCTGCTTTGGGATGAGGTGCGGCGATTACAACTACAGTAGATGGATGTTCTTTCCCGTACTTCGTAAATGCTCATCATCCGCACTAACTCCTAACTACTGTACAATGACTTCTTGTGGCTGGCTTTCGCTGACCGAACATCGTATTGTCATCTTGCCTTTTACAGACCGCCAGTGCAGTACGTACGTAGCATTTCATCTCAGCTCTGTCTCAGGTTTCGTTCTGCTCTGGTCATACGACATCATCCTTTTTGGAATTTTCGTGCTCGTCTCGTGGGGGTTGCCAACTTGCCACACACACACTGGCGATGGAACAACTTCGGCATCCTCGGCAAATCGAGTGCGTGTCAGACTTACAGTAACGTTAGATGGCACGAAGAATATTCGATTTTTGTTCTATGGTACCTGCATATATGGATCCTGTACTGTATCACCCACCCAGAGTGCTGTGGAAGCGCCACTCGGTCATGTTCTTCACCGATCGCCGTTCGTTGTTCACCGTTCGCCCTGTTTGGGAGGCGGCTGTGATTCGTGGATGCGGTGGATGGGATGGATACTGACTGTGCTGGTGCAGTACAGAAGCGTACAAAGTGTGTAGCAAATGGCGGCGATATTCTGTATAGTACAGTACAGCACAGTACAGTACAGTAAAGACCGCCCGCACGTACATAGAGAATTGATCTACCGTAACCTACTACACCCTCCCCCCACCCCACTACCTATCCATTTGACACCTACAGTAGACCGGACGCAGACCCTTTGAAAAATGGGATGAATGGATGGATGGATGTATACACGCACGCCAAATCCTCGGGCAATTGCCATCAGAATCAGACCTAGGGTGGCCGATTTGTGCCGTTGTGCCGTGAAACATTTTTTCCTTGGGAGGGAGTGAGATAGGTGAGGCATTTAACGTTGCTGGGATTGGTGGCTTTTTGGATGCATGTACTCTGCAAAATGGATGTATGAATACTTCGTAGAGGGATAGATAGAATGGAAAATGCGCCTAATGCCGCGATCCGCTCCGACTAGAACGTTAGAAGGGGGCGCGTACGCGTAGGTGTAGGTGTAGGTTGACCGTTGTGGTAATTACTTACTGTACCCATTTCCGGCTCTGAAGATCCGATGGGGGAAGGGTTGTGTAGTTTAGAGTAGTATGTAAGTTCCGTACGCGACGCGACGTTGAAAAGACTACTTACAAGGGTCATATATCCCTCAGTGGGGACGGTACAGTACGTTTTCTCTCCATCTATCCTATCTACGAAGTATCTCTTCCAAGCCCGATTTCTCAGCTCCGATGGCTGGCTGGGCTGTAACTTGGCGCATACGAAGGGATTCGGATTGATGCGAGGAAAATTCCCGCAAAGTTTCGAGATGAGATGAGATGAGATGTAAGTTTGAACCTCGGATGTCGGGAGATGGGAGATGGGTGATGGGAACGCGGCCTTATAGGACCGCTGCTAAGGAAAAGGAGATATGCAGTGTATCGCAGTTGCATCTGCTCTGCTGCAGTGTTACGATGTAGTGTTACCCTTGATACTGCTGCTTTCTGCAGGAAGGGAACACCGGATATTCCTCCTGCGACGGATTTTCAGTTTCTCCTTGGCAAGCGGGACTCAAGTGATCTTCCCCTTTCCCCATAGAGGATAAGTATGTACAAACTACGTGTCCCGTTGCATCGCAGGCGATGGATGCAACGACGGAGAACCGGTCGCGGCCCGGGTTGCATAGGTTAGGGCCATCCATGCGCGTCACTTAGTAACTCACGTAAAGGCGCTGTGTTCCGGGTGCACGGGAGTGAGTAAGCTGTGTGGTGCGCCCGCGGTTATGCGTTTGACAGATGTGGTATGGTGTGGTGTAGGAATCCGGGGGTGGGAATGGAAGGGGATTGTTCTTGTATGGATTGGGATGGTATGAGAGAGGGGGGGTGAGAGGAGGGGAGGGGATGGGATGAGACGAGATGAGAAGGGAGCTTGTCTGCTAGGAGGAGAACTACTACTACAAGAGGTTAGGATTTCTTTCTTTCTTTCTGGGGGGACGAAAGGGGAGGTTGCATTTCGGTGGGTCTGTTCGGGCAGTTGTTGATGCATGGTGTGGTTTGGTTTGCTGCTTCTAATTTGTGAAGGTTGGCTGGCACTCAATGTCGGGGTTTCTGAGCTTGGCCTCGGGCTTGGTTTATGGATGGGCGCTTTCGCAGATTGCGGTGGTAGTAGTAGTCCTCCTATGCTGTGATCACGGTGAATTCATTCATTCAATCTCCGCGATACGTGAGATGAGGTCGGAAGAGTCGGAGCAGGCAGGGAAAGGAAGTCTCATTCCATAACCTGCCCTTGTCCGCTGCTGAGCTAAACCTGCAGAGCAGAGAATCATGCTGTCAAGGGTGGCCGCGCTCATAGGGCTGACGGACGGATAGAGCCGCTACTGTGGATGGGTGGTGGGTGGGGTAATCCAAGATGAGGGATGGACGGATGAAGGGGTGGATGAGTGGTGATTCGCGGGATCATGTTCTGATAGTCTTTGTGTGGGGTTGTGATGTTGATATTAGAGTCTAGGTTCCAAGTACGATGTTTGCGATTTGGGATGGTTGTTTTGTTCCTTCTTGATGTCATCCTCATGCAAAAGCATGATATATATATAGAGAGAGAGAGAGAGACTTTGTTACTGTGAGGTCCCCTAGTCATGTGTGGCGATTGGGTCCTGAGTTTGCTTTGTATACTACGCAGTCCGCAGACTTTATAAGTCTCTTCGAAAGATGTGAAGTGTGCCCTATCTATCATACTCCCGCCCATTGCACGGCGTCTGCTTTGTCGTACTTTAAGTGTTATACGTTAAGTGTTGTATGACATGTAGCTCGCTCGTGGCCGGCTTGCGGCATGCGGATAATTCACAAGTACACCCATCGCAACCTCATGCGTGTCCCATTTTCTGTGTGTGCTACTTGGGGCAGCTGAAATTGTGGAAGTATATACTGTATGTAGCTTGGACACCAAGATGGTTTTGTGTTTGGAATATCATACTGATTAAACTCAGTCGTGGTACTTAGTGTTTTGCAATGTCCCCTACCATGGAGCTTCCGTCTAGAAGCACGTATGAGTGAGACTTGAGATGACGGGGTCGTAATTGGATATACGCAAGCTGGAACAGATGCATGAAAAACGGCGCTGGGTATATACTATTATTGTTCACCGTGTATCTTGTTCCACGCTCGAGAGTGATTATACAGGATTCCTTTCCGTTAGATGCATTCATGGAGTTGCGAGAGTAATCATCTACATAGCAAAAGACTGTGTGTGGTAAGTGTTGGGATTCAGAGTAGCGAGGATATTCTGCCTGCTGCCTGTACTTGGGTGAACTTCTCATATCTTGATCAAAGCTAAGCAGGATATATTCGATGATAGATATCCACAACCGATTTACCACCCCCTACTATCTCTTCCCACGATCCTGCTTCCTAAATGCGGCAACACCATCCATCAAATCTCCTCCAAAGTTCATCATGCAGTCCCTGCTTTGTTGAAATGAAGGTTGCGGAATATCTTATGATCGCTAATATCTGGTTCTGAAAATTCATGAGTTGAAAATGAACTCCATTACCATATTTCTCGCTGCCCATCCGTCCGTTTCCCTGATGTGACCACTCACAACTACACTAACTGATTACATCGTGCAGCTGTGAGGTAACAAACGCTATCTCGACTACCCTTCTTCTTGTCTTGTATGGGACTATTATTGTTCGGAACTTTCTGCAGCAAGTATATTGCAGCATGGTGTCTGGATTTCGTATACACATGGCTTGAACACTAACCTAACACGAAATATCACTTTCAACTCGGGGCTTCTTCTGCTCTTCTAACTGTGATGTTACTATGGTTTAAATCATGGCCCCAGGCCTCGGTCCCATCTTTTCCTATATATTCATTGAATATATCGTTGATTCTATCAAGCCAAGCACTGGAAACAAGCGCATATCACTTAGGATTTACCGCCTGACCTTTCTCGTGCAGGATGGAAGAGAGAACCAGATGCTGCGAATTATACAGCTATTCCGGGATTAGGTGTGCGAAGTATGAAATGCGAAGGATCCTGGAGAAGATGTGGAGGTTCGTGGTAGAGACCTGGGGTGAGATTACAGCTACGAGTTTGTAAGGTTAAATATGACTGTTTTATGAGGATAAAAGTCATATTCACAGTATCACGATGGTTGTCTGAACTTCGCACGGAGAATTAATGTATATTGCTACTTGTTTGTGTCCATTGGCTCTTCCGGCACTACGAGAGAGTGGATGAAGTCTGAAGCCCTAGCAGTTACTTGAGCTGTGATATACTCCAATCGTCAACGAACTACTTTTACTTACGTGTTCTACAAAATAGGATCCTCATCTGGTATCCCGAACGAGCATTTCGAACTACTCGGACATCAGAAATATGTTTCGTTATTAGATATGGCCCCAAGTTAGCAGCCCTCTTCCAACTCACCCCCCAATTTTGATATTACATTGAAACTTTCCAAAACCACAAACCCCATGGAAAGTTCGAGCTCCAGACACGCTATTTGCTATCGATCTAGAATATGCCAAGATCTTTATCCAACCAAATAATGTAATTCTCAGGTGACGAAACTATAGCGTACCATCCAAATAAACGAAACTCAAAAGTCGACCTAGGACTTCCCATGGTTGAGTCATTATGGTACACATTAGGTCCCAAAAACAAATTCAAAAGGCTAGATCGCTCTAGACTATCTATAGACTACTCTTCTGGCACCAAAACCAAATTTTCAATCGCAGCGGGTTATCCTCCTAACTTCCACTCCCCAGCAGTTGCGCCTTTCAAAGATATGAGTTGGGTTGTAGAAAACATGAAATGGAATTGTCTATACGTCTGGCATACAAACATTCTATCTTTGAGGCAGGTATATTCGGCCCTTTGATACTAGTCTTCGAAGTATGTTTGTGTTCATATGTAAAACCGAAGAGTAAACTCGGCGTATGGGGATCTTCCATAGTACTTGGCTGCTCACTCGTGTATGCGTGCTAAGTTCCGAGCTATTCCGTGGGATGATCTCGAGCATTCTTTAACAACTTATATGAATGCTCGAGAACCTCTCAATCGGCGGGATGAGATGATACCTCTAGCTCCAGCTAAAGATGAATATATTTGCAGAAACTGTTCTCTCCGTGAGTGCCTTCGATCAGTCGTGAAGCTGTTGTTGCAAGTTGCAAGTCGCAAGTCGCAAGTGTGGTTTGCGGAAGCTGGAGAATGGTGACATCAGAATACGTCGTATGGCTAGTGGAGTCGATGGAGTGATGAGGTACTTGTAATTCCTTCATTGCTGAGTCTTTGGCATGATGTTTCCAAGTATTTTCATTCGTACATTCATATAAGCTCATTGGAAGACTAGCTGTCGCATGATTTGGGCAGGAAGATGAGAACGTATTGTAGGAGACCCTATCCGGATTGGAACTGTTGTTTATGTGCGAGAAGAACGTCTTGTTATTGTCAGCACGCTTGCTGTTAATAGTCAATTTCATCTTGTGTCTGAGATTGGAGTAGAGGCTAATGGCTTCTATGTAGTGTGGGGGGCTGGTGAAGCTGTCAATCCTAGAATGAACGCCAGCAGGACGAAGACCACATTCGGATTGGTGTTTCCTGGTTCGAGAAGTCCGTTTCCGAAGACCGAAAGAGTGCAGGAGGAGTGTGAGAGCTGTCTCTAATGTGTGTTCGGTACAAGTACATACTGGCAGGTAATGAGGCACATAGGAAAGACTGGAAAAGAGATACAGAGCCAGGGACACAAGTGGGAACACGGATAGAGTGAAAGGATGGCAAGTGCGCACCTGTGGATGAAATACATAACTGTATGATCAATAGATACGTGTTTATTGGAGCGGCTAGGGAGATTCCTATATCGGCGCACGACTCTGATCCACAGGTGCAAGAAAACTAATGCCCTCCAAATCATCAAGACGTAGCCGGACCTCCATATTCACAACGCCGTCTTCCAAGAGTTGCTGTAGGCGATGTCGTCTAGATAATCTTGTCAAGTGGTAGATTTATCCTTCAAATCCAAATATGCGAAGGTTGGTGGCACACCGAGTCTCATCCTGAATGTCGTGAAATATACTAACGCACGATGTTTCCACACAAACCAAGGACATGGCAGTATTCTCTGAAGCCGAAACCACTGCCGGTGTTTCAAACACGGGAGACTCGAAATACACCGTCGCAAGTGTGACACATCTAGTCAGACTGGATATGCTAGCCGTACAACGAAATTCTTGCCTCTGAAGTAGTACTGACTGCTGATCGGGTCTTATTGCTCTCGGCAGTTAAAGCCTGCATGTATGGCAGCTGAATTACATTTAAAGGAAAGAATTATCGGAATTTACCACTCAGGATCATCGGTGCAATAACTTAACACCTTGTTAAGATTCCATCAGAGGCTGAGAAAAACTGACTTGTAATATGGCAAACTGACGACGGGTTGATCGGAAACTGGGGATGATTATGAAGGAAACGGCGTCATGTTTCTTATTCTTGTGCGATGTTTTCGCGATCCGCTCGGTAAATGCGAGTCATAAACCAAAAGATTGGCTCGTCGCTGATTGGTCGTCGTCAACGCTCATCGAACTTCATTAGGAAACTCCGACCCTGAATTTTTTCCAACCTTCGGAAAAGTGTTTTGCCTAGGAGCATGCACAACGAAGAACGAACATTGACAACTAACCAGCCGTCTCCAGAGAGCTTTACCATCCTTCGAATAGTGCTCTAAAACAGATCACGGTGGCTAGTGGAGACGGGTTGGTCATAATTGTGATAGGATAGAAAGATAAATCCTACCTCGTACTCTAGAGGTCCAGGTTCCGACTCTCCACCTCTTCTCTCCAGACTTTCCATGAATGCTGTCACTCCTTGAGGATCAGACATGGCTTAGAACGTGGTTTGAAATGGGGGACGCGCAATTGCTTTTGCTACTCCCTTCCCCATATTGTGGAGACTGGAGAAAATGTCCCCACACCCTCCAGAATTGGGAGATTGGTAATTGCATTTGACTCCTTTCATGCTAGATTGGAAAGTGTTTTCGTGCTGCTTTGATGAGCTAATTGCTGCGTTTCCGTCACACATAGTGCTCAAGCTGCTGAAGGACATGTAGATATTCATCGGTGATAGGGATGACATGGAAAAGCTATGTGGAAAAGCTATGTGGAAAGCGGCGTTGATAAGCTTTAGCTTGGGAACATGGGCCCTGGCACAAACGGATGGGGCGTGTGGAGAATTGAAAACTACAAGCTTGTTTGGCCCAATATGGGGTAGACCGCCCATTACTTATTCTCTCTCGGTCCCGCCGCCTCCAGAACATAGTTATTCAAGACTTGCTCTCTCCCTTCTTCGATTCCTGTCAAGCTACACTGTCGAGGAGTTTGGGAACTTGTTGACTGTCAATCGGAATTTTCATACTCGCCTTGCTTGAAACAACACCCAGTTCTACATCAATGCAGCAATCTTGATCAGTCATTGTTCTGCACTTCGATAAGCTGTCGAACTACCAGAAGCGACCAGCCGATACGCCCAAAAGAACGCAGGAGGATGTCGACCACACAAAACCTAGAAATGGAGCGCAAAGCTTCCATCGCCCCTAGTGGCGAACATTCCGAAGATATCAACCATACTGCAACGCATGCCACCTACTATCAAGATTCCGCTGCAGGGATATCAGAGGAACACAGACAATACCTCCTTGAACGACATGGAACTCTGGAACTAGACCCTCTCCCAAGCAACAGCCCGGCTGATCCTTACAACTGGGCGAACAGCAAGGTAACAAGCTCTAAGCAATCGTTTTCAGTTCCCTAAGTCATAACTAACCTCCGGTTGTAGAAAGTCATAAATCTTGTTCTTGTCGCAATTCATGCTTGCATGTCAACTTTCACGGCAGCGGCAATCATCCCAGCTTACGAAAACATCGCTGTGGATCTTGGCGTCTCTCTTCAACGGGCTTCGTATCTTACCTCACTGCAGATCGCTATCCTTGGAGGCGCTCCCTTGATTTGGAAACCCTTCTCGAATGCGTATGGCCGACGACCTCTCTTCCTGCTTTCTCTCATTGTCAGTCTTGCCGGGAACATTGGATGCGCCAAAGCCCCTACATATGCCACAATGGCCGTATGTAGAGCTATCGTGGCCTTCTTCATCTCTCCTGCAGCTGCTATCGGAAGTGTTGTCGTTACCGAGACCTTCTTCAAGAAAGACAGAGCGAAGTACATGGGCATCTGGACGCTCATGGTGACCATCGGTGTTCCATTCTCCCCCTTTATCATGGGATTTGTGGCTTATCATGTTGGATGGCGTTGGATTTACTGGATCTTGGCCATCATCAACGGTGTCCAGTTCATCACATATGTATTCTTCGGTCCCGAAACTCGATATCTTCGTGCTGGAGTTCAGCATCCTTCTTCTACCTTCCGAGAAGAGTATCTAACATTCCACCGCATCGACCCCAAGCCATTGCGGTTTTACGATTTCATCCATCCTCTATCCTTAGCTGCCAAGCCCTGCATCATGATTCCTGCAGCTGCCTATGCCATGACCTTTTTATGGGGCTCTGTTCTCATCACAGTCGAGCTTCCTCAATTGTTCGGAGCGAAGTTTGGCTTCAACGCTCAGCAACTAGGACTACAGTTCCTCGCCCTCATTATTGGTTCTGTGATTGGTGAACAGCTTGGCGGCACCCTTTCCGATTACTGGATGAACCGTCGTGCTCGAAAGACCAAGATTCCGCCCGCACCTGAATATCGCCTCTGGTTGAGTTACGCCGGCTTCATCCTCACTATCGTGGGTGTAGTTGTTTTCCTTGTAAAGACACAAGAAGCGCCAGAGCATCACTGGAATATCACCCCAGTTATCGGAATCGCCATCGCAGGCATTGGAAACCAGCTTGTGACCACCGTGCTCATCACCTATGCAGTTGATTCTCATATCGAGGAGTCAGCTAGTATCGGGGTGTTCATCACTTTTGTGCGCCAAGTTTGGGGTTTCATCGGACCGTTCTGGTATTTACCCTTTCCCCACAGATATATATATTATCCGTTACTAACTTGGAACAGGTTCCCTGACATGTTTACAAACGTTGGAGTTGCAGCTAGCGCTGGTGTCGCAGCCGCTTGCCTGGTGGGTGTCAGCATTGTCCCCACTATGATTGTACAATTGATGGGGAAGAGATGGCGTCCAGCAAAGCCTGCAGATCTTGCACAGGTTCAAGACCAGGAACGGGGCGTTGGACAGACCGAAACGAAGTCATGATTGTTATGTTTTGTATTTTTAAGCTGTATACTTTATGATGAATGAACTTGGATATGAAAAAATATCCAATTGAATTTGTGGAAACGTGCCATTTCTGCATAGCTAGCATGATATTGCAACGTATTGATTGTTTGCGGACGGCACTGGGGTTTGCTCCAAGGTGGCTATCCCCGCGTAACTGGATACATCACTTTCCTGTAGACTCCTGCACGGTTTACTTCGCAGCTGTAGAAACTCAAAGTAATACCCACACGAGCTTCGTGTATTAATCTCCGACGCATGCATGGATGTCTAACCGTATATGCCATGTAGAGGTCCGAGGTACATGGAGATATCGTATGGAGCATCGACAGCAAATTCCCGAGTCGGCGTCCCCACTCGGAGTCCCCACGTTAGCTTCGCCCATGCGATAGATATTACTTCGAGCTTGCGCCTTTCATGGAAATTATACTTTTTTGGCAGTCAACGTTGACAACTCGACATAGGTGCTACCTTAACAGACAACAAACGGCATCGTCAAATCTCTGATCAATTGTCCTAATCGTTTTTTCAACCGCGCAGCTTCTCTGCCCTGCATACTACGGCAGCTCGATTTCACAGTAAAACAACAACGCTCACTGATACTTTTCTCAGCACATTCGCACACTAGAAACGACCTGTCCCAACGACACCTACGTCTCCGCGAACAAGCTCTCGAACTGTTCACTAGCAATCTTCATACAGTCAACACCATAGACAATCTTCTGCACCTCAGAATCTGCCCATTTGTCAGGCACCGCAGCTTTTCCCTTTTTCTCTCTCAGCTCTCTGAAAATCCTGTCTCTTTCCTCCTTAGCTTTACCCTCGCCCAGATGCAAACTCCTCGCACTCGCCGCCGCCAACTCCACCAGCATCTCTGCTCGTTCTTTTCTGATTTTCTCATACACCTTTAGCGCTTTGTTTACACTATCCGGGCTTCGGTCTGGCAGCTGCCCCAAACAGATACCTAATACAGCAGCGTCCTCGATCGCTTGGGCCGCGCCCTGCGCTAAATGTGGAAGCGTAGGGTGGCAGGCATCGCCCACCAGCGCCACTGACCCATGGATCCATGTCGGTAAAGGCGCGTGAACTCGTAATTTCCATTCGCAGACTTCGCCCTCAGGCACCAGATTCAACATACGGCGAACCTTGGGATTGAAATCACCAAAGACTTTGAGCATGGTGCTCTTAGAACCCTTGGTTGTGTAAGTTTCAGAGGGTGCAATGGCGAAGTTGATGTCGGGTTGAGTGGTGGATATGTTATATATCTTTCTGTTTGATACAGGATAAGCGATAATGTGGCGGCGCTCACCAATCCAACGGATCACACGTTCGGTGTTGATGAGCCTAGTGGTAGTTCTAGTTAGTACTAAACGCGAGACAAAGTACCAACGTCGATCGCTATAGAAACTTGTAGGCCAGCTACAGCCACGCAACAACACGTATCTCTAATTCCAAATTCTCCTCAAAAGTCCTGCTTATACTGCGGCACAAACCAACAGCGAAGAGGCTACTAGGGAGAAAACGGTGGATAGAGATGTGTGATGGGATATACATACTCGAGGAGTTCCGGATCATCTTCCATCTGCTCCCTCGTGAGTAGGATCCGGTAAGCCGCTTGTTCGGAATCGATTACAGAAGCGCTAATGCCTAATTCCTCAAGCATGGCGCTGCGGATCGAGGATTTAATTCCGTCACACGCGAGGAGAACATCACACTCAACCTCATAGGATCTTCCTTCTCTATGAATAGCGGTGAACGAGGATCTGGGGGAAAAGCCATGGATTTTCTGAACGGTGGTGGAGAAATTGAAGTTGATGCTTGGATACTTCTTGCAACCATTGAACAGACCATTTGCGAGAGAATGTCTGTGGCCAACCATGTGTGGAAGTCCATATGTCTCTTCAATGTATCCCAAGTCAACATTTCCCAATACCATATCAGTGCTTCCCTCTAAGCGCATTCGGTCAGTATTTTGGAAGCTATGATCTGGACCGATCAGCCTACCTCTTATACTTGTTGTCCTCAGCAATACTGCCTCTGCCTCGATTTCCTTCCATACTCCCAATCTGTCTAGAATTCGAGACATGTTTGGAGCAAGCTGTATACCGGCACCTACGAACCCAAGACTTGAGGCGGTTTCGAAGACTTCGATGTTCCTAAATCCTTCCTTCGCCAGCGCCAAGGCAGACGTCAAACCCGCCATTCCTTGGGAGGCATGAATAAACCACAAAGAGATCTTGGGGGTGCTTACACATACCTGCACCAACGATGCATATCTTCATGTTCTTCTTTGGTTCGTTGTCCATCTTTATTTTAGAGATAAGTGATGAAAATACGATACTTTGGCGGGAGACTTTAGCCTAGACACCTCGGCTGTGTTGTTGGGGGAGAAATATCCAAACGAACAGCTGCGATACTGTTATCGAGTAGCATTCATATCTCGTGTTAATAGAGCCTGAATATACAGCTTCAGGAAAATACCAAATAAATGATGGTTGTTAAGATAATAATGCGATGGACTTTAGTATTGCGAGGTAAGTGCCGCTTCCCCCGGAAAGGCTGATGGCATTCTCGTAGCCTCGCGCGGGGTCTCTTCACTTCCCTGTGAATTCATGCATGCTTTCGCACTGTATCGGAGCACCGTCGGCGAATATCTTCCATGAATGTGAGAGGATACTCAGAACATGGATTATCTCGGTGGGGCTTGGGACGACGTAAGTGAGTCTGGGGAAGTCCTTTTGAGGGGCGCTAGCAAGCAAGCAAGTGGGGCGCTAGTACGTATCGAGCTCCAAGTAGGCGAAAAAGAAAGCACTTTCCTGCTTTACTCTACGCCCAGTTCATGTGAGACATTGGCTTTGGTTCGACTTGGTGAAGGCTTCAAGCAGGAATTGTTTCTCGTATTACCAATACGTTTATGCGTGTTAACCACTGCTCTTATAAGTCAGACGCACAAATATCCATACACTCAAAACAAGCCGAAGATCTCACCATCACGAGGAATTTCAGGCAAGTTTGCATTTACTGGATGATTGAAATACCACTCCTATATTGCAACTCCCATCCCAACCTCAATGACAAAGAGTGTTCCATTGATCCAAGACGTCTTCCATGTCAAAAGCGATGCCCCATTGTGAACATAGGCATTTAAAGAGCTTCTGCATGGAATTGAGTTCGTAAAGAAGATTCTTCGTTGTCCCCAATCCCCTGAAAACCGATTCTTCGCCTTGCAAATATAACTGGGTCTCCGACAGTGAGTGTGCCGAAGCGATACCTGGCTCGTAAACGCGTGCCAGTACAGCTTGCCATTCAACGATATTTGGGACATTGACTGCTCCAAGACCGGCAAGCGAGAACACGCAATACACTGTAGCTGATGCAAAAAGTGAATTCGGGATGTGAATAACATGGGCCCTACCTCGAGGTAGCTGCTCTACTATCTCTTGGATGGCTATGGCGTGCAGGAGAGCTCGCCGCGCTTCTTGTGTGTTGGCCCAGCTTATTAAATCTTGCTCGGGCTTAATTGTATGTTTTCCGCCACATACATGCTGAACAATTCCATACCGAGAGCAAATAGACCTGCATAGTAGGGACGAGTCCTTACAGGTATCCAAACATATGGTGTGCCACCGAAGTAAGGCTTCAAGCCTCTCAGAGTTCGACAGGTTGGGGCTCGTAGATATGCCCTCATAAACCTGACCTAAGGCCTGACGAAGCTCAATTTTCGTGGGTACGCCAATCGTAGCAACATCTTCTGTATCGCAGTCCGAAACCAAAGACTGTAGGCCTTCTAATACCACCCTCAATGAAAAGGCAGAAAAGGCGTGGAAGTTGATCGCTGGGTTTTGGCTAGAAGGGAGAAATAGAGACCGAATGATGTTCCGAAACGAGTACTGGGTAGGCTCTTGAGATCTCATGTGATTGAGCCATTCATTTGCATTTCGTGCTTCAAAGATTGCCTCACTACTTGGCAGGCCCAACTGATTCGCTGCATGGCGCACCGATGGAGTTTCTCCAGACATCCGGGAGATCAAACCATCTAGCACATAATGGCCCAACAACGCGCGTTGTTGAATTTCTTTGGCTGCCCAAGATTTCCAAGCCCGATCCTTCTCCTCGTCCGGAGCACTCTGATCAGGCAGGTTGTCCATTCGGTATGGCTCACTATCAGAGATCGCGCACTGCCTGGCCCAGAAAAAGCCAAGAGCGTGAAACGCTTGGCTAGTGGTCCGTATCACTCGGTTCTGCGCTTGATTTAGTATGAGAACTTTCCGAGAAGCATACTTTTGAGAGCTTACCTTTGATAGAGCACCGTATATCTGTGCGAGTAAAGCAGTCACTACTAATTGCACTCCTTGACAACTATCGTAGGCCCCCCGGTGTGTAATTAGTGTCTCCCACTACCGAGTATAAGAATGTGTTCTATCATTATTTATTGGGGCAGGAATTTACCGATGTTGCGACCGCTACATGTGCAAGACGCCACAGCGCTTCACCCTGTACACCGTTAATGAAGTCTAAACAGAGCGGGTGGGTTAAATATACTCACTTTCGCTACCGAATCCTTTGGTCCCAGGTACAATGAACCGATCGCCATGGCGTTAAGCAATAGGGGCTGGGTACATTCTCGGAAGACAAACGTTGATCTATGGAGGACAGGAAACGTTGGAATAAAGCGTACAAAGAACATATGCAAACATTCGTCCAGAAAAACGGAAGTGAGAGAAGTAGCTTCGACGGCAGCTGTCACCGTAGATGACTGCAATAGCCGTTAGTAGATTATTGTTTAAAATATATGGGATCATACCAGACTAGTGACCATCTCACTAACATTGTGCACAGCTTGATGACTCTCGCCAATAGGAATGGCTCCTATTGAACTCTTATCATGGAATGGCCCTGGGGTACCAAATATCGAATTGTTCAAGTTTGTGCGCGTAGTAATTGGCAGCGTCCCCATTGGCATCTGCCACTGATTCGTCGGATCAGTTGACATGAGAGTCTCGAACAGATCCTCTGAGTCGGGCCATATCAACTCAAAATCCAGTTCCGCCGACGAAGAAGGTGTGGTTTGTAGAGCGGTATTACTAACGCACTGCTCGGGCACCATTCCTTGATGCACCTTGGGCGTCTCGACCTGATAATTTGCTTCAATCGCAGTTGGTATTGTAGGTATGCTCGATTGCGAAACTAGGCTCGAAGGAGGTGAGGGATATGTGACCTCGCGGCGTGTATGTAGTCGTTCATGGCGAGCGAGAGAGTCTTGTCTGGCAAATGGTCGGCGACATTCTTTGCATGTGAAGGGTCTCGATCCAGTATCTTTAACAAGTATTATAGATTAGATTGCGAGTACTTTCTAATAGAATAGGCATTTCGGTTATTAGGAAATAATTTCTTACGACTTCTTTCATGCCGCTGTTCAATCAATTTTCAGTAAATGAAGTACAGCAAATTGGTCGGGGTTCTAAAGATGCTCACCCTCAAGTGTTCGCCTTTCGAAAAGCTCTTTTGGCAGAACCTACAGTCCATGCCAGTAGATTTCCTCACTGCATTCTCCGGAGGCATTTGTGATTTGTTTTGTTTTGTTTTGTTTTGTTTCTTCTTCTCACGCGGGAGCTGGACTTCAAGGTACTTTGTTTGGTATTTCGCTGAGGGGTCACTCGGTTTTCGTGTGGAATAATGGGCGGGTATGATCGATATGGCTGCACTCAATTGAGTAACGCAGAGAAAATTGATGGTACGGAATGCGATAGTCTGGTATAAGGTTATGGTACATGTGTATGTATAGTACGAGGACTTGTACGTCGGATGCAGAAGACGAAGATATTCGGACTTCAGAAATTGGTCTAGCGACGTAAGCCTCCGGGGTAAAAGTTCGGGGGTGAGCACTTTGCACGACTTGCAAGGTTTTGCCCCGCATCCGCATTTTCCGCTGCCTCTCCTCCGTGTCTAAGATACAATCTCGTGACGGTGTAAGATTTACATAGGAAGTATAAACCCACGCTGCCGCGTTTTCAATGTCGCTGCAACCTGAAATACCGCGGTTTAGCTGGGGAATTGTATTTACAAAAAGGCATCGCACTTCTTAATGCCGTTCACGAGCCCAAGCTGTTACTGCAACAGGAATACAGTGACAAAATGGACATTGGTTAGTTGGAGTGCACACCGACAAACTAAGAAATCGGACGAGCTTCTTCATCTTTGACCATCACATCGCCAGGGAGCGGCCTTCGGTTTGTTGCTTGACGAAATTGTGCATCCATCATTTGCCTGCCTTTACTGGGTAATATTGACACTGTCTCTTGCCAGCATGCCGCCGGCTTCGAGAGCCTACTGCAAGTGCAATCGTGTTACCGGGCATAAGTTTGTCTATTGTCAAGTATCGGTCAACCTGATAGTTCCTAGAATAGAGGACGCCCTCTTCTGAATTGCTACGATTTTGGGGTTCTACCCCTCATGCTTTTTCAACTACGTTGTTGCTGCCAAAGCAGTCGGGGAGCCACTCCACACATGAGTACTCAAGGAAACAATGAAGCAATACAATTTGGCGAGTTTCCAAGGAACAGAAAGCTGTACCAACAGTCAAGAGCAGGGCTAGGTGTGGGCGGGAGAGTATCCTCAGTGCTCACTAATATGAGGGTGGCGAGACCACATACTATCTATGCACCTCAGCCATAAATAAGGCAGGCAGGCAAGATCAACGAGAGCGAAAATGTTCACGACAATAGTACTCGTCGTCTCATCTTCTAGGAGGTTATCCACTTATCGCACCATCGGATGTGTCAAACAGATAAAATTACTCTTGGCAGACTCCACCAAGTCACTTTTGCATCGCAAATGCCTACAATAAATCCTGAAAGCCCCACATTCGCGACGGAAACGGTTGCAGATTGTAACTGCGCATGTCGATATTCGTCTCCTGGCGTTTGACGGTTTGAACGTGGGCGCAGTTAATACTTGCCGGGAGTATATTATAAGACGAAGGGAATTTTATCGTCCTATGTCGTACGTATCATTGTTTCTACTGACTTTTCGTTACTCTTTGCCTTCTCATCTATTTACCTCAGCCGGTCTGATATTTTTTCTCGGTCTGCACAGTCAATCATTACTTATCCTCATCGTTCGCTCGCCTCTGTACCATAGTTAACCAATTCTTCTTCTATTCAATATGCCTTCTCTCATAAGACTACTCTACATCGCTCCCACCATCCTGTCACTGGTCCATGGCCAGGGAGTTATCCTCAAAGCTCAAGGGTCTGTGGGATCACCAGCTAGTTTGGGTCTGCAAGTACAGACCACACAATCAGATGCGAATATCATCAGGACAAGCGAAATCTCGACCAATGTTGTGAACGAATGTGGAAGGACTCTGTTAGGGGGAAACATCGACATTGGCGAGAATACCGAAACCCAACTTGCCAATAAAACCGTCACGTCGGTCACCAAAGGTGGCAATGTAGATGTCACTATACAGCAAGTAAATGCAGATGGTGCTGGCCCCTATACTTGCGACCTCGATCAAACAAGCAACGCCGATGGGACTACTGGCCAGACTCCCCTCAAGGTCACCGAAAAGGATTCTAATGGAGGAAATATAACTCTTTCTCTCACTATGCCAACGGATATGGCCTGTATCGGAGGTATGTAGGCATGCATGCCACTTTCTATAGCCTAGACTGACATATTCTGTAGCCTCGACTGGCAACATATGCACTGTTCGTTGTTTTAACAAGGCAGCTGCCGGTCCTTTCGGCGGTTGTTTCGCGGTGCAGCAGACCGATGTAACGCCCAGCAAGAATACACCAGGGACGATCGCGACGGCGCAGACTCTCGAAGGTGTTATGGCCCAGGTTCAGCAGAACAATGAAGATTTGCCGGCGGCAATCAAGGCTAATTCGGAAGCAACACTGGATCAACAGGGTGTCTTTGCTGTTGATGCACTCCTGAGCAGTACACCTGTAGCAGCAGCAGCGAAAGCAACAAGCACGGCAGCTAGTAAAGGCAAGAAGAATGGAAAGAACAACCAGAAGAGATACAAAATGTTTGTTTCTTAGTTTTAAGAAATATATATGCATTTTTTCTCTCAAAATCCGAATATTAAATATTAGAATAATATCTCCAAATAATATCCATTACCTCGAACTTCTCAAAGAGCCCGCTGCCGAGACTTGCCAACTTTCCGGGAAATGTTTGCCTGATCGAAATATATCATGGCACAGGAGCTTTCAATTCATATTCCCAAGCGCTTCAATATGCTTCTTTCTCATCAATCGGTTCCTTCTCCCGCTACTCTCTAACCCTCTTTCTTTGACAGATTATCAATTCTTGTCAATATAAAACTGTTTTAGTATAAAGCGATTACTAGACTCTCGCATCTATAATCCTATCGCCGTCACTGGCATTTACAACTTCATCACTTGACCGCGTTTTCCTCTTCTGGGCGTTTTTCAGTTTCTTTCAACTTCACACTAAGATCACCACTCGATGACCACGAGACACTGAGAAGATTAGTGATTTCGGGTCTGGTAATCCAAATTTAAGGCATCAGAAATATAAATTGTCGTCCAGTGACTGAAGAACATGAAGAAGTATTCAGCTGAACACACGTGCTCAGAATAAACCTCGGCTCATTTTCGGATGTCCATTTCTGGGCTACCCCGTCTCTTCGGGTCCAAAAAAAGCTGCTCATTTGTGGCATAGGCTACTATCACCAAAAACTTACAACTTTTTTTTATATTTGAGGGTTGAATCAATATTTTGTTATTTTCCTAAAGCCCTTCTATAGTTATATAACCTAATTGTAAAAGATTGATTAAATATATAATATTAATAGATAATATAAAGGTTGTTGTAAACAAAGTACTGAGTTTAGGTAGTAACTTTAAAGTGGTAGCCTATACTACAAATAGGCAGGTTTTTTCGGACCCGTAGAGCCCGTGGGGTAGCTCCACCTACCTGTGCTAACTCCTGTGCAAAGACCCCCCTATTCCCCAACTTTATATATCTATCATTGCTGTTAATATTCATTATCATCACAAAGCCAATACAAAATCTCAATATCATCGAAAAATATACATACTAGCCTTTCCAAAAATGTCCTCCTCCCAGCCCCCTAAAACCACCTCCTTCCTCCTCACCTACCCAACCCCCGAAATCCTCCTGATAACCATCAATCGCCCCCAAGCTATGAACTCTATCCCTAGCGCCGCCCATTGGGAAGCCGACGCCATTCTCACCTGGTTCGACAGCGCGCCACATCTCCGCGTCGCCATTATCACCGGTGCGGGGAAGAAGGCCTTTTGCGCTGGCCAGGATCTCATCGAGCAGGCGAAATTCAAGATCAAGCCGCCGCCGGTGGAGAAGAGAAGACATCCCCCGAGTGGGTTTTGTGGGATTAGTAGGAGAGTAGGGAAGAAGCCGGTGATTGCGGCTGTTAATGGATTTGCGCTTGGAGGGGGTTTTGAGATTTGTTTGAATTGGTGTGTTGATCTTTGGGACATTGGTTTGGGGAATTGGAGGAAGATGGCTAACACGTGATATTTTATGACATGACAGCGACATGGTCGTCGCCTCCCCATACGCAACCTTCGGACTTCCCGAAGCGGCCGTGGGGCTCTATGCCGCAGCAGGCGGTCTCCCACGCATCGTCCGCAACTGCGGACTGCAACTAGCAACCGAGATTGCGTTAACGAATCGTAAATTAACAGCACAGGAAGCGCTGCAGTATAATCTAATAAATCAGGTTGCACAATCGCCGGACACGGTGGTGGAGGAAAGCGTGAAGATGGCGGAGAAGATCGTTGCATTGAGTCCGGATTCGGTGGTGGTGACGAGGGCGGCACTAAGGGAGGCGTGGGAGACGTCGAGTGTGGAACGGGCGACGCAGTTGGTGGGGGAGAGGTATGATAAGATGATCTTTGAGGGAGAAAATGTGAAGATAGGATTGGAGGCGTTTGCGGCCAAAAAGAAGCCAGAGTGGGTGCCTAGTAAGATTTGAGTGAGTTGCGGAGGGGTTGGTGATATGGTAGATATATGGAATTGGTGGTTAATTGTTTGCGCTCTTGCTCATGAGCTTATTAGTTCTGTTGAAGCGGCACAAACTGTTATATTGCTATGTCGTGGTTTCACTAATATTACAAGATAGAAATCTGATCATGAGAAGAAGTGTTCAAAATTGTATTATCTGTAGAATGGTAAAGTCTAAACTGGCCGAAGAAGCCATGTAACCTATGGTGATTGTTAACCATTAGTTGGCTCATCAAATGACATCTACATTGAATCTAGTATGCTGCAGTCCGCCGTCTTTCCTCCAGTATTCTCATCAATTCTGTATGATCTGTTAGTTACCTATGTTCAAATACTGGTTAATTCTAGTAGAAGGACCACTAACCATCATATGCCGTAACATCATTTTCTAAATATGCCTTTTCGAACAGCAGGCGTTTATCACCCTCCAATCCCCCCTCATTCGGCTGACCCACACAGATTCCAATATCTTGCTCGGTTAATAACCAAGGAGTAGGTCCCAAGCCGCAGTTGAGTGAGAGATAATTTGCAGTACGCACTCCGAAATCGCTCATTTCCATACCATCAAAGTTCTTCCCATCGCCCCAAACTCCAGCTCCCATCTTGAAAACGCGCAGCTTTGGAAGCTTCCCTGGTATTTCGGCAAAATAATCCGCCCATCTGGTGAAATTATGCTGTATTGAAGTGTCACCTAAATCAACCGTTAATATCATTTTCAATTTTGCTCTCGTATGTAAGAGACCAGAAAAATCGATGGAGCCTACCAAATTGTCCCCATGGTTTCACTGGATAGCCCTCCGAATCCACAGCACCAAACAGCCGGATTCGCTGGACGATCACGGCGTCGTCGAGAACCAATGTTTCTAGGGTACTACCATGCGAATAAATCCATTCCATCTGCCAATAGTGTCTAAATGTGTAATTGCCCAGTTCCAAGAATTTCAACTTGGGAAAGTGCAGACCTCGAAAGTCACATTTCGGGTAATAACCCCACCATTCCACAGCATGAAGAGTCAAGGAGGTAAGATTCTCAGAGCATGGTTTCAGCCAAGTAGAAGGGAGCTTGTGAAAGAATGTGTGCATTTCTTTAACCCCCCAAGATTGTTCTGGAGCGGCCTCGGTTTCTTCCATGATAATTCTTAACCGGAGATTTGTGATGCGCTTTAGTAGCTTCGTGAATTTTTCGGATATGACGAGAGTTCGTTTATTGATGTTCTGTAAATTCTTCAGTGATAGCGTCGTGAGGTAAGGCGTAGGGTACTCAGAGCTATTGAGCGCGGCGAACAGAGATTTAAGAATGGCCTGTCGATATTTAAATGTATCTTCTGCCTCCATGGCATAGATGTCACCTTTCTGAAAAGTGCAAACGCGTGCGAATTCAACTTCGATCCTAGTAAGATTTGGGAACTTTTTGCACAAGTGGATGGCTCTTCTCATGACAGTTTCGAGTTTGTTCATCTTTTCATCATTGCGATACTGAAAATAAGGGGTGTTTGGCTTGAGGTTGGTGATATATCGCATAGTACGTACGGAATTAGCCAGATTTTTAATACCGCAGACTTTTGCGAGCTTTGTTTGTAGAAGTGGATCATCAGCCTTTTCTTTTTCATCCTCACCTTCATTCCCATCTTCACTGCTGTCGTCTCCATCTTCACTTCTGTCGTTTGCATCTTCACTACTATCGTCTCCATCGAGTCCATATTCACTGCCATCGAGGTCATCGAGTCCATCGTCACTCCAGTCTCTGGCGTCTGACTCCTCGCTTCTGAGATCTTGAAGATTGATGGAGCAGTTGGAGAAGAGCTCCTTAGCTGCGACTTCAGAAAAGGTCTTTGATGTAAGCCGAAGGGCTTTCAAATTCTGAATGTCCTCTCGCGTCGTATTGCCCATGCTATGGACAATCAGGTCGATGATTTCAATGGGGAGCTTTGGCATGATGCTGCCTCCATCACTCGGTAGACGCATTGCGCTTGTGAACAGTTAGAAATTGCAGATACAAATCAGCAAGAATTGATTCCAAGGGGGTAACATACAGGATTTGAAGTTTCTGACCTCACGATGCTGTGATGTCCCGAATATACTAGGGTTGGAGGCTGGTAGGTGTAAATGCGGGGGTGAGGGTACGTGTGAGGATCCGAGGAGGGGCGGGATCGGAAGAACTCTCGAAAGATAGCTACCATTGAGTGGTAAGAACGATAACGATTGCATCAACGTCGGCAGGAAAACGTGTATTTATAATCCTATGATAACACCCGACCAGAAATGCCCCTATTCCTCGCTGCATTTCCCCAACCCGTCCTCCAACTGTTATATCGCTAGGCATCAACTCGATGCCTAAACTTTTCGGCCCAGATAGTATTAGTAGTCGTGCACTTCGGCTGGAGAAAACAGGCCGATTTGGGACAATACATATTGCACTATTGTTATTGTCCAAATGCCTCTTGGGTGGTATTATTGGTCCACTATTTCTGTACTGGAGTTTTGTATCGGTCTGCTTTTCCAAGCTGAAGAGTCGTGGTAGTTCAATACAACAGTTGGCTAATCTGTATTTGACCTAGCGCCAATTTACTTCCGCAGCAGCCTTTCCCTCTCTACGATTCTTCGTCATCTCTTCGTGGCTCTACCACACTGAGGGAAGCGAAAAGTGCCCCTTATCAAAGCCCACAATGTAGTAATTTGAGATGTATTGTTTGCTGCGAGCGGTTTTGGGAGTGCTTTTCGTTTGAGAGTTTTTCTGTTATATCCCCACTACTAGAACAACTATATCATGTCTCGCCTCTACCAAAGAATTGACACAACTGACCACCCTCGTGTCCTTGAAATTAAAAATCGTTATCTCGGTATATTCTTTCCTTTCTAGTACACATATTTGTAATCGACTTGGTCATCTATCCTCTCACCAGCCGCTTCTTGTGCTTCTACTTTCTTGTTGTGCGCCCTGAAAAGAACTATGACCAACATCATCAATGGGACACTGAAGGCAGTGATACCCAGACCGGTACCAAACCCTACGGGATATCGTGGTGCTTGGGTTGAGATGAAAATATTCGAAGATACAAAGTTTGCGCAATTGCCGAAACCAAACTGCACCGCTGATCCGAATGCGATTGATACTCTTCCTCTGAGGTTCGTCATCAGTAACCCCATGTAAAGGGGCATAGAAACGAATGTTCCAAATGAGATCATGAATTGTGCGAAATAACGGACGCCTGTTGGTTGAACCTGTGCATAGTGTATCGCCCACCCAGCGATGGCAACGATCTGAGCCAAGAAAATGAAGGGCCAACGAAGGTTCAGTCGGTCTGAGAGGAGACAACTTCCAAGAGCGCCGACTATACCAGTCACCCATACAGGAATTGTCATTACTTGAGCTCTGCGACTTTTCCAACCGAGCTGAGAAAGGATGGTCGGATTGAATGCAGACAGCGAACCGGCTGAAGTGTCCGCACAGAAGAAGAGACCAGTAACGAGCCAGACTTTGTAGTCGAGGAAGACCTTCTTCCAGTTCGATCCTTCGATTGTAGTCTTCTCTTCACCACGGTCATTTTCAAGTCGGTTGAGAAGTGCAGCTTTGTCGGAATCTTTCAACCAGCTATCGGCTGCTGGGAAGTTAGGTGTGAAGATGAAGACGAAGATGGCAAAGAAAATGGTTATTAAGCCTTCAATGATGAAAATCCTAAAAATATCAGTAAGTAGGATCATCAGAGCTTCAGCGATGAAAGCATACCAGCGCCATCCTTCATATCCTCCGGCTCCATCGAGATCTGCTATCGCGTATGCAAGTAGCTAACGAAATTGTCAGTTGAAATAACTCGTTGTTTATGCATTAGGTCTTACTCCACTGAAGCATGCACCAGCTTCACCGCATGCAAGGAAAATTGCAAATCGGAGACCAACTTCCTTCTTCCTGTAGTATGAGGCAATGAGCAGTCCAGCACCTGCCGGGAGGCCGGTCTCAACTATTCCCATGAGAAATCGAATTGCTAGCAGTCCGTCATAGCTATGTGTCAAGCCTTGGCACATTGCAAGTAAACCTATTCATCCGTTAGTATCCAACCAGCTTCATCAAATGGACCGAAAAGACGTACCAAGGATGAAAGTTTGAGAGCCGAGCCACAGGTTTGGTTTGATCCATGGCAGACTCATGATCATGTTGCTGGGGACCTCAGCCAGCACAAATGGAATGTAAAATATCCATAATGCGGTATTGTACCCTTTTTGGGGCATATCCAACCCAGCTTCCAGATCGGCAATTTTGGCATTGGCGATATTGGTGCGATCGAGGAAACAAATAAGGTAAAGTAGTCCGAGGATAGGTATCAGCTTGATGTCGATCTTCGTCGTCAATCTTCTGTCCTCTGCGGGTGACAAGGACGGCAAGGTCTGGCCAACTGAGACGTCTGTAGAGTTATCCACAGGGAAATTCTTCTCCGATCGCATGGTTTTCGTTGGAGTGTCCATTGTCGCTGTTTCGGCTCTCCTTTTCTTCGGGATTTATTTGAATCAGTGACACACGACTTCTTTACCAGGGTCGCGCATCGCTTTATATACATGCCAGCGAAAGTACCAGCACCTCTGATATACATCACCCATTCTCGGTGTCTGTTCCATATCATTATGCCTATCCCGAGCTGCAGCTTGGCGTCGAAGGGGAAGGGAGTGGCAAACTCTGATTAGCACTAACGTCTAGATAAGCAGCAGTAACAGTTATCCCCGCCGTTAAACTTGTGGGGTATTTCTCCAGGCATATCAGTCCCAAAGACGGGCGGGTGGATGCGCTTGCAAGCAGCCGAAGCTTACCTTACAAAAGGCTAAGATAACGATTATCCACTGTAGGCACTGTGCATGCGCACGCAAGACTGCAACCCGGCATTTTGGTTCGAAAACACATGGAATTTACAATACTATTGGAGCTTTTTCCTACAGATATAATGTGAATAGTATGTGGCCTGTGTTAGTGGCAAATCATCCTCTACTCCCTTCACTGTTTCCTGCATTGAGCAAACTATCACATCAACTTCCCTTGACTTCATTTCATCACACTACTTCAAAGCATTCAACATGGTCGGACTCTTGGCTAACCGAGCCCAATTTGGACTCATCCTCCCTTCGACCAATACCAGCGTAGAAGCTGAGTTCAATCGCATGCTTGTCCCAGGTAATAACTTAATTTGCAAAGCCTAGATCATCCGAACACTAACATGTAGATAGGGGTATCATGGCACAGCGGTCGTATCTTCGTCAGCAACCCCGATCTTTCCACCAGTGAAGCAATGGTAGCTTTCCTAGAAGATCTCCGTGTCCAAATAAAACACGCAGTCGACAGTGTCTGCCATGCCAAAATCGACTACCTGGTAATGGGGATGTCAGCCGAGACCTTCTGGGGCGGCAAAGACGGCGCAGCCGAGTTCGTAAACTTCATGGGCAAGCTTTCTGGTGGCCTCGCTGTCACGACTGGAGCTGCTGCTTGCGGGGCTGTTATGGATGCGTACAAAGTCAAACGGATTGGCATCATCACGCCGTACCAGCCGGTGGGAGATCAACAGGTTGTGGATTTCTTCACGCAGATTGGTTGTGAGGTTGCTGCGATCAAGGGATTGAAATGTGAGACTGCGACGAGCATTTCGATGGTTACTGCGGAGGAGATTAAGGATGCGTTTAGGAGCGTGGATGGGCCTGATGTTGAGTTGTTGATTCAAGCAGGAACCAACCTACTGGCGGGGAAGGCTGCAGCGGAGTTAGAGGAAGAGCTGGGGAAACCGGTTATTGCGATCAATACAGCGACTGTGTGGCATGCGTATAGGACGAATGGGATCATGGATCAGATTAGCGGTTGGGGAAGTTTGTTAGAGAAGCATTAGATATAATAATAACCACTGAATATAACCAGGAATTTAGGGCCCATACAGCTTTTGACCGTGGAAATCACACGCAAGTGTCACAACGTAGGTAGAGAAGTGGTTACATAGCTACATTGCTCAGCAGGAAATCTCACAGTACAGTTCTATATCACAGTTTGAGTTGCAGTAACGTGCAACCCCACTTCATGAATCACCCCATTTAAATGCATCACCCCAAACCTCACCCCAAACCTCACCCAAAACCATAACTATTGATAAATTTATTATTTGATAACTACTCAATATTAACTACTAAGAATTAAAATCTGATTTATTATACATAAGTTTTTAATTTGAAATCTTTAATAATTATTAAAATCTAAAAAGATATAAAAGTTGATATTTGGTGAGATTTTGGTGATTCATTTAAATGGGGTGATTCATTTAAATGGGGTGGTGATTCATGAAGTGGGGTTGCACGTTATCAAAATAACTTCATTCAAACAATACATTATAACACAACCACCATCCCTTCACATGGCAAACGTAACTCCCGGAGTAAAAATACAAGTCATCAACCCCGTCACCGGCGCATTCTCTTTCAAAAACTTCTTGAACTCATTATGCGCCTCGCATTCATCCTCATAGAACTTCATATCCTCCTGGTTCTTAAACACCGACTTCGCAACAAACGTGAATCCTTGCTCTCGTACGTTCCCCGATGCTGGACCAGCTTCCATGGATAGAATGTAGGGTTTGCCGTCCTGGTTGGATTAATTACTGAGTGAAGGGGTTGGAAGTGTAGAAAATGTTTGGGTGAGGGGACAATACTCTTTTCTGGTTCTTCGTAAATATTTCGAACCCTTTGAGAGCTGTGGCGTGGTTCTCCTCGGCTATTTTGATCATCGTAACTCTGATGATAGGGGTGGTCATGATGGCAGCGAATGAGATATATAGGATTGGGTTGGTAGCGTTTCTTGGTATTAGGAATGCAATTCGTTCCTCTTTTGATAAGTTCTTTCCTTGTGCGTACGTTGTAATCTTACAGCCAACAGTTACGCAAGACCTAGATAAATGCAACAGCTCACCAGCTTAATCATCCTCTATCAACCTATCGTCGATTGCACCAGCCATTAACCCCATCCTTCAGTTTCGTAGATCAAAAACATGTTGGTACTTTGTTACGTGATCCTACCATCGCTATCAGAGCTGCCCACCTCGGATATCTGCACGACGCCCTCTATCGGCTGCTTGCATCCGACGCAAGTCATTGGTTGGGCATGACTTCGGAATCCGCAACTCAATCGCGCTCAGTGATGTGCAGCTTGTGCAGCCCACAGCTTGCAATCTACAGTTCAGGATCATCTATCCGTAAGTGATATGGGAACGGAAAAAGGAATATCCAGAGTGGTTCGTTAGTTTTGCCTCTCAGGTAGGTAGAACTATTCGAACAAATATAGCTCCGCCATTTGGTCCCCTTCTTCTCTTTGTCATTCTGCAAGCAACCCATCCCATCTCAAGAAAGCCAAAGCACAAATAATGGGATCTATCAGCGTTCCTATTGAAATCGCCATCATCGGCAGCGGCATAGGTGGGCTCGCTCTAGCCATCGGTCTCCTCAAGCAAAATGTCCCCTGCACAGTCTACGAAGCCGCACCCAAATTCGATGCCGTAGGAGCCGGTATCGGGCTTGGTCCAAACGCCCTCAAAGCCATGGCGCTCATGGACGAAGATTTCGCGCGCATGTACGATGAGATTAAAGTCGGAAATACGAGCCCGTCGAGACAGCATGAGCAGATCGAGATACTGGGTGCTGAGGAGGGTTTTGGGGAGAAGAGGGGCTGGAAAGGTGGAAGTTTGGGCCATCCGAAGTTTACGAGAAGTAGTGCGCACAGGAAGGCGTTGCTGGAGATTATGAAAAGTTTGATTCCGGAAGGAACGGTTAAGTTTAATAAGAGGTGTTCGAGTGTAGAGCAGCATGGCTCGAAGATGGTCGTCTCGTTCACAGATGGAGATGTAATCGAAGTTGACGGTGTCATTGGTTGTGATGGAATTAAGGGTATTACGAGACGAATGGTCCTTGGCGAGCGGTATCCTGAGGAAGTGAAATCAAAGTATGCACATACATACGTCTACAGGGGTATCGCGCCCATGGAAGATGCGAAGAGAGTTTGCGGGACGTATGCTGAGGATGCGCGGTGGTGGATGATGAAGGGAAAGGGTTGGGCGATGTACCCTATCTCGAGAGGTACGGAGGCGAATATCGTTGCTTTCATGCAAGACACCGATGAGTGGAAGGGAGAGCAAGCCGCTAGAGAAGTTGAAAGAGAGGAGATGGAGGCCGAATTCGTTGACTTTGACAAAAGACTGAAGGGATTATTACCTGTAAGTTTGAGGTTCAAATCAGGTCTTACAAGATTGCTGACACTTGACTAGTGGGTAAAACCAATGAAGTGGCCACTCTTCCACCATCCCGACACCCCAACATACTACAACGGTCGGCTCTGTCTTCTGGGAGATTCTGCCCATGCATCAAGTCCCAGTCAAGCAGCCGGAGCTGGACAGGGTTTGGAAGACGCATTAATACTCTCCAAAGTTCTAGGACTGGTCTCCGATCCATGTCAAGTAGACGCAGCTTTCCAAGTATACGATGCAATTCGCAGGCCGAGAGCACAGGCTGTGGTGCGAGAGAGTTATGAAGTAGGCACAGCTTATTACTTGGTACACCCAGACTTTGGTGATGACTTGCAGAAGATTACAGATGAAGCAAATAATAGACTACCGAAGATCTGGTGGTATGATTTGGAGGGAGATGTAAAGAAGGCAGAGGAAAGCTTTGGGGAATTGACAAGGTAACTTTGGAACTGGGCATACCAACTTTGATTAATCGTTAGAATGGCATATGAATAGTTGTAATTGCTGTGTGTTACCAATCTCTGTCTAGGATCTGCAACTTTGACATCCCATGAGCCAATTAACTGCTGAAAGAATATATATAACATCAGGAAAAAAGAGCTGTAAGCTGGTGTCGTTTCTCCAAGCAGACCGGATATCTGTATCCGTTCAGTCAAAGTGGGCTTGAGACACCGTGAAGACCCTTGGCCATTCTAGTATCGGCAGAGAGCATCCCGGCCTTATCTTATCTCTGGTAAGAAACATAAATCTCATAGCTAGATTTCAATGACCTACCTACCTTCGACAGCAGCCAGACAAATTGTATTTGCCTGAAAACACAGTCGTTCGAACGGCAGAATAAGAGACACCAACACACTAAGATGTTCCCGAAATCCACATCCGTAGTTAAAGTGCAGGCACTTGACACGACACTGCAACTTTATGTCAAATCGGTCAACTTCTTCAATCCTGTAATACCCGGGCATGAGGCGTATAATTGCCCCGCCATGGCCTTTCTGGTCACCTCAGCGACGGGAAGACAAATTCTTTTTGATGCTGGTGTTCGAAAAGATTACTGGAATTACTCACCTGTAGTAAGGGGACGTTTTGAGAAGGGTGTTAATGTAAAGGGATTGAGGATAGATAAAGGAGTCGACGAGGTACTGATTGATGCGGGCATGCAACTGCAGGATTTGGAGAGTGTGATATGGAGGTAAATCTTCCTCTCGTTTTCAGAGCATAAACCTCAGTCTTTTCAGTGCTCACCATAAATAAGTCACTGGCACTTTGATCATATCGGTGATATGAGCAAATTCCCATCGTCAGTTAAAATTGTTGTCGGGCCAGGGTTCACCAAGAATCTTCTTCCCGGATATCCCGCAAACCCAGATTCCACTCTTCTAGAGAGCGATTATAGGTATGTCCCTTCGGGATGGAAATGGTAGTAGGATGCGTTTGCTGACGGTAATATAGTGGTCATGAAATGGAAGAGATAAACTTCTCAGACCTGCAAATTGCATCATTCAAGGCATTCGATTACTTTGGTGATGGTTCTTTTTATCTCCTCGATGTTCCTGGCCACGCCGTGGGCCATATGTGCGGACTGGCACGTACTACCGAGACCACATTCGTGCTATTTGGCGCGGACTGTTGCCATTTCGCGGGAGCTCTGCGGCCGTCACCGAGTATTCCTCTGCCCGAACATCTAGATCCCGTCGCAGCCGGTCTCGACTCGCACTTCCCCTCACCATGCCCTTGTTCGATATTCACAGACTGTCACCCTGCAGCTGCAGAGACTGAGAAGAGAACCTCAGCATATTATACACCTAGTAAAGCACCTGGAAGTGCATACGCTGACCCGGACGTTGCAGCACAAAGCATTATCGGTGTGAAGGAATTCGATGCATCGGATGATGTTTTGGTTTGTCTAGCGCATGATCCGTCATTATTCGAGGTGCTTCCTCTGCTGAATAACAATGCGACGAGTGATATCAATGATTGGCAGGAGAAGGGATACAAGGAAATGACGAAATGGAGGTTCCTGAACGAGCTGCCGAGAGGCAGAAAACCGGGTCGTGAGCCGATCGTACTAGGATACTGGAGAGACGGAAAAGAAGTGACTGTAGCTGAAGCTTTGAAGAGATAAATGTATCCTCGGGCCTAGAACCAACACGAGCAATCGGAATATTTGCATTCGTTGAAGAACAATTCTTACTACAGTAAGCAATCGAAATACAACAGCCAACCAGTCCGCCGTCTCAAAATACCAAACAGCCCCAAACATATCGACAAGTTCACTCGCCATCACCATAGTCATTATTTAACCGTCGCACGCATGTAATTCTCCTCTGTGATTGTTAAACTCCTGGCTGCTTCTGTTTCGCAATTGCAGCAGGTGATCTGCCATCACGCATAATTAACGACACCTCGAACTCTAGATTGGTGATCTTATATTTAATTTACTCTACAATTTTCTAATGCAACACATAATCTAACCCCCGATACCTGGTACTTTGAAGTATATACTCTTCTGCTCCGTGAAGTGCTCCATACTCTCCAGCAGACTCTCTCTACCGGTCCCACTTCCTTTCCAGCCACCAAAGGGCAAATCCCAACTACCCGTAGGACTCGCACAATTAACCCCAATCATTCCACTCTCCAGTTTCTTGCTCACCCTCAAGGCTCTCTCCAAATCTTTCGTGTATAAGGATGCATACAGTCCGAACTCTGTATCATTTGCCTTGGCAATGACTTCCTCCTCGGTCTTGAAGGTGTTGATGACAACTACTGGTCCGAATACCTCCTCTTTCATGATGCGACTATCTTCGGGCTGATCCACGAAGATTACTGGATCAATCAGAAGACTCTCTCCATGCTCCCCTTTCGTCTTTTGTTCCGCGCCCATGATGAGCTTCCCTCCACTCTCTTTGCCCAGCTCGATGAACTTAAGAACGGCGTCATACTGGACTTTATCTGCTTGCGGACCATGATTGATCCCCTTGTCTTCGGGATTTCCTAGCTTCCTTTGCGCCGCAAGCTTTTGGAAAGCCTCTAAGAATTTGTCTTTGGCACTTTCTTCGACGTATATCCGACTGTTTGCCATACATGTCTGCCCGCTGTTGTAGTATATGCTGAACTCGGTCCCTTGAGCTGCGGCGTCTATGTCTGCATCTGCAAATATGAGGGCGGGTCCCTTGCCACCTAACTCGAATACAACTTTCTTAAGATTCGATTTCGCCGAGGCAATTTGGATTGCACGGCCGGTTCTTGTGCTTCCGGTGAAGGAAAGGGCTCGGATTCGCATGTGCATGGAAATTGCTGCACCAACAGCGCCGTGACCGTGTAGAACATTGATCACACCCGGTGGAAAACCACATTCCTTGATCCATTGGGATACTTTCCAGGACTGAACAATCAATCAGCATCTATTCTCGAGATCCAAGCGTAAAAAGCGGTTCCAGAAATACAGATCCAACATACCGTCAATGGAGCTTTTTCACTACTCTTCAGCACAACTGTGTTTCCAGCAGCCACTGCTGGTGCAACCTTTTTACTGAAAAACACAAGCGGCGCATTCCATGGAATAATAATTCCCACAACACCGAAGGGCTGACGCAAGCTCATATTTAGGAACCCCGGTGTATTCAAACTCGTGTGACCCTGCGCGTACCCCGCCTCTCCGAAATAGTTGAAATGTACAGCAGCATAGTTGGCGTCAAAATACCCACCAACAGGTCTACCCATGGAGATAGCATCCAGTGACGCGAGCTCGTCCTGATTGCTCATGATCTTTTCTGCCATCTTCTTGAGCGGCTTCCCTCTCTCGATTGGGGACAGTGCACTCCATGCTGGGAAGGCAGCTTCTGCATGTTTCACTGCAGTATCGACGTCTTCGGCGGAAGCTTCTGCAACTACAAGGTGAAAATACCACATCAGCCACAGACTGTCCAAAGCGGCAGATTAGAGACACACCTTTAGCTACCAGCTTCCCAGTATGCGGCGAGAAGATCTCGAAGCTCTCTTTGGTCGAGCTTGGAACGAACTATCCAGCCTCGTTAGCTCACGTTCTCAGCTGTAGATGCCACATGCACTTACCTCATTGTTGAGGAACAGTTGTGATTCAATCAAGTCTGCCATTTTTAACTTTCAATATCTATACTCAGATATCCTTTTTCAAGACCTACGCCCTGATCCTTATAGCTAAAAGCAATAATTCCACATGTGTATGAGTCGGATGAAGCTATCCCTGCAACCTAGGCATTGTACCAGAGCTCATGCGGGGCACAAACTTCCACCCTCCACCCCTCCCACTTTAGCTACGCCAGAATGTTGAAGAGCGGATACAAGTAGCCGACGGTGGCGATAAACATATGGTGCCAAGAGATGCTTCGTGTTTCCGCTGCGATCAGATAAGCTTTGCCCCACTATGGGTGCTAGACTAGGAAGTCCGGTATATTCGAAAGTAGGGTTTCGGTACGTAGGCGTTCTCCATACTTTTGATTGTTCAGTGCGTTTGTTATTTGTCAGTTAGAAGGTGCAGATTCAAGTTGGCGATACCTTATCGCCGAAGGTAAATCCGATGGCCTCTTCGTCGCTGCTGTTCTCATTCTCGAATGCGGCACTAGAATAACGACAAGTGGTGGTAGCAGCCTCTAGGCAATCGGCTATCGATAGTGGATCACACGAAAACATACCATGACGATTTACTCCTCGGACTTCAAACATTCGTAAAGCGAAGGAGCCGATATGATATCTCGTTTTACATCGCGTGTGACTATTAGTCTGAATAAATTATGTGCTTTTATACACTTTCTGTCATTGCTGGGTCGTTCCTAGAGGCATCAACGGATATACTCATATCCAAGTTTTCCTATCACCCTTCTGCAGCACAGCAACTCATCGCACACAGCCTAACTCATACTACAACCAGATCCATATATTAAAAACTGCGCAATCCACTGGCACAGCCAGTCGCTCAAAACTGCACATCATCAACTCATAAAAGAAACACGCCATATTTGAAGCTTTACACCTTATAAGCCTCAGCCTCCACCGAACCCATATTCTTAACATCATTACCATCCTTTTCCTTCTCCGCAACACCCTCAACAACCATACCCGCGTCCACATCGAAATCAACCTGTATGCCCACTCCAGGCGGCAGACTGATTTTGTTAAATATATAGAAAAGTCCACCAGACACAATATACCCAAAGAAGAAACTAATCTGATAAAACCTCCTCCACGTAACCGCGACTTCCATCCCGGACACCGCATTAACGAACCCCGGAAGAGCAGGCCACATTCCAAGCGTATAGGCTGCGAAAGCTCTCCAGTTGAGTCCTCCGCCAAACCAGTAGATGCCACCTGGGGTGTAGAGTTCTGGAATATTCCACTTTGTCTTTCTCACGAGCCAGAAATCGACAATGAGGATCGCGGCGGCGGGACTCATGAAGACGCCGAAACTGGAGAGGACGGTGATGAATGTAGTAGCTTGTGTGAGGAATCTCCACGGCTGCGCTAATATCCCGAGGATACTGAAGATGATGGCACCGCGACGTTGGGTGATGTAGCGCGGGAGGAGCATGGCTACGTCCATTCCGGAAGACACACAATTCTGGGTATAGTTTACGAAGACGGTAACGGAGAGGAGGCCAAGGCCTGCGAAGAAGGTGGCGGCGCGGCAGGTGGCGGTGTAGTATTCTGCTTGGATGATTTGCAGAGCGATGAGGGGATTCCATTGCACGAGATCGTACGCTTCGGCGAGGGCGGAGGTGGATATTATTCCGAGGAGCGCGGTGAGAATAACGGTTACGGCTAGGACAATAATGGCGGGGGTTGAGGTATGGCGAGATCGTCCGTAACGCGTCCAGTCGGATACTCGATCAGAGCCACCTGTATATGTGCCGGCGACACTGGTAATTCCTTGGATTACGCGGAATCCGGTCTCGGCTTTAGTCAACGGGATGGATGGGGCGAGAAGATTACCAGGACTTCCTCCATTTGCCTGGATACTTGTCAGTCAATGTTCGTATTCAAGCTGCTGAAGCTAACTGACATGAACGGCCCATCCCATGATGCCTAAAAGGGTCGCTGTTGCAATGACAACTTGCACCTCTAGTAACTTCTGGATTTTGTGTGCTGGGATGAAATAGATGATTGGGAAGTAGAGTATTATGAAGAGAATGAAGCCGATCAATGCCGGGGTTGTGATACCAGCACTTTGCACAGTCAGTACCCACGCTTCTAAAGCAAGGGAATTGTTGGAGCATACCTTTCAGGCAGAGTATTTTTCATTCGTAGGAATGTTGGGAATATCGAATTAAGGATAATAACGAAGGCTTCTCCACCAAAATACATTTGAGTACCCTGGATTCCACGACTGATTAGCTTTTGACGGTAAATGAGGCCTGATATTACTCACGTAGAAAACGAAGGACTGAAAAACGTTCAGCATGATACAGAAATAGGATCCCCAAAGACCGAAAGCAGCACGCCCGAGCATTCCATATCCAAGATGATGTTTTGCACCAGGCGTACCATTCAAATAAGCATTGATACTAGCGAGAAGCATGCCTATGGTCTAAAGAAGCAAATCAGTTTCTATCTGTCTTGCTCGCGGACTGTAGTAGACTTACGACGGACGCCATGGCTTGTCCAGCTGTGAGTCCTATGCCGATCAAACTGCTACCAATCGTCCACGATGACAAGCAGACACCACAAGTACCTAAATTCCACTGTGAGCATTAAATCTGGCGTCCAGAGATCAATGGAACTTCATACCCCAGTAACTAACAAATGCATATGTGCCATAGGTACGTTTGTCGTGAGGGATAGGATAAATATCTCTATTCCCCCATCTACTTGTCTCGATCACCTCATACTCATCGTCCGTAGGCTTGACCTCAATCTTCTTCAAAAACCTTGAAGCGGACATTTTGATGGGTGGTGGAGTGTGAGGGAGAGGAGAAACTTGGCAGAAGGAGGCGAGATGCGCCGGGCAAACTCTTTACTCCCTTTTGTATATTCTCTGATACAACCTTTCAGCACAGCTATAGATAGCAGGGCTGGAGCGTGCACATTATCTGAATGCCCAGTTGTGGGGAAGAACCAGAGATCTGGAATTTCCCCGTCTGGAACACCATGCAGCAAGTATGAATGCATAATGATAAGGAAAAGACCTTATCCGTGCCATCTAGCCAAAGAGAGAGACGACTGTAGATTAGGATATTGATCTGCAAATTCGCTGCCATGCGCACAACCTTATCTATTCCGACGGCTGCATGTGCCGATGGACCCTAGACTCCGATGATAAAAAGGGAATAGCACGGAAGCGCCACAGAAATGTCCTAGTCTTGCGCGCATACACCGAGAAGATGGAAGTAAATACTTCCCTAAACCATGACGAACTATTGAGAACTTGGCTTGAACTCAATAGATCGTATATGTACCTGTACCCAAAGACGATTAACACACTACTATCACGTGCGAAGTAGCCTTCATGATCAACTTGATACAGCGACCAGTATGACAAGCACCTACGACTTCATCGTCATCGGAGGTAAGCACTGGAGAACACTTGAAGCTTGTGTACTGGCTGGGCTAATTAGATGACACAGCTGGAGCTTCTGGCTGTGTGGTTGCTTCTCGTCTTGCGCGCACTAGCTCTCGACCCTCTGTACTCCTACTTGAGGCCGGTGGTTCTAACGAGACTCTCGAACATCTTCCTGCCGCAGAAAGATTCAACATAGCCTTTAGTCCAGGATCATCCCTAAATTGGCACTACAAAACAACAAAACAACAACAGCTTCGCGGACAAGAAATCGATTACTCGAGGGGAAAGGGCTTGGGCGGGAGCACGGCAATCAATTTTTGTGCTTGGATTGTAGGATCGCGGGATGATTACGATGAATGGGCGCGAGAAGTACAAGATTCGAGTTTTGGGTGGGAAAATGTAAAAAGATGTCTAAAGAGAATCGAGAACCTACATCCTGAAATCCCGGATCCGAGACTACGGAAGTATGTGCGCGCGAATGTGGACGGTAGGCAGAAAACCCGAGTTTGTAATAAAAGACCGTATTGACAGGTTTGACAGATCATGGAAATTCAGGCCCAGTTCACCTCACATATGGTGACTCATGGCTCCCAGACCTGGGCGACATCTTCGTTGCCGCCGAAGAGTCTGGCTTGAAGACTAATCCCGACATTAACTCAGGCGACGCAATAGGTATGGGGATGGGCAGTATCTGTCTGTACAAAGGGCAACGATTGACATCATCGAGTACATACTTAGCAGGCTCACCGGATAACCTGACGGTCATGCCAAATGCGAGCGTTTCGCGAATCACAATGAAGGGCTCGACGGCAATAGGCGTGGAAACAATCAAGGGCGAAAAGTTTCTTGCCGCCAAGGAGGTGATTGTCTCAGGCGGGGCAATTAATACGCCTCAAATACTGATGCTCTCTGGTCTCGGTCCTGAAGAGGAATTGAGGAAACTCCAGATACCCGTTGTACAGCATCTACCAATGGTAGGAAGAAATCTTCAGGACCATTGCTTCTCCCCCATCGGCATCGTTATGAAAGAGGATGAAACGAAGAGTACAAACGGAGGTACACAGAGTCCTTCTCCGATGGGATGGTTCAAACTACCATCTGTCCTGGCATCTCCAGAATATAAGATGCTGGAATCCCAGAAGAGGGATTTCTTGCAGCGACCCACTGTCCCTTCTTATGAAATCGCTACTGTAAATCCTCCATCGGTGAAGCGCATGGCATGTTGTCTAACGCAAGTTTTAATAGCATACTCCACCTTCTTTCCTATCTCACGATGTCACGCCAGGAACCAGCTTTCTTGGTGCAATTGCCCTTGTGATGAATCCACAGAGCACTGGAGTAAGTTGTCTCTCACGTTTGTTCCAAGTCTAGAATCAAGGCCTGACACGCATTAGACCGTAGATTTGAGGTCGACTAACCCGGAGACTGCACCGTCTATTGATCCAAAATTCCTGTCCCATGATTATGATCGGCGGGTGATCATTGACTCAATACGAGAGACAATGCGCATGCTGTCTGCACCTGTGTATGCAAAGAGAACCATAAAAATGCTGGGACCAGAGAATGATTCAGATGAAGCAATTTGGGTGAGTCGGCATGCTGTATACTGGTGCCGCCTGAAGTATGTGGATCTAGCTGACAATATGAGAAGAACCACGTAACAAAGCACTTGTTCAGCTCTTGGCACATGTCTTGTACTGCTCGTATGGGCACCAGTCCGGACACAGCATGTGTAGATTCGGACTTTCGAGTGTTCGGTGTCAATAACTTGCGGGTTGTAGATTTAAGCACTTGTCCATTCGTGCCCAAGTAGGTCGCTCCATCGCGGATGTGGTTGTTCCGAATCAATTTGGCTAACTTTTTCGTGCAGTAATCATACTCAATCTACAGCATATATTGTTGGGGAAATAGCAGCTGAGAAGATAGCTAAATCCTACCGACTAGACGAAAGCGTACAGGCCTACTTATAGCAACTGAGAATCTGGCACAAGGGAGTGAACAGGATATGGCCAGGAAGTGGCGGTTGCCAGATTTCTCGGGAGAGAGGATATTCCACTACCTTGCCAGTATCGCAGGCGGCTGCTGCTCAATTCAACGCAACCTCACATGGTGAATATGATGATGCGTGCCGCTGATGGATTGACCTTGACTTGCAAAAGATATGCAGAGCCAAGGCAGCATCTGCAGCTGAGAATTGATGAGCAAAGGGATGTATGCAGACATATTGATGTTGCCAGTGGCCAAATTATACATCAAGATGTGAAGATGGATCAGATCATTCCCACGCGGGGTTGACTTCTTCCTAATTTAGGATAGAGCTTTTACTATACCATGTAGAATCTAGCGCCGATCGTTCCTTATCAGTCCTCGATACGATGTTCTCCATTTTTCTTATCTTAGCGAGAAGTTATTATGTAGATTTCACAATTACTCTTCCACGCTTCTCCTCATTTCCCCCACTGTTGGACGCTATCTTTGCATACCATCCCGGTCCGAGATAAACTGTCAATCATTGCCATCGCCATGAAAAAGGTGGGAAAGATGACCACACAGATGCCTTGGCCCTCAATTGTTATCTCTTCATATCGTACTTCTCTTCTACCTCCTTGACCGCCGAGCCTTCACGCAACCAACTATTCTCACGCGCATATGCCGAATGTAAGAAGCAATTAGAAAATGGAGAGTGCCAGTCATAGCAATGCAAGTCGGCGCGTCCCGTTCGACAAAAGAAAGCGAACCGAAACTTCATGCGACAAGTGCAAGTCGAGAAAGCAAAAATGCGATCGAATGCTTGGTCAAGGACAATGTCGATATTGCGAGCTCCACCGTTTAACTTGCACCACAAATCAACCTCGAAAGAAGCGGTTTTATGGGAACATCGAAGGACTCGGCGGCAGACTCATTCTTCTAGAGTCTTTAGTGAAAGGACTGCTGCCAGAGGCAGACCTATCCGGCGTGAATGAAATGCAACAACTGGGCAAGGCATTGGGCATTCCGCTTCCGCATATAGAAGACGCATCCTCATCTGGCCCCGCGCAATCAGAAAACAACAGTACTTTCAGCGAAGAGGAACAGTCCCTTCCTTTGTTACCTGACCAGCAAGGGCAAGTACAATATATTGGGCCTTCAAGCTCATTCTCATTTCATCTGAAGCTGCGGAGGTTGATTGGCAACTACACGACTTATGAATTTGCTATGTTCGGTCGTAATGCTGCTGAGCATACGGATCTCCTGGACACCTCGAACATAAATATTACAAAAGCGGATAGCTGCAGGAATACAGAAAAGACGAATCACACAAACCTTATTAATGTTCCGAGTGATTATGGATCTCCATCAGAGACAATTCGGGAGATAGATGGACATGTCCTTGACTGTCTCGTGGATGCTTATTTCGACATTATACATTCTGATTTTCCTGTTCTTCATGAAGCATCTTTCCGTGAAACGTATGAACAGTGGTCTATAAATACCCACGCTCCAAACTCGGTGTGGCTTTGTTCCTTACTCTGTGTACTCATCCTAGCGCTACGAGTGAGCAATGTCACTGTCCCCGAAGAGATAGAACGGAAATGGTGGAAACATATACAGATATTACTTCCAACTGTCTTCTTCACTTCGAATATTCTCACCGTTCAGGCTCTTATGCTTGCAGCGCTGCATCTTCATAATAATAGTCACCGAGATGCCTGCTGGAACTTGACAGGAACAGCTGTTCGTATCGCATTTGCAATTGGACTTCACCGGGATGATGTCAAGCATGGATCAAGCCCTCTTGGCAGGGAGCTGATGAAGCAATTATGGTGGACATTATATGCTTTCGAACAGATGCAGGTGTCATCTTATGATCGGCCGAGTGCCATGGAAAGTAATGTCAGTTCGGTTGGGTATCCAAACGAAAGGATGGTGGGTGTCGCTGGACATTGCCCACAAGACTTCATGAAATGGTCACAAAAACTAGTAGTTCTCTTAGGATCTGCCTGCAAAGCGTTGAATGTCGCAGGCATAAAAAATTCAGCGACTGAAGATGTTTATGCGAAACCGTTGTCCCCAGCAGCTGCAATCCTAAGAGATCTCAATCGATGGAAGGTAGAGCTCCCTGCTCATCTAAGGTTAGAGGTCGTCGACTCGGTTGCCCCATCTTCACAGCGGCCGCTCATTCTCCTACACATCCAGTACTATTACACGCAAATTCTCATGACCCGATCCGCCTTGTTACGGCGTGCCACTGCGCTTTCGAAGAACAACAGCACTCCCATGTCTCAAATCGTACACAGCACATCCGAGACTTGCATTGACGCAGGACGGAATCTGGGTAGACTGCTGCTCAAACTTGAGTCCATCAAGAAGTTCAACCCTTACACTTGGTGGGATGTCTTTTATACAGTCGCATCTGCTCTGGTTCTAGTCTTAGACATCAGTTGTCGCACAAAGGAACAAGCACTGCCCTCGATCCCCGAGTCACAAGACATCTTAAGGAATCTGTCCAACCTGATGTCTGAAGTGCTCCAAGATCCTAAGGTACCTGACTCGATGAAGAAATGGGCGACGATAGTTTGTGAAGTGAAATCGGTAGCTGATGAATTCCACCCGCCACGATTGCAGTCACACAACCCCACCAGCACCAATCATCTAGATGATCCACGTACTTCACGATCAGAAGCCAATCATGAGCAGCCGGACGAATTGGAGGAGGGGCATAGCCCGCATGCTAAGATGTCTCAAAACGCACAGACGAGTAACTTTCTAGAAGCTAGTAGCAGGGAGACGGTGCACTCCGGTACAAGTAGAGGAATGAGAGAAGAAAACGATGAGCCGCAGCACTTTTGGACACAATTCATGGATGGGGGAAATGCGGCGGCGCAGGATTGGAACTGGGATGGGATTGAAGCGCTTCTGAGAGCTGGGAGTTCATTGTAAAATATTATTACAAAGTATAAGAAATATTGTAACTTGATGTGTGTATAACCTTGGCAAGTGTGGTGTGCTCTCAATTCGAAACATGTGAAGCAAACGAGTGTGGTCAGTCGTCCCCAACGGAATCCGGAAGAAATCTTGCGTAAGCCTCCAGCCATTCCCCGCACAGAAAAATGGTGGTCGCTAGGTCAGGCTCGGTCAGGTCAATAAGAGGTCAGTCAATAGGTGCATAAAGCGAGCGAGCATGTGATTGATTGATTTTCCTAGACCAAAGCAATTGGCCAATGTGATGGCGCCATTTCATCGCGCGACCGTCTGGTACCTGACTACTTCCGTATGGCTTCTATATATGGACCAGCCTCGTAATTTGCATCCCAGCCACTCCCATCTCGGTTGTCTGGGCTACCCTTGCCGTCAGCCCGGGGCGTGTTTTTCTCATTTCCTCCCACTTTTCGTGTTTACGCGTTGAAGACGGGAAGCAAAAGCAAAGAGCATGTGGGAAACGCACGGTGGGAAGTTGTCGCGGCAACTTGGCAGATGATAGTCCGTACGAAGTAAGCCACCCAATCGATCAACGCGTGCTTCTTTCGTAAAGAACAAATAATACGAAGGTTTGGGAGAAGACTGGCGTCGCGGCTCGTGTTGAAAAGCTTGAATGACCTCTTAGTACGAAAAGTACCAACTACAGTATACGGAAGAACCTAGAAGCAGTCGAAGCTCATCGACCTTGATAGAAAGGGTCCGGTCGATGTCGATCTTGGCCAACCTTGAAATTCTCAATTTTATTCAATGTTATGCCATTCCCGCCACTTCTCATTTGATGCTATTCCATCCTGTCCAATCTCATACTTCATCGGGCGTAATGCATAGCTAGGGTATACGTAGCTGCAACGTATTGCGGGACTCAATGTGACGAAAGCTTCCCCAGTTTAGTGACCAGCAGGGAGTGGACGGACCAAGACAATACTTCGTGCTGGATGAGCTGGACCGTTGGATGCTTGACGCTTTGGATTTGCTTGACCTGGCTGGCGAACAACTCCGACTATCCAATCAGCATCGTCAATCCGCGCTTAAGCAATATGCTACTTTAAAGTAAGTATTTTGTAGTCAACACACCAAATCCACCACGATGCAGATGTAGACCCAGCAGGATCGAGCCACCCGACTTGTCTCCTAGTCCTGGACTCCGGGGTATATTAAGATGAGCTGGTCACACATATGCCGCTCAATCTGAAAATTTCTATTCATCCAAACAACAACACAAGGGTACGAAGTACTTTAATATTAATCTCCCTCGTCCTCAAGCGGCAACCTCTGAATACTACTACTACCTCAACTTCCACCCGCATACTTTCTCCTTTCTTCTCAGTATTCATATAACACCATACACACACAGTCTCCGTCCTACTTCGAAGACCCTTTAATACATCACCTACCTCTACTCTCCCACAATCAACACACCCACACAGTCAAGATGCGTTTCGAAATCCTCCCCGTCCTCGCCCTCCTCTCCCTCTCCGCTGCCCAATCCTCCTCCAACACCGCGGCCGCCACCACCACCCAAACAAACGCCTACTCCCGCGCTGCCGATCAAGACAGCAGCGCTCTCGCAACCCTGACCTCCGTCCTCGCAACCGCAACAAACGCTCAGATCAAATCTCAAATCTCGGATCAAATGAGCGCCATCAGCAAACAACTCTCTGAGCTCTCCGCCCAAGCCAGCGCCGCCAGCGTAGCCCTCACCTCCAACATCGCAAACGCGTCTGCCGCCGCACAGAGCCAAATCTCCAGCTTGAGCTCTGTCATCGCGACTGAGACAAACTCCGCCGTCAAGAGTCAGCTCTCTGCGCAAATCGGCCAGATTAGCAGCAACTTCGAGCACCAAACTAGCGCATTGGATGCCTCTGCCACTGGTGCTTCGGTGACTGCCGCCGCTACTACAACTGGAAGTGCAAGTGGTGCAAGTGGAACTGGAAGTGCAAGTGGAAGTGGAAGCTCGGCATCTGGTTCGGGCTCGTCGGCGTCGGGAACACGCTCTGGCTCATCTGGCAGCGCGGCGAGTGCTTCGAGTACCGGATCCTCTTCTCATTCTGGTGCTATGCAGACAAAAGCTCCTATCGTCGGGGCCGCTATGTTGGGTGCTGCTCTGTATCTGTTGTAAGGGATTTAATTACAATTGGGGATGACATGATGGGATAGGGATGAATGAAAACGGAACTTTTTTAAAGACATGATGGAATGGAGGGGGTTAATGATATCAATGGATGGATGGGATAGGACAGTGCTTGAATTATACATTTGCATGGCATAAGTAGGCATTCGATAAGTTAATGAAATACCAATCATAATCATACCCTAATTTCTCCATGTTGTCTTACTGTTGCAGAGCACGGTCTTCATCGCGGCTTGCGCCAATCGAGCATCCACATTCCATGTTAACGACGACCGCATCTGATGAATCGCCCAAACAAATAAATCATCCAAAACCTCAGTTATTATCGAACTTTTGGTTTAAAGGTCATCCTGCCGGCACAGCTCACAACCAGCCACGCAAAGTTAATACAAAAGCGAAAAAATATTTCGGCCATCCGCGGTCCACATCCCCAACTCCTCGCTTCGTCTTCCCTCCCATCATCGCAATACAGCCACCGAAACCCAGACTCTCCGCTTCCTATATACATGAAACGGTCCCTAGCGCTTTATTCAACATACGCAGCGTCTGTCCAACGTTTATCCCCGCAACTACAGATCTTGTGCAGTCACGTTAACCTCTCCTGCAGCTAGCATTGAGAGTGATGATTCCTGATCTGATAAGAGGAGCACATAAACCCTGTCTCTTATGAGTACTGGGTGTATAGAACCGATCAGAAGGAATATCGTATACTTGTGTGTAGCATGGCGTTTGTGATTTTGTGGTTATTGCTATAACCGGGCTAGCTGGCAGTCTGCTGGCACCAAGATTAGAAGTTTGTGTGTGGATTCAAGATGAATAGATGGTTTGATATAGTCGGGATTTAGTTCTCTGGGTTTGACGTGACGTCTTGGGGGTGAGGGAATTTGGGCGGGGTTGATGCTGATACGATACCCGGCTTTCATTGTATACGATAATGCTGGCTGGATGGAAATATGAATATCTTCCAGCACAGTTAGTGGTACAAGGGGTATGATATATATTCTGCTGCCTATGGACCCGATATCCCTGGCTGATAGAACGGAGACTGTTTTCTGCGGCAGACGGAGCGGAGTGGTTTGTCGGGGAGTTTTTATCACGGGTATCTAACGGATATCTAACTACAAACCGGAAATCACCCTGTCTTTCGCGTAAATTAAGGAGAGTATTCCGAGTCTCCCGCGTGGTGCGTGTATGATCGGACCAACGTCAGCCAGCGAATGAGGGAACATAGGCATGAAGCCACAGCCCAACAGAGGTGGCGAAGTGCCGGAAATGGCTCCGTAGTCGGCATGATGCCCAACCCATATCCTGCCTCTTGGTATGCGGCTCTTTTTGCGTTGCTCTGACGCCAACTGTTTCAAATGCTTGAGCAAGTACTTACTTCCCAAATGAGATTTCTTTCAGCAGAATTAGCCGCAGTAGGAACATTGGACAGTTCGGTGAATTATGTGTTTAAAATATCCGATAGGTCTAATTGTCGGCATCACATCGCCTCCTGCGGAATTATCGGGGCTCTATATCCGTTTGGTCCATAGGAGGTCCGATAAGTCTATATCCGTTAGGCCTATGAGCCTACTCGGAGGTTCCAGATTACATATTATCGCCGAATGACATCAAAGCTTCATAAGACCACATCACCAGTGCATTGTGACTGCCGCAATATAAAGTCTTCACTAGGCTTCTTCTTTTCTGGGAGACTTGACTGTATGCGAAGGCATTTCCCAGCGCCTCACCAGTAAGACCTATCCAGAGCTCGAAACGTGCCGATCATGTCTCCGAAAATCGACGTTCACCATCATTTCCTATTCCAAGAGTATGTTGATAGTGAGCTCCATCTTTCACGTTCGGGATCTTAGCTGACAACTAAATAGCTCTCAGCCAGCAAGGAGGAGATCCATCAGGCTGGCACGTCCCTGACTGGTATCTGGAGCTAGATTAGGAGTTCAACAAGCGTCATGGAATAACAACAAGTATCTTGTCCCTTACAGCCTCAGGTGCGGCTATAGCCTCCGGTCCAGCTTCTACGAGGCTTGCAAGAGTAGCAAATGAGGAAGCTGCTGCTATCCGGGATGCTCACCCTCAGCAATACGGCTTCTTCGCAGCCGTCCCATCACTCCTCGATACTGAGGCGGCACTCTCGGAAGTTCAATACGCTCTAGATGTCTTGAAAGCAGGTGGGGTGACTGTTCACCAGATTCGGAGACGGCAACTACTATCTCGGCCATGGAAAATTCAAGGCAATCTGGGATGAACTAGACAAACGAGCTGCGGTGGTCTTTCTCCACCCTACCCATCCAGTAGATACAACCCCTGTCAACAAACTTCTAGCTCAACCTGTCGTTGATTACCCACATGGGACGACAAGGGCTGCGGTGGATCTCATCGTTTCCGACACCGTCCGGACGCACCAAAGTGTGAAGATCATCCTATCATACGCTGGCGGCACTCTACCATGGCTAGCTCAGCGTCCTGCAGGTCTGGTAGGCTTTTCTAAGAAAATAGATAAATCGTTGGAAGAGTTTCTGGCAGAGGCCAAGAGCTTCTACTTCGATCTTGCTCTGAGTGGCAGTCCTGAGGTTGTCAGCTCTATGTTAAAATTTGCCCAGAACGACCACATTCTCTTTGGGAGTGACTTCCCTTATGCTGATGAGGGCAGCATATTGTATTTTAACGGCAAATTGGCCGGAGCTCTTGGCGAGATGAGAGATAGGGAGCGGGATGGGATGGGATCAATTTTGGGGCTGCGCATAAGCTCTTCCCTCGGTTTGTACAGGGTGGATAGTTGACAGATTTGGATTGTGGTGGGTTTTTACTAGCTTATGCGCAAGGAGATTGTTTGTGGAGATTTGCTCCTGATGGACAGGTGCTTCCGGCAAGAGTAAAACTAGTTCATTCATTCTCATCCGGCTCCCACATCACTGGTGATATATGGCTTGATCTTGTGATAGGAGGTTCGAAAGGAAGAAAATATACGAAGGAGGGGATGGTATTAAATTGAAAGGTCGTTATGGGGCAGCTAAAGGGGGAAAATACGGAGGGATTGATTCAGACGTGGAGATGCGACTAGTTTTTGATGAATGGGCGGGTTTAAGATATGTCACCATCAGCTATACTCAAACATCTCATGGGAGAAAAACTTCACCATTTATATAGAATCAGATCATATCATCAAACCAGGTTACACATAGATGGGTTGAAGACCAGAAGGTTAAGGTCTGTTTAGGCTACTACACCTGTACTGCAATCACGTCACATCTGCGGCGACGAAGTAATGGGAATTCCGTGGCAGAATTGAATCTACCCAGTTTTGCCCATCGTGAGGCAGAGACCCTACGAAACGAGATGGTTCATCTTATTCACTTCACAGGCCAGTGGTTGGCTGTTGTTGTAGTGCACTTTTCCTGAGCCAGCAACATATCTCGTCTAAGTAAGTCGTTGGTTTGTATCAAAGCCATGTATCGATGTGGCGCAGCACATGTATTGGCTGTCATGCTGGCACCACAGGACGGTTGCCTTCGGACGACCACTACCCGTTGTGGCGCTACCTACCGTGGCACTGCTGGATGAGTTTCAGGTGCCCAACTGTTTGTTTCTCTATTTGTTCTTGTCGGTTGGAGGTGGTGATGAAGAAAGCACTTGGTTAACTATATTAATATTGATATGTCAGGTTCGAGAATTTTTCTGTCAATAATTCTTCACCTCCATTGAAATTGTACCTCTGAACAGCCGTAGATCGGCTTCTAATGTTCTGACGATTTTTTTCTTGCTGCTAGAAATTCACCATCACGTCGCTTCTGATTTCCATCGCCATCACACTCCAGTTCACTTCAACTCACTTTCACCATTTGTCTCCAATCAAGAAACCAAATCTTTTACCTTGTTTTCAACCAAGAAAATAAATATTGTACCGTGTTGGCTTGCTTCTGTAATATAACAGGATACTTACTTATCTGTTGCTTGCATCTCTTCTACCCATCCTTCTCTCTCAGTTACTGAGAACTCACTCCAAACTGCTTCCAGCTTCCTTATTTTTTCGCTATCTACAATGACTCTCGTTCCTATCACAAATAGAGCTCAAACGCAGAGCATCACTAACGCGTTGAAGAACATCTGCCGCGAGTATCCTGCAGGAGGCGGAATCTTGAGAGAACTGCTACAGAATGCCGATGATGCTGGAGCTTCTGTTGTTGTATGCACCGTCGATTTTGGCTTCTTGAGAGTGTCACTGACTTCTCTACTTAGAAATTCGTGCTCGACGAGAGTTCCTATCAGACGGAGAATCTCTTGCATCCAACACTGGGTCAATACCAAGGACCAGCTCTGCTTGCTTTTAACAATGCAAAATTCAAAGATGCAGATTTTGACAGCATTTCACGCATTGGTGATTCGCTGAAATTTACTGATGGCTCCACCACAGGGAAGTTTGGCAGAGGATTTAATTCGGTATGTATAGCAAAGTACATCTGCCATGTCCAGCTGCTAAACAAATACAGGTCTATAACTGGACAGATTCGCCGTCCATTATCTCAAGAGACCGTTTGTTCATCTTAGCTCCTCATGAACCGACCACGATCAATGGAAATATCTACGACTTCGTTTCTAATTCGAAGACCGACACAATGAAAGGGCACATGTCTGCATTTCACAAACTCTTACATCCGCTAGATCAGCCACTTGATGGCACCATTATTCGCCTTCCCTTGCGTACTGAACAGCAGGCACAAACGAGTTTGATTTCAGACCGTCACACCAGTGTCAACGAGATGTCTGATGTTTTGGATGCGTTTGCAGCTGAATTTTCAAATGGTGGACTATTGTTCATGAAGCATGTTGTCAAGATCAGCATTGAGTCCGAGATAACTGGACTTATTGAGCTGGAAGCTCTTGAACCCGAGAAAATTACATTGTAAGTTAGCGGGTACAACTACCTTTCAGAACAAATTTAATGGATTACAGGCTTAAAGCCAAAGTCAACGATGCAATTATCAGCAGTCTCAAAGACTCCTCATATAGCATTGATATCACATTCGAGATCACAACAACGACCCAATACCACAAACGCGAAGAGTCGACGCGGTCTAGATTTATGGTTCATCATACCGTACAGGGCCAGTCCATGAGCAAGGAAATGCTCGACTGGAGCAGAGCACAAAAGATGGTACCTTGGGTTGCTGTAGCGGCACGCCTACCTGTAAGTAAATCCGACCGCTCCTCTGTCACCGTTGCGCCACTAATTCATCGCTCAACTCCAAAAATGGAGGGTGGTCGATGGACTTGAGGATAGTCACTGAGAAGCCTCGTGCGGTTTTACCATTACTTCATTGACTAATTCGTTTTAGGAGAACACCACAAGCCCAGAGGCACCCGAACAATATTTAGCCGGGACGGGAAGCGTTCTGAAAGGCTCTCTGTTCACTGTCATGCCATTACCTATCCCCATCGACCAGCCTGTTCTCATTCATGCTATTTTTAGCATCTCTCCAGATAGAGCTAGACTCTACGACTCCCTTGATCTCAGTACACAAGATCGCCTCCCAGCAGAATGGAACAAGTGGCTATTCAACAATCCAATCCCGCATGCGTGGACTGAGTTACTGCGTCATATGGTCCACACCTTTCCGGAATACGCAACGTACGATCATTGGCCAAAGGGGACTGCCGATGGCAATGCCAATACGATCTCAAGCGGTGTCTTAGCTAAAGTTCTCGGATTGATTCAAACACGAAAATTGCCTTTGTGGTACACCACGGTTGGCCATGTTGATGCAGCTATTGGTCTGCTAGCCAGCGGAAACGAATCAAAAGATTTGAAAATAGCTTTGGCAGAGGCGAAAACACCGGTTGTTGAGGTACCCAAGCGACTCAAGCCGGATATCAAAAGCATCTTCAAGAACCGGTATTTGGAACCACGAACTCTCTGTCAGTATCTGAGTGATAAAAATAACCAAACCAAATCCTGGACGCCACAGGCGAAGCAGACAATTCTCGAGTATATTATTGTGGAGCTCAAACCGTCTGGTTATGGTGAAATGCTGGAATTGTTTTGCTTCAAAGATGGCATCTACCGGTCAATTAAAAATCATTGTGCATTTGTTCCCAGAGATGATCTTGAAGTAGAAATGTTTCAAGACAACCCGAAGAATAACCTCGACATAGACAAGTTCTCAAAAAAGGCACTTGATCACCTCCGGGGACTTTTGAGATCACCGGGACTGCACTCCAATATCCGCTATCGCTCTGCGGATGACCTCCGAGACTATGCATTGGCATTCCCGTTCAATAATCTTGCTCCTGGAAGTGATACAGTTTACTTAAACTCAGTCCAAGTATCATTCGTCTCTAGGGTCTGGTTATGGCTTCACCAGAACAATGTTGGCGTATTGTATAACAGTCTTTCCAACCTTTGGCTCATCCCGCTTGCCAATGGCAGCTACAGGAAGATCAAGCCAACCAAATGCTGGATATTTGCTTCGCCCTCGGGATTCATGGGAAGTCTAATGCAAAAGCTTGGGCAATCCTCAAACGACGAGCCGGTATTAGCTACTAGTATGCCTTGGCTTAGCAATTCCACCATAGCAATGTTGAAAAGATCAGATATTGGATCTGTTCTGCAAATCAATAACTGCGAGAACATCAATATACTACTTCATTGGCTAAGTAACATTGACCAAGCTGTCGAGCAATTATCTGAGGCAGACAAGTGCATCATCATGGACCATATTTCCAGTCATTTGACGCAGGATCGAGCTAGTTCACATGATATTGAAAAGAATCTACTGAGCCTTCGCAAGCTTCCCATCTATCCTAGCTTGGTATGGGTGGATGATGGTGATCAGAGGTATGTAGAATTCCAACGGAGACGAGTGTAACGCTAATGCTGGTCGCAGATCGACAAGTACCAAGTTGGTTCGCATAAACTCTGCTAAAAAGCCCATCGGACTACTCGCAGCGAAAATGATCCCGCTTCCCGAATTCAAGAACTTCCAATTCATAGCTGCATCTTCCAAATCCGTACAAAAGGTACTCAACTATGCAGGGCTCGGTGTCTGCAAGTCTGAGATCCAGATAGTGAAGGACTACATCATCCCCGCATGGCAGGGTAGCTTGGCATGTAGTTGGCCTCCTTGTTCGAAGGAACAGACGGCGAGTCTTATACTCCGATTGTATCTCAATATGCCGCTTTCCGTCGAAGTACGGAAAAGCATTGCCACTCTGCCACTCGTGCCAAGCCAACGTGTCAATGGACAACCATCTTCCAAATTTGTTCGTGCTTCGGCTCTAATTGATCCTTCTATTAAAGGATTAGCGGATTTATTTTTCCACGATGAAGAGGTGCTACCGACAGACGCATCTTACCAAGAATTTTCCTGGATCTACAGAGAGTTTGGTTTACGAACTGTCGTCAATGAGGACATGATCTATGAGAGAGCAGCCAAGCTTGCTAGCAACTCGTACTCTGCTGAAGAAGTCCGCTCTCGTGCATTCAAGCTTCTAAAAATGGACTGGTCACCATCTGCAATCCTACTGGATGCGACGCGAAAGCGTTTCAGGGAGTTGCAATGGCTTCCGGTTCTTCGTCCAGATGGAAGTGAAGCTCTGGAGAGCGCAAATCGATGCCGTGGAATCGAAGATAGTCTGCACGCAGGATTCGAGATGCCAATTCTTGGTTATTCCGTTTCACCCGCTTGGAGAGACCTCCTCGGGTGGGACAGCCCCTTGTCAAATCATACATTGCTCGCCCAGATCAATCAAGGCATCGCAAAAGAGAATCGTGCCGTCATTGATGCTGTTCTCAAGTACATCCGGGAAAACTCTCAACTAAAATTGGTTTCTGTTGAATTGAGCCGACTAAGATGCGTGGTTGCAAATGATACACTCGTCACCGCAGCTAAAGCATTCCACTCTGGATGTAGTCGCCTCAATCCATACATGGTGAATGTCGACAAGTCATTTTATAAAGTCCATGAAGATCTTCTGAAAGAAATCGGAGTTCGGCGAAAGCCAGAAGCGAGAGACATAATTAACGTGCAGGCTCAGATTGAGCAATTGGGCTATCCTCTAGCAGAAACAGATATAGATGTTTTATTGGAGACCGTCAATCTAGCTAGTTCGTTTCCTGGAGGATCTGTGCAGGGTCTGAAGGTGCTAGATCAGGAGGGAATTCTGTGTCCAATTGAGGATATTGTATTCAATGACCTGCCGCACGAGTCGTTCGAGGAGAAGATTAGATACGCAGACTCCCGAATTTCGAAACGGTTGGCCACCAAACTTTCGATTGAGCCGCTGAGCGAACGAGTAAAGAAAGGACAACTGCAATTGATAGACCAAGACGACGACGAAGAGTTCTGTCAGCAGGAAGATGTCACAACAAGCATATCAGATACACTGGATAGGTATCCTATTGAGACTACTTTCAAAGAGTTTCTTGCTAATGCAGATGATGCTGAGGGCGCGTCCAATGTCCATTGGTTATTGGATGAGAAATCTCATCCTACTAAGAAACTTATCGACGATGAGATGAGACACCATCAGGGACCAGCGCTTTTGGTCTATAACGATGGAGGTAAATACTCCTCTTCTTTACTGACTGGATTTTGCTAACGAGGATGGTGCGTTAGTTTTTAGTGAGAAAGATTTTGCCGGCCTGAAGAATCTAGGAAGAGGGAGCAAACGTGACGATAAGTCTGCCATTGGTCAGTTTGGGAGAGGGTCTCAGACTATGTACCATTGGTCTGATACTCCCATGATACTTTCTGGTGAATACCTACTGATTTTAGAGTACGTATCATACTTCTTACCCAGTCCGCTTGTATAACTGCTGACCATTCAAGCCCGCTGCGACAAAGTCTGCCCAAAAACTATCGTCGTCAATCTCGTTATGCAGGTGTCAAAGTACTGCTCTCAAGCCTCAGAAACACAAGCCCGGACCAACTCGCACCATTTCAAAACCTATGGGGATACGATTTGGATACCAATTATTTTAATGGAACTATCTTTCGCATGCCGCTACGCAAAGCACCGTCGCCGCTGAGAAAGGATGTAAAGTCTTTCGGTGTAGACATAGCTCTCAAGCACTTAATTGCGTACTCGAGAGAGGCACGAATTTCTCTACTCTTCTTGAGGAAAATCAAGGCGGTCACATTTCAATGCCAAATGTCTGATGAAACTCTGTGGTCCGTTGTGAAAGAGATCTCTCCCGTTGGTCCGGATTTTCGGCCAGTGAAGTCTGGGTTTATCACTTGCTTATACAAGAATACGATCAGCCCGGGTGAAGTCGCAGTTACAAAGGATGAATGGTGGGTGTACAAAGAAGTAGACCAGAACCTGGAGTCGGTACCCATTCATCTTCAAGAGCGACTGTCTCGAGTAAGAAAGAACGTGGAATGTGGCGTTGCAGCTCTGATTTCTTGCACGAATTTTTCTGGACCTGAAGATTTATCTCGTCCTATCCCGAAGATATTCAGCAGTCTTCCTTTGCCGATTGAATCTCATCTACCTGTCCATATACACGCCACATTTCAGCTTTCTGGAGACAGACGATCTCTCAGCACAGGAGGTGAATTTGCCGAAAACTCTGGGTCAGATTGGAACAAATGGCTTCTAGAAGATAAGATCACTAAAGCTTACTTCAATTCCTTAGAAAGTCTTGTTCAGCGAATCGGGGCAGAGGTTTATCGCTTTTGGCCTCCTGGAGATTTTGAAAAAGGCGAATTGGCACCATTGGTTGAGTCATTCTGGAATACACTACCTTCGATCGACTCTCCTATATATCCAGGTGTACAGTCTCCTGAAGATGTCAGTAAGGTGATGACAAAATCTGAGGCAATTTTCAACTTATTTCCGCCAGTCAAGTCAAAAGTGCTGGATCCTTTCCTGCAAGACCTAGTACCGAATCTTGCCACTTCGATACCTACTCCTCTCATTTCGCGATTCGAAGGCATGCCTTTCAAATGCGTATGTCGTGATATGCTGAGGGATCTACTCAAAACCGCCAAGGCAAAGGAATGGCTTCGAAACCCTCCGCAAGCAGGCGTGAGCCGCTTCGCTATACTCAATGAGATATTGCCCGAAATGATATCGATCAATGCTAAGAAGGATGAGCTAGATGAACTGGTCGGCTGCGCACTTATTCCGTTGGCAAACGGTAGCTTGGGAGAGTTGCAGTTGCTACAGGCTGGTATCAAGACTAGATGCTACTACATTGTTGATGAGGTCGAGTTCAATCTCTTCTCGTTTGCTCGGTGCCTCATAGTGCCAGAGACGTTCAGGAACTCTGAAGGCTTGCAGGAACTCGTTAAGCAAGATCGGTTCAACATTAAGACCTTGCAGCTCTGTCATGTTCGAGATCTCCTATCTTTGAGACATTCTCTATCAAAAATCGATGACCCGGCGACTGATGCATGGCTGGGCAAGTTCTGGTCTCATTGGAATAGATCTAGACCGAGTGTAGAAGTTCCACTTATTGAGGCTGATCTTTTCGCTGGACAGCCATTGTTGAAGTCCGGATATATGGGAACGTCGGTATATCGCTCCTTCGATGAGTTGGATACCTTGCCGTGCGTTATTGACCCTACAGATGAGACGCACAGAGTCCTATGCCAGGGCGTTACTGGCCTTCACATATTTCGGCCCGATTTTATGCCTCACAGCATTTCTAAGGCTGAAGCGTCGCTCAGTGATAGTCGCTCATTTAAAAGATTTATCAACGCATTAACCAAGTTATATTCTGTAGCTTCGCCAAACAAAGCCGACTTCGTCAGACAACGATTTACTGAATCTGCTTTACACGTAAGTTCAGAATCTGGCAACAAACACAATTTTAATGAGATAACTTGCTAACATCATGTTAAGACTCTACGGGCGCTTACTACCGATTTTGTAGTATCTGGGAACAAAGAAAATCTCGAGTTTCTCGCGTCTCTTCCAATATGGCCAGCGGTCAATCACTCTGATCCGAAACAGAATTGCCTTTCAGCAACACGAGCAAAGATCACCACACATACCCAGTTACTCGTTCCATGGAGCGCCAGGACGACCGAATTCATCGATCTAGATAGTGTGGCTCAGTTAAAATTGTCTAAGGAATGTCTAAGGCGACTAGGCGCTCTAGAGGTTGATCCTGAGCAGATGATTGAATCCGTTGCAACCGCGAATTTCCCAGCAACTCTCACGGAAAGTAACAAGGCTGCCTATTTCAACTTTATCAAGGCTGTTAGCGAACACATTAGATACACGAAAAAGTCTCCGGCAACGATATCTAAATCGACAATGATATCTAAATTGTCCTCCACCCGTCTTGCAGCTGACCGTAATGGCGAGATGCATGAAGCAAAAGATATGTTCGACCATAATGACATGATTTTTCAAGCAGCATTCGGAGAAAATAAAGCATGTTTTCTGCATGAGAATATTCAGGTATATTATCAGTTCTGGAAATCAATTGGACTGCGTTGCAGGGAGGACTCTTGCTTCCAGAGCCCGGACTATATCAAGTGCCTTACTTCGCTGGAGAATATCATCAAAAAAGTGGAATACACGTCTCTAGTCGATAAAAATCAAGACTTCCAGAATAGAGTTAAGTTGATACTCTCTCCACTGGTGGAGCCAAGTTCTGCAACTTATCGCTTCGATACCACCGATTGGAGGCAGGTTGCAAAACATGAAGTGTTCTTGGTGCGGAGAACCCATTCGGGAGAACCGGAATACCGCCGAGATAACATGAGCAGAATATCGGAAGTTGATGCAGCCATTCCACTCTCTGAAGTAATTCTTTACAAACATGCTGCTGTCTGTTGGAGTCAGACACCATTTGTGATGCTCGAACCAACTGGCGAAGTTCTGAATAAGATTGGAAGAAATGGAGAGCCAAGCATTCTTAGCGTATGGAGACACATCGATCATTTGATGCAGATTTCGCAGAACCTAGGCAAAGCTGATTTGCAATATCTTATTTCGGATCTATTCACAAGTTACTCCTACCTTCAGAGCCATCTTAAGCAGAGCGTCCGATGTTTCGATAGTTGCAAGCACTCGCTCGGAAAGAACAATTTGTGGTTAAACATTGATGCAACTGACACTAAGGATATGCTTGTTAAAGATGTTCTAGAGTCTTGGACTCCTCTGCATCACCTTCTTCTTATAAGCTCAACCGATGCCCCCCCACTCAAACGTGTCAGGCAAAGCTTGATGCCATATCAGAAACTCCTCAAAGAACTAGGCTGCGCGTCTGTTTATTACCCAACCATTGAGCCTTTGCAGGTACAATCTTCACAGTCACTAGTGAGTACATTGCAAGGAATGAGAGAAAATGGCAAGATGCTAGATATTGTCTTTGTCTCTGAAGGCCTCCGCTTCCCCGCTCACAAGGTTGTTCTCGCTGCAGCGTCGACCTACTGCACCGCAGCTTTCTCCGGCTTCTGGTCCGACGAAAACGAAATAACACTTTCGGAAATTAACCCTCACACTCTCAAAATACTCATCGATACAGCATACGAGTTGCCCATCGATTGGACTGAAATGCAAGTTGGTCCCGAAGACAAGCTCGAAGATGAAGATGCTGCGGAGGATGCTACCGATAAGAAGCTTACCCGGCTGTTGGACTTGTTCAAGGGTGCTGATTATTGGGGTATGCTCGCGTTGGCAAACCAAGCCGAGAGTAAGATTTTGGAGCAATTCACCTCTTTCATTCGCTTTAACAACTTAGATGAATTCCAAGAGAAAGCGAGGAATGTCCGAAATTTTGAGAAGGCTTGCGCTGCGTACCGTGAGAAGAATAACCTAGCGTTTGCAAGGTGGAAGAGCGCGTTGACACAGTGTGAAAATAGGGATGCTGAGCAGTAGATGGATGGTAGTGCGTACTGAGAATGCTAGAATAACGACGGAATGAATTCGTGACTGTATGGCTGGTTTATAGAAACGCGACGTGTATTTTGAGGTTGGGAATGGTCTTGTATACTATATCTCATACTAGTTAGGCTCGAGCTCGTTGCGATAGGATCTCGTGATACTTTCTATGCTCTTCCTGCCTTCCGATACGCTTAAAAGCGACAGAGGACAATGATAATCCATAGAATTAAAAGATGCTATATGAAAAGTTTCTCACCCACAAGTTGGCTGCAAACATTTAATTGACAAGATAGCTCTGGAAAAACTCTTTTCGATTTTGCAGCCAAATCAGAATAAGGAAAGTGATATTCAATATGCTCAATGAGCAGACACCAGACCGAACTAGACGCTATTATAGAAAAAAGACATTCCAGTCGCGTTCACAAGGTCAGTCGATATAGCTAGGCTGCGAACCTACCACCGGGTTGGGGCACTCGTAGAGTCATGGGTGGGTTGAAGGGCATGTGGGTTACCTGGTGGCCGTGCTGGTCCTGACTCTGGTATAGACCACCCCTACTTGGTTTGTTGGCTGGGTTATGAGTGGGTTGAAGGTGCTCAATGGGTGTACTTGTGGGTGGGTTGAAAGGCTGGAAAGCCCACCTATGAGTACCATCGAGCAGTCTTTACACGAGAATTCTTCCTCTCCATTAAGGATTTCATGATGCCGACTGGGCTTTTCTGTTAGGCACTGGACGACTTTCACCGCTCGTCTCCGTAATACTTTAGAACAGCGATTCCGCGTGTTAGACAGCTGATTTCTCTAGCCTACTAGTCTACAAGTTTTGTCGGGCAAACCAGGACTTTCTGTCTTGCTCCGGGTATGCCAGGAGGGTTCTAAGATTATGATGATAACACAAATAAAGAAAGTCTCCAATGTTATGGAAGCCAATAAATACCAGCGAGTCGGGCTCATTGGCTTGTGCAAGTAGGAGCGGGAACGACAAAGCGCTGCCCATTGTAATAGTCCTTCCGCTGATGAAATTAAGAATAATTTCATCTTAGCTTTAAATGATATAGGAGAGAGTATTGAAGGAGGAAACGGACGAGGGAGAATTTGTGAACATGAAAGAGTGATGAACAGGGCGGAAGCATGAGAAGGGATTGTGATGCCATAAGGATGGGGCAATACCATTAGGTGCGAGAAATGATAAGAGTGCATATGTGTAACAGCAGTTGCAGACGCAAGAAAAGGTAACATGATTATACAGAAAGATAAAACTGTAGCTTTCATTCCACTCGCTGATAGAGCATGCATCTTTTAAGGCTTCATATTCTACCAGGGGCTGTGGGGCTGTGCCATGATCCCGAGCTGGCACACTTCGATTGAGATTGATGGATGATACTTAAAAGGAACAACGAGAACTAAAAAGCATTCTCAGTACTTCGTAGTATGCTCGTGACTAGCCTTTAAAAAGAATTTACCTGTCCAGTGGACGCAGAAATAGGGGTAAAATGTGGGACATAGGGTAATTAGGAGCATCGGTGACTGGCAGTGGTCCCTCCAACCTCCGTTCGTTCATTGCATACTTGCAACATATGATTATACGCCTTGTTGCGCCCAGCGGAATAGCTCTATATCGATTCAGGACCCTTTTAAATCTACAACTCTACGTTTTCGTATTGCGGAGCGGTGATAGAAGTCTCTCAAGTCGGGCTTCGATGTTGATCTAGTAGGATGGATATCTTAGAGTAGTAGCATTATAGCACATCTAGGGGATAGTGAGAACAGAAATCAATGTTGCTATCACTTACCTCCCGTGCCTCGGCGGCATCAAAGCATGAATTATGTTGAAAAGGATTGACCAAACAAACGCTGATCTGCTGCGGTCAATCATCCTTGACACTAGCGGCCGATCAGAAACAGCCATCATGTTTCCAACCCACCCCGCCAAGAACTCGAGTCTCTCTCAATCCAAACTCACCTACCAGATTCCTCAATAAACCTTCTTGCAGTCACTCTTTGGATTTGAAGAAAAGCTAGGAATTAATTATATCCTCCTGCTTGCGATTCGGAAATTCATATCGAAATAACCATAAACCAACAGTCATACACCGCCCATCATGGGGGTGTCTGCCATTGAAGAACAACGCCAGAGTAAGCTGGAATCACCCAAGTTCTGGGACCACTCCTCCATCTGACATGAATTATAGTTATCCTGGACGCAATCAAAGCTATCACCCAGGGCGATGTATGTTCTATCCCGTCTGCGATCAAATATTTGCTGAGAATTGTGTAGTGGAAGGTGCTGGTCATCGACGAGGCGACGAAGAAGATCGTATTTAGTGTCCTTAAGGAGGACGACATCCTCAATGAGAACATTGCCAGTATGTCGAGCTTGGAAGAGAAAGACTTGAGAGAATATACTAAACGAACTTAAGATGTCGAAACGCTGGAAAGTAGGAGGGAGATGAACCAGAGCATGGATGCCATATACTTTCTCTCTCCACTACCACACGTCGTGGATTGTCTGCTGGCAGATTTCGAACGCCGACGATATCGAAAATCCTACCTGGTTTGGGTGGCTCTCCTCGATCCTCAGATGCGCCGGCGCATCGACTCCTCCAGACAAGCTCAAGAGCAATTGGCTGGCTTCGAAACACTATCGATAGATTATCACCCCCGCGAGTCGCATTTAATAACGTTCCGAGATCCTTGGAGTTTTCCCATTTTATATCATCCAGCGTGCAATAGCTTAGTTCGCGATCATATGCAACTTCTGGCACAAAAGGTAGGAAGACCTTCTGTTGGTTGGTTGCTGAGTGTGGGTTAGAAACTGACTTGGGGCATAGATAACAGGCATATGCGTCTCTCTAGGAGAATCACCGAAAATTCGATACTATAGACCTAAAAACCCCACCCACGAAGCAGCGGTTCTCTGCTCTCACCTCGCGCGATTTGTTCAAGAAGAACTCGACGCTTATACACAATGGAATCCGAACTTTCCACCACAATCCGCACGGCCTCAAGGTGTCCTCCTTATTACTGACAGATCAATGGATATGTTCGCGCCTATATTACATGAATTTACCTACCAGGCAATGGCACATGACCTTTTGCAAATCAAGGACCATGATAAAGTTACATACAGAACTGTTTTGAACGAAGGGACACCACAACAAGAGGAGAAAGAAATGGAAATAGGGGAGAAGGACAAGATATGGGTGGAGAATAGGCATCAACATATGAGCAAAACAATCGAGAAATTGATGAATGATTTCAAGAAGTTCATCGCGGACAATCCACATTTCGCCAATCAGGATGCACAAAACGTCAGTATCAACCAAATCAAGGATATGTTAGCAGGATTGCCACAGTTTCAAGAGATGAAGGAAGCATATTCGTTACATTTGAATATGGCACAAGAATGTATGAATATATTCCAGGAACGCGAACTACCCAACGTCGCCCTTGCGGAGCAAACTATGGCTACCGGGCTCGATGAAGATTACCGGAAAGCGAAGAATATGGGCGAGCAAGTGATTCGCTTACTGGATACACCTCAGGTCGGTCCTCAGGAGAGGTTGCGACTTATTGTACTTTATATCATGTTCCGAGACGGACTGATAATGGAGGATATCGAACGACTTCTTCATCATTCTGGTCTTCCACTTTCTGAACTCGAACAAATCATCAACCTCGGACTTCTTGGCGTGCACGTTACCAAAAAGCTCAAAGATCCTAAGACCGTTCCAACGCCTCTTTTCGCTCCTAAACCTCCACCCACCGTTATAAACGAAGAATTGGGTCTATCCCGCTATGAGACCAACGTACAACGCATGCTCGAAGAACTCACCAGAGGCAGCCTCGACCTCTCTACCTTCCCCTACACGAAACCTCCCAACGACCCAGCCGAAGAATATGCGCTACACTCGCAAGCCTCTCTCCGCAGTGCAAAACCCACCTGGGCACGTGGTCGCTCTTCTACTCCAGACAACATGCAACGAATCATCGTATTTATGGCCGGCGGCGCCACCTACTCCGAGGCTCGCACTTGTTACGAAACTTCTCGCAATCATAATAAAGACGTCTTCCTCGCCACATCCCACATGTTCACCCCATCCTTGTTCCTCCGACAAGTAGGCGATCTCACAGCCGACCGAAGACGTCTAGATCTCCCAATTGACCGCCCAAAACCAAAAGCACCCGCCTATCTTTTCAAAGCGAATGATCCTCCACCAGCGCCAGCACCTGTTCCTCGGGCGCCACAGCCTGGTATGGGACTACCAGGACATCCGACAGGACCGTCTAGAAGTCCAGGGGCGTCGGCTCCGTCAATGATGAGTCCGCAGGGGGCGGATGGAAGGCCACTGACCGCGGGCATGGCGAATATGAGTCTGAATGGAGGCGGACCGAGTGCGCCGTCGCCGCAGGATCATCATACGGGGAAGCTGGAAAAGAAGAGCAAGCAGGAAGATGGGGATAAGGAGAAGAAGAAAAAGAGAGGTTTCTTTAAGAGTAAGAAATGAGCGGGTGATACTTGAAGAGGGTTTCTTGCTATTTATGCGCGTTGAGCTGTCGGAAGTGGGCTAGGATCTTGGGGGGCGGAGAGCAGATGGAGGTATTTGATTTTATGTCGCGGGGTTCTATGCATGCCCGGGAAAATGCTGGAATATGGTGAGATGGGGAGATTGAGCAAATGTGGATGAATGACAAAGGAGAAAGGGACGGTGTATATTGAAGCCGCGGAGCAAGAGGAGACTAGAGGAGCATCACATCGCACGGAATCGTGTTGTAGTATAATTTAGCTGCGGCACAGAAGACAAATATGTGGAATATGAATAGTAGTGAGGGCATAAGGGTGTGGTATACTGTAAGGATGGCGCATAGCAGGATTAGGACGCAAGAGGGATGTAGAACAGAACAGGACAATTGGGGGAGAACAGAACAGAACAGCCGTCACCATAATAGAATCGAATGAGTCTAACTTGTTTATCGAATGCACGCAGCCAAGTACATAATACAGCACTGCACAGCGCCCATCCTTTTTCAGGACACCTCCACCCCACCAACCATTCATCATCCATTTCTCAATTAAATTATCCGTCCAGTTTCACCAGCTAGAGTATCGATCCATTAATTGATCAGATTTCTTGCACGCCCAATCATCATCCATCCCTCCTCTCTCCTGTCATACCTCGTGCTAGCATGCGTCGCCTATACTTCATATGCACCACAAGCAAGCAAAAACACAGCACACAGCACACAGCACCGCATCGTATGATATCGAATGAGAAAGTTCAATTAACGCACTCCCTTGCTTGCGTTTCGCTACGCTCACGTCATACCTCACTGGCTCTACTACGAATCCCATCCCCTTCCTTTCCCTATCCATCCCCTTTCATCTGATTGCATTCCCATCCATAGCATCCTCCATAATCCATCCATCGATTCATTTTCTGCAAATATGATTATACGTAAAGTATGGTAAAAGCAAGTGAAAGCAAGATAGATGCATGCATCATCAACCAAAGTATACCTACAGTATAATTCATATGTTTCTTTTGTCATTCATCATATCCATCCCATCTGTCCAACTCTCCACCCCTGCCCCCAATCCTACCCTATACCACAGCCTAACGTCTAAATCCTCCCTGCCCCTGCAACGGTCCACCCCTCCCATCAAATGGGAAAGCTAGCCCTTCGGGCCCAGCAGAAAACGGACTCATACCCGGTGGTGGAAACCCCGGTGGCGGCGCATTGAAATACCCAGGTGGCATTCTCGGAGGTGGACCCACCAGATCTGGTGGGAAATTCGGCGCACCCATGGGGAACCCCGGTGGAAACATCTGTTGCGGCATAGGTGGTAAGCCACGTGGTGCACCGCCACCACCAGCAAGACCCGGTGGTGGAGCAATATGGCGCAGTTGTTGCGGTGGAGGGAGTTGGGAAGGGGGAGGAGGTCCTTGACCTGGCCAGCCTTGTTGGAGTTGTTCAAGACCTGGTGGTGGAGGACGTTGTAGGATTTGAGTCGGTTGAGGAGGGTTGCGGGAGTTTTCGTGTTGAGGAGGTCCGCCTGGACCGGGACGGAAGGGACCGGGTGACGGCTCATCGAAGAATCCGGGAGGGCGGCGCTGGGTGGCGCTGCGATCACGTTGAGCAGCGGCCTCACGTTGGAGGTGTTGCTCACGTTCGAGCATATGTTGTTCAAGTTGTCTGTTCATTTGTTGCTTTGGTGGAAGACCAAGGAGAACTTGTTCTGTTCTTTGTGGATCTGGAGCAACTTTTGCACTTTGCATGAGATTCATAAGGAATTCCGTATTGCTGGTAGCACGCTGTGGTTGATCGGGCCTGAGAGATGTCTGGCTGAAGGCATTTTGACGCTGCCCCACTAAATCCTGTAGCATTTGTTCTGGACGTAAAGTTGGCTGACTGCCAGTAGATTGTCGCTGGTTAAGAAGATCTTGCAGATTCTGCGGCTGTGAGCGAGTTGCAGAGCGGAGTTCATCCTGACGCTCAGGACGATACTGTTGGAAAGGCTCAGGGCCTTCGAAAGGTGTACCCTGCTGTTGTTCTTGGGTGGGCGGTTTAGGTTGCATTAAAGGATTGGCTGGGGGTGTGGAGCCCATGCTTTGTCGTTGAAGTTTCTGTAAAAGGGCTTGAAATGCTTCCTTTTCAGCCGAAGCTTGATTGTTGTTGTTCGTGTTGTTTGATAATAAACTCTCAAGACCGTTGGCTGTTGGTCCTGGTATAGCGGTTTGAGGCTCAACTTTGCGAGAGGTATCATCCTGACTGAAGAATGAGGTAAATCTGGAAGACTTCCCAGCAGGTATAGCAGATTTGGAACTGGCTTCTTTAGATAATTCAAGGGCTGGAGTGAGTCCACCTTCATCTTTTGGTGTAGCCCACATCCCGAAAAATCTATCTGGGCCAGTATCAATCGGCGGTGCAGACGGCTTCATCTTTTGTGTGGTGAAGAATGAGGGTAACTCATCGATCTTAGAGTGTGGTATATCCTCCACTGAAGATTTACTAACAGCTGGTTTGTCTTTGCCTTGCATCAATTCTTTCCATTTCTGGAAATCTTCCTGTGTGTGTGTTTGGCCTTTCTCTTCAAGAGGTTCATCCATCCATTCTGGATCACGCTCCTGCCGTTGATCTCTGTCTCTATCCCAACGGCGATCACCTCTGTCACCTCTGTCACCCCGATCCCCGCGATCATCCGGATCCTTTTCTCGCCAACCTCTACTGCGATCGGTCTGTCTGTCGCCGTTGCTATTGCGGTCTCGAGGAGTTGGCGGGCCGTCATTGTTATCTCTGAACCACGAAGGCTCGTTTCTTCCACGGCCGTTCCCATTTCTTCGAGTGCTCTCTATGTCTGCTTCTTTTTCTTTATCGCGGGAAAATGTATCGAATCCTCTTGGTCGTTCCTTTGTATCACGCTCTTCTCGATCCTTGAATCTTCGGTCCTCGCGATGTCTCTCTCCACCCATACGACCGTTGAAACGTTCAGCGCCTTCAGTTCCGAAGCTCTTTCGGGGTTTCACAGTGCTCCAGCCCTCACTATCGTCACCATCACCGCGCTTAGGTCGTAAAGTATCCCTCTTGGGTCTGTCGTCTGCATCGCCTGTCTTGCCTCTGAAGCTAAATCGGTCTCGCGAATCGCTTTCTCGAAGAGGTGGTCGATCTGGCGACTCCACTGTTTTTGTAGAATTACGAGACGAAATGAAGGCTGTTTTGGGTGGGCCTAGGATGATATCTTCGGGGTCTTTTTAGAGTATTAGCATATGTGCTCGTGAAACGATTAGGTAATGAGCCATACTTGCGCTGTTCCGTGAAAGGTGTTTCTCTGGTCGTGGCCTTCTATTGGTATGGTCGAGAAGGGGATTGGCATCGTAGTCTTTCGTTCTGTCGACAGGCAATCTTGTGGAGGTGTTGCGATTCGCTTCTGGTGCTGCCCTAAATGTATGTCAGTACCACCAACGTTGTATTATTGCGATCTGACTTACCCCATCCATTGCTCTGCAGGTGGTAAGCTGGGAGGCTTTATACATAAAGGTGACTCTTTGAGGTATATCAGCTCCTCCGCTGTGTATTTTAGGGCCATCATATTGATATGTTGAGGAGTTGCTAGAGCTCTTAAACGCTCATGGAACTGGTCAAGGATGCTTTGAGAGCCCTGGGTTGGCTCGTAGGCTTGCAGTTTTAATCTTTTCGTATGTTATTAGTATGGTAGAAATTCGAGGGGAGTGGGAGCCCTTTTTGGAGACTTGTGTTGTCGGAGGGTTGGTTTGGGAGTTGAAAGTTGGATTGTCCAACCAGTCGAGTAGTGGGGAAGGAAAATCCAAGAAGGGGTGTTTTCTATAAGGAGGAACCAAGAGACAGAAAAGAGTCGAATCCTTGATTGATACTTAGTGGCCAGTCTTTGGAAAGACAGGCCCTGCGCAGAATGCGCCCTCTATTGATCGTGTGGTTGTCAAAGAGGGGTTTAATAGCGTGGTTCGTTCGGATTCCGTGAGTCTCTCTCCCTCTGTGAACGAAGGTGACCTCGTTCGCCTGTCTACTGTCGGAGTATAGGTTTAACGTATTGAATATTGCAGGATGTTACCTCGATCTTATTGTTCGTTGTTGGTATAGTGATATGGTAATTGTACAGTAGTAAGTGGTCGCAGTCTGAAGATCCGTTTGTTGCGTTTGCATTAGCGTCGAAGCTGATTGTCCTACTCTGTACTGTAACCTGCGCTAAACGATAACCGCGCACCCTCGCACCTAACAAAGTTGGATTATAAGGTATCCTCGCACGCTTCGGTGAGTACGAGTAACTTACTCAACTCTTCAAGTAAGAATTTTTTTAACGTGAACTTCTATTGGCTATTCGTTCATAGCCGAATAATCCATTCGTCGCTTCTGCTTGGAATAAATTTGAATATGAAATGGACCCTGCAGCTCGACTCGCCATTATGGTTCCCGCCAGACTACGGGATGTACAGCAGGAAGAGACGGTGAGGTGAGGTTCGGGCTGGAGCATGCGCCACATCTGAAAGGGAGCCTAATGTATCTCATAATCTCGGTTGTCGATTGTTGCGAGTTAGCACAGGCAACGTTTCAATTACTTGGTTTATGTGCTTTAGCTTGCTGTGTCCATCGATGTTGTGATCTGCCATCACTTGTCACGAACTCCACGTTGAAACCTGGTTTTTGCATTCATATTCAGGGTATCACTAACTAACTACTCGGATAGAGAAACGTATCAACTGAATCACTTTTCTGACTTCTGCGTCTTGACCCCTCTTTTCCAGCCTTCGGCTCTGGACTTGTCACTCGATTCCATTATTCTCTGCATCAACACCTTTAAAGGAGTACCTCCTCCTAGAGCAACTTGCGCCTCTAGCCAAGTCATACTACTAAATCGTGTGATGAGCGTCGTGCTACCTCCTTCAATTGTTGTTGCTCTAAATAAGAGTTTTAGAATCTTGCCCCGCAATCCTTCCTTTAGATATGGGCTATTGTACAACGACAGGAGTTTCTCGAATACTCTTCGTTTGCGGAATATGGCCATATCTCTAGAAGTTCGCAATCCAACAAGCATATAACCTAATAACCAAGATATTTCAGGGTAATGCTGATCATCCAAACTGGGCGATTCGTCGAGAATCTTGTGCATCAAGGGTATTTTATCTACTTCCCACGTTGGGCCTTGGGAAAGAAATTTGTTTATCTTGGGATAGAGGTAATGGAGAGGATCGCATAACACACCTATAGCATGCGAGGCGAATGAGGATATAAGAGTGGGAAGCGGGTCCGTGTCAATGACCGGTTTTGACGTCTCTGCGAGTTCGCAGAGAAGCAACCAGATTTGATCTTTTTCTTCATATGAAGATTCTTTGAGTTTGGCCGCAACTTTGGACAAGTTTGTCAGTGCTTCTTTGCGAACACTGAAATGTTCTGAAGATAAGAGCATGATCAAGGCCGCAGCGTGGCCGCCCTCAATCACTTCTTCAATCTCCTTCGCCGTCCACTTCACTAGGGCGTTGTGGTCTTCTTTCGGTAACTCCTCTACCATAGCCGCATCCACTTCGCTACGTTCGATCTCCGAGGGCCCATCTTCTGCATCTTTTGATATCGGGCTTAGAGTAGCAGCGAGTTTCGGTTCAGGTATCTCAATATCATCTACTAACTTTCGAGACTTTTCAATGGCTTTTCGAGTCCGACTTCCCTCTGGTGTTTCGCCAGCCATAGACTTGGTAATCTGCTTCAGGATCTTTTTGCTCTCACCGATCTTGATTGAAGCTGCGAAATACTGTGCAACGAATTCGGCCGCTGCATCCACGCATCCATTTTCGGATCTGACCAAGAATGGCCATTGCTCAGCAATTGCGGGGATAAGCAAGCTTACAATTGATTTCTCGTCCTCTCCCTCTCCTACTTTTGCAATCATGTCTTCTAGCAAAAATATATACTTAATCGGCGTTGCGGCACACCTCGAAATGCAGTCATCAAGGAAACTACAGATCTGTTTCTGGTGCTGAGATCCTTGAATAGCTTTGAGCCTGAGGATAAATACTCCAAGAGCAGAGACTGTGCTCTGTGTCTGAAATATCTGATTCTCTTTGACGACGGATTCTAGAACTGATTGCAACTTAAGGAGCGGTATACCGGAAGGAGCTTCAGCAGACAACTTGAGCATGGCCATAAAAGGAGAGATTCCCAAAGCTTCTACTTTCGAAAACCATCGCATTCCGGGAGAGAAATGAGCAAATTGAAATAGGTTTTCCAATTCTAAGACCCGGAAAGCACGGTCTTCTGTTGATAAATTGACACTCTCAACGGCTTGCAAGGTCTGCGTCAGAGTGTCCGATACATCGAATTTAGCATCCAGAGCAATCCGTGGTGTGACTTCGTGGTATAGAACTAGCAACTTCGTAACGGCTTCACGTTGCATCAAATCAGTGTTGGATAAGTCGCGATATGCGAAAATGACGTCTTTGATAGAGGGAACGCGTTTGCAAAAATCATCCAACAGTCTTTCAGCTGCCTGTGTCCAGATTGAAGAAGAAGCAGCAGCGGCTTCCTGATACATCTTGAGGACTTGTTGCATTTTACTGAATGCAACGGAGAGAATTCGGATCGCAAAGAACGAGATGAGATTATGTGGCTGGTCTTTCAGGGAACGAGTGAAGACCTTTTGAGTCAAAGGCTGAGGCAATATACTTTCAATGACTATAGATGATGGTGGCGGCAGTCGTGCGTACCGCTCTTGATGACCAAAGTACTGTGGAATGGGTAGTTGTACGGTTGAAAATACAAACGCCGAATATCCAATCCACGTCGCCGTGAGCTTGGGATCAAGCGAGAACGATTTTTTGGTGATGAAGTAATCCGCAACAAGCTCAGGAGCAGATTTGAAGATAGACAACAATAATTCGGCTTGCTGCAAGCTCGACCACGGTCGTAGACTTTGACCAAAAACGGAAAGTATCGTGTTTCGAACCGGTATCTTCTCGGTAAACTTATCCATCCATTCAATGCTCTCTAGCCCAAGATCAATACTATCAGGTTCCGTGTCGGCATCTTGATTCTCGTCTGCATCCACACCTCGAGGGTAGAATCCGTTTTGACGATTTAAGGCTCCCAGACTTGGAGATGTGCATGCCAATGCGAGGAACTTGTGAGCAATCTCATTGATTGAGGCCTGCCCTTTGGGTTCTTCCTCATCCATTTGGACATATCCATAAAGTGCCGCTATTCGAGTAAGGGAAGTTAGGTTAATGACTTTCGACTTAGAGTCCCTAGGTAATGCGTCATTTCGAAGTACACTAGTTTTCAACGTCTCAAGAGTTTCTCGAATCAAGAATGCAGGATCATCTTTGATATCCTTTGTGAGAGCCATCACAACATCTTTTTGATTCAGTAATTCTCGTTTCTCGTCTGTCGGCAGCAGCTGCACCATTGACAGAACAAATCGCAGAGCATTTGTTCGTACTGATGGCTTGCTACGATCTTCTACCGAGTCACCTGTGTACCGCAGGCCCAAATTTCGCGCCAAACCCTTAAACGTGTAGTCCCTTGCTCGAAACACATTTTTCGCTAAAGTCCCGCCGTCGTAAGTCGATAATTCTCGCAAGAGTCGTAGTGCTGGTGAAATGATATATTCCTTGCTCTTGTTCGATGACAAACTTCTTGCAATAAGTTCTAATTGACGTCGCTGAAGTAAAGTTCTTCCCAATCTTAATCCATACTCTGTAAACTCGAGTTGTCGAGACAAGGTATGAAGCAGTCTTGCAAGTACTGCGGGGACGGCGGAGAGAAGGGACTCATCGTTGGCTTGCGATGCAAAACTCCAAGTTTGTATGATATCCGATAAATATACCGCAGACTTGTCTTCATCGTCAGCGGGCTTCTGCGACTCGAGGTATTCTTGTAAGATGTTGGCTTGAAGACCTGTGGGTGACTGGGCGGAGGTATCAATGAAAGCCTTGAACGATTGGATTCCTAAAGATTTTGTAAGTTCGAATACTTCAGCGGGAAGCGTCATGATAGCTCTTACCATGTCTTGAGCGACCAGCATCTTGGTCAAAAGCTAAGAGCTGCTTCAATTGTGTTGCCGATTGAATAGCGATAGAGGTAGAAGAGGTCTTAGTGCTATTGGAAATTCTTTGGCGTTTCTGATATGCCTGGTCGCCATCTTCAATAACTTCCGCATTCCTTTTTCCCATTTTTAAATCTGTATGGCCACAATTTGGTTCTGTTTATGTTCTAGATTCATAATTTAGAAATCCGAGTCTCCTCTTCGCAAATAATTTTCTTGATCTTCTTATCAAGACTTTGATAACCGGAGAAAACATTTACCGAAAAGCAGTTGATATTATTGTGGCTGTGCTCGCTCGGCTCGCAACTTGTTCAAGTCCAGCCACACCTCGCTCGAACTCGGAATTAGCTAGTTTTTGTGCTTGGGGTAGGTCTAACCTCGATGCTTCGATGACGGGGCCCCAATAGGTGCAGATTCTATATATTCAATACACGCTTCAAATTACTTGCCAATCATGATATATAAGTGACAAGCTTCTGCTGGCTGTCACTTAGCCAACCGACTAATGTCTCGCGATGTCGTCCCTCTTACCATCTGCCCCGCGACGCGGTACCCAACGAGTCTCACACTTGCGACAAGTAAGTAACGGAAGCTCAGAAGCAGGAACAGCCTTCGCGAGTCGGCCGGTTACGTCGAATTCGAGCACAGGCACAATCCAGCATGACCCCACGCCGTTGAAAATGCCAGTAGAACGGAGGTGTAATCTATGGGTACACGATGAAGTTTTCTCGAGGGAAGATGTGGTTCTGAATCTGGATTTATTTCCAGATGTCAAAGTCGGCGAGCTCATGGCAATAGTAGCCCTCAAGGCAGAGTCCGGGCTTCGAGATTTTCAGGAAAAGGCTCCTAAGAAAGATTTTGATGGCCTTTCGTCTTCCGCTCATTTGGAAAGGAGCGTATGGAGTCAGTTTGGTCGAGCGCAGCGTCTCAAAAACACCACACATGATTTGGGACTTGGGAAACGATACCTCTTCCTAGTGAGGGACATGCCAAAAGAATTAAAGCTTAAACATCCGGCTCTAGAAGTGTCCGTTGCCAAACACATCGCCGACGTATTCAACTTGAAGCATCGATCAAATGTTCTCCTGAGCACAGTGAGTCTTAATCTATTTGCTCTTCAGGCAAACCGCTAACAAGAAGTTGAGGTTGACCCGGTTGCTACCTCTGCGTCACATGTCGAAATGTCCTTCAAAGATGAGTATCTAGCACGATCAGATATGTGGAGGTTGACAGTAGGGGAGATGGTCAACAAAGCTGTCTACAAGGGCCAAAAGATATTGTTTATGGGTAGTATTAAGGCACAGGTCACTTCTGTATACGTTCAAGGTCGAAAAGTTCAATCGGCATTCTTCTCAATGACTACAAAGCCAGTATTTCGAAGTGAATCGGCGCGCTATGTGCTTTTTATTCAGATGTCAAGAGAGATGTGGGATTTTGACTCCGAGGGCTCCGGGGAGATCATGTTCAACAAAGTGGTCAATGGCTTTCTCCCGGCTCTGTTTAAGAAATGGGCTCAACTCAAGGTGAAACACCTAGTTAGCATCGTCCTATTCACTAGAGTCGAGTACGACACTGGGTTGGCGTCGGAATTGGCGGCAGCTTCTCATGATAGTGCTTATCATACCGGTGTACAGGCTGATGGTAACAAGAAACCTTACAAAGATTTCTATCGAGTTGTGGTCAGCGAAATGGCCAGTGGCGAGTGGACAACAATTCTATACCAGTTAAAGCGCGAATTTAAATTCTTCCGCAAGGACATCTCCATGCATAGGATCGATCTCGTAAATTCGATGAGCCCGCCCGATTCTGCAACCAATGGAAGCACTTTAGGTACCAGGATGGAGGCCGAACCATCACTTGCAATGCACGGAAACGTTTTGGAAGCAATTGATCTCGCATCAACTCAATTTGCACATGACTACATTGATCGCGACTTAGTCAGAACCGGTATCTCCATCGTTGTCGTTACCCCTTGTGCAGGACTTTTCGAAGTGGATTATGAAACCCTGCGGAGAACAACGGAAAGTTTAATAGGTAATGGAATCGGTATTGACCTTGTTTGTCTTCCAAAAATGCCATTACATTCCGTTCCGCTATTTCGCTACAGAAATCCTAAGTATGCTGAATTTCAAGAGGCCCTCCACTTCAAGGCTCTTCGTAGCGAGGATAGCACTCCACGCCAACATGCCCCTATCTTTGGGAGTTATTCCTCCATGACTGACTCTCTTTCTCCGCCTAAGGCGCGTGATCGAGCTCCACGGAGTGGTTCTTTCACTTCGCGGAATCCTCCAACGGAATGGAGCTACGCAATTCCTCATTGGATCGATGTCTCCTTCTGGACGGGAGCATCACAGGATCTTCTTGCTACTCTCCCTTCGGTCGACTCAAAGCTATTTAGAAAAAGAGTGGCTGAATCATCTAGTGACTTCGCCATTCGCTGCAAAATGTACGAATTGGAGATGGCTAGTGTTATGGAAAATGTAATGACTGAAATTGCCGTCATGCCTTTGCAGCAAGATGCACTCTTTCCCCAGATGCTCATGGAACACAGCGAATCTGGTAATGCCATAAAGAACTTCTCAAAGGATACATGGGATCGTGCAAAGTTGGTTTCTGCCCTTGTAGAATTCGTTCATGGTCCATCTAAACCCTTGGCTGACCGGCATGCTTCTTTAAACGAAAGGAAATTCTTCAAAACTCTGGATTCTTATGATGTGGCTCACTCTGAGATTAAAGATGTGTTCGCTACATCTCAAACAAAGATAAAGTCCAGCTTCAAGCCAGGAAGCGAAGAAGCTGTGAAGAAGGTTCTTGCAGAGGACTCAAAGATCTTTGGCACCTCGTTCAGCGAGGAGAGTATCACTCCCAAGGCTATGAGCTTGCTTGCTGGATCAAAGAATAATAAAAGTAAGAATTTGCAAAAGATTGAAGATCCGGTCCTCCCACGCAAAAGTAGCATCAGCAGCACGATGACTGCACCAAAGACATCACCGGCAAGGCCAGCGAAAATGAATCGCCAAATCAGTCTCGGGAAGCACGGATTTGGCATTGCCGCCCCCAAGGCCGTCACAGCAGAAATTCACACCGAGAATGCTAGTGCAGCAATGCCTGTCTCTAACGCGCTGAAAGCGTCTGAAGCTCATACCAAAAATTCTCTTAGTATGGCAAACCATTTGCTCTCCAGTTCAGGCCAACAGGATCGACCACTGTCATCTCAGAGCGAGAGGCCAAAGCTGCGATCAGAAACGAGTTCTATGGAAAGTAAGCGTACCATCGAACCCGCCGAGATCGAGAAAAGCCCTTCAGTACGACCAATGACCATCAAAAGCGCCTTGCAGTCTCTAGACTCCACCAACCAATTCAAATCGAGATCAGTTCTAGGATCTTTGTATGAAGGAGGTCATACTAAGCAGGATGATTATTCTAGTCTACTGCTTTTCAGAACAAATGATAACCAGAAAATCTTCAATTCTAAACTTCTTGCGGAGGCTATACCCGAATTACCAGCCACGCTCTCTCCTACTACTGCCTTGTCACCATGGCTAAGCGTATTGAACCCTTCGAACCCGTCCGAGAGTGATGCAATGGGGAAGAGCGTTTATAGGCGATGGCAGCATGTTTTCCCGAAACCTATCCTTACTAAGACGATGAAGTGGAAATCACTTTGCTCCCCAGCATCTGTTCCGTTGACAACTGAATCATTCCCCACGAAACACCAACTCGATACTGAGTATCAGCAAAAGCCTTATAATATTTCGCAGAATACTGAAGATGAGCTGAGTGAGGTCCCGAAGACGAGAGAAGATTTTCTAAGGGAGCTGATCAGCTTGCGGCTCTCTCAGGGATTTCAGATTGTCATTGGCCCTGCCGTTGCAGAGGCATTTGGTCAAAAGTCGCTGAAAATTGCGAACGTATTTGATCGAGATCGTATTGCTGAAGATGGTGCGAGCGTCTTCATGTCAATGGGAAATATCATTCACCAGCTATCCTGTGTAAACGGTACAGAAATCGAAGTTAATATGTTTGTGCGAAAACCAACAGCGTTGACTACTTCAAGCTCCCAGTCACTCAATCCATCGGGGTATTATCCCGCAGTACGGACAACTTTAGCTGAGAAATACGAGTCCCGCAAAATGACTTTAGGAAGACCAAAACATGAATACAATTGGAACTTCGTGGACTCTTTCATCGCTGGCTTCGAAGATGAGATGACGGAACATCTTAGATTCTGGCGTACACGATTCGTTCTCATACCAGTGCAACGGCCATCGCAATCTCAGCGACGTAGGGGAGAAGACAATGAAGAGGAGATTCGGCTCGAAGGGATCAGAAAACTTACTCAAATGTGGCAGCGGTACCGATATGTTCCACCTTCGGAAAGACGATTCCAAACTCTCCCTTCACACAAGAACAAAGACACAAATCCGCTAGACATCGTCTACAAAACGGAAGATCCTTCGGTAGTTGTTTCAGCCGAGCTTGAGACTTTGCCTCTCGTCGAAAGCAGCGAGGCTGCAAGCAAACGAAGTCAATTGCTTGAGACACAACGGTTTCGAAAGTCCAAGCTTGATATTGCTGCATTAGCAGAGGCCATCCAAGCTCCCGTTGAGAAAGGAGGTGTTCGCATGCAAAATAGGAGATGGCACTTTCGATTGCATTACAATTGTTTCATCGGGTCTGACATGACGACTTGGTTGCTTGAAAACTTTGAGGATATCGAGGATCGTGAGGAGGCAGTTGAACTTGGTAATATGTTAATGGTCAGAGATGAACAACGACATAGGGAGAAAGATAATGGCAAGGACACTGGCATTTTCGTTCACGTTGAGAAGCGCCATCCATTCCGAGACGGACAGTACTTTTACCAAATGACTGGGGATTTCGCCAAACAAAGACCAGATAGTCGCAGTGGTTGGTTCGGCTCGCGCCGACGCGAGAATTCTGTGCCATCGACCCCAATGTCAGAAATCATACCGAAGGATTCTCCACGACCCGTAAGATCAAGGTCTAGCTCTACCCAGGATGATAGCTCGACCGAGTCGGGAATCCCGACGCCAACCACAACCGGAGGGAAGCGACCGAAGGTTGAACTGAGTAAAGTCATGAAGTACGACGTTGATCACAGAAAGCGCTCCTACCGCCCCGAACGTATCAATCTTCATTATGATCGCCTCCACAACCCAGACAACTGCTATCATATTCGAATAGATTGGCTCAATGTTACGGCCAAGCTTATTGAAGATGCAATTGATACATGGGCCACCACCGCGGAACGCTATGGTCTCAGACTTGTTGAGGCACCTATTGGCGAAGCATGCTCTATAACCTCTGTCCATCCATTCAGGAGCCCCTATTTGATTGAACTTGCTGTCCAGCCACCAGATCAACAGCCAAGAACATACTTTGATGTGAACTCTTTTACCCCACAAGTCCAAACGACATATGCCAACAGGCATTACTACCAGAAGGCAATCATGAAGAAATTTAATTTTGTTCTGGATATCGAAGCTGCGAAGAATTTCCCTAGCAATGTGGATGTGACTTATTCATGGGGACGACCAGATTATACTTACACGCAATATATCCACAGATCGGGGGTTCTTCTTGCTCAAATCACCGACGAGGGTAATTTCTTATTATTGGCGAACCGACTCTATAACAATAGAACGGCGGCAGCTAGAGACATGGATAGGTTCATGAAAACCGACCATATGGGTGCCCGTTTAGGGCCAAGTCCAATCGCAAATAATCCTGGTATTGCTGCAAGCACAAACAGTCCATATGCTTCTCCAATACTACGAGCCGCCCACATGATTCCAGGATCTCCGGCTCTGAAAGCTACTTCGGATGTACTGGGGGCGAGCTTAAGCGGCTCTCGCATTGCAAGCAGCATCACCCCGGAGACGATCAAAGCAGAGCTTGAAGCATTTTGTCATAATGCATTACAATTGGAACATTTCTACAGGGAAGTCTACGACAGGGCAACTCCTCCTAACGCTACTCCACCAACTCTGAGAAGTCCATACCCAACAATGCCGCTGGATTCAAACATTCCAACGCTAGGATTGCCCCCAGGTATATTGGCAAGAGATTCTAGTCCCACTCCGATGCGGTTATCGAATCTCGCAGCAGTGTCAAGCTCGGCGCCGCACCTTGGACGGAGGTCAAGTATACAAACGAGCAGTACCGGAGATGGCTCAAGACAGGATAGCCCGAGAGGTAGTATTGCGGAATTGTAAGAAAGTTATTAATAATCTATAATATAAAATTAATTTCTGTTAGAAATATAATGAATAGTATTTATTGAAACAACAAGAGATAATTTAGTATTAGGGAGTTAAAAGAGAGTATTAATATATAACCCCACTTAAATAAATTAGCCCAAATCTTACCCAAAATCATAACTATTAAGAAATTTATTACTTAATAACTTTTCAATATAAAATCTTGAGAATAAAATCTTAGAGTATTTTATATATATAAAGAATCTAAATCCAAGTTCCTCAATAATTCTACTTAGTAATTCTTGATTTAGACTTTTTCTATTAAATATCTTTTTGAATATTTAATAGAATAAATATAATTAATTTATTAGTATTTTGAATAACTTTAACTTCTAGCAATATACTCTATATATATAGATAAACTTATATATAAGTTTTTAGATTTGAATATTAAATAGTTATTTAATTATAAAAATATATAAAAATTAATATTTGGTAAGATTTTGATAATTTATTTAAATAGAATAATCTATTAAATAAAATAGTATATTAAAGATATAAAAAAGAGATTTGAGATTAATTAATTAATTTATCATTTTAATAATCTTTTTAAATCTAAAATTATAATAGATCAGTTAATAATTAACTATTAATAACTAAATAGTAATATTCTAAATATATTTAATTTTAATAATATCGAGAGATAATAAGAAATTAGTTCTAGATAATAAAAATAAAAAAAATAAAAATTGAAAATTTAATAAAATTAAAGAAATTCCAATTTAATTATCTTCTAATTTGTAAACTAAATAATATTTTTGAATATAAATATTTATCTTATTTAAATAACTAATATTAACTTCGATTCTAGAGTTAATATCGAGAAAAAATAAGAATATTAAATAATTTATAATTAATTTGTTTTTTAGTTTGCTTTAAATTGAATTAAAAAGAGAATAATTTAAAAATAAATATTTAGAAGTTTTTTTAATTCTATAAATATATTTATTATTACTAATATATTCTAATAAATATAAATATAATTTTAAATATCTATATCTAATTTTCAATTAAAAGAAGATATTAATAATAGTTTTTTTAATCGATTTTGAAATTTGAATTCGATTTCGAGAAAAAAAATAAAATTTTTTTAAATAAATAATTAATTAAATTAAATAAATTAGTTTCTAGAATTTTGAAAAAAAATTAAAATTATTTTTAATTTTTAATTTATTTAATTTAAGTTTCGAAATAATTAAGATTAATTATATTAATTAAGAAATCTATTTTTATTTTCAATTTAATTAATAAATTTATTTTTTCATTATCTAATATCTTGAAATAATCTGAAATTTAAATTAATTTGATTTTAATCTTTTTTTCAATTATTTCTTAATTAACTTTATAAATTAATATTATTTAATTTTATTTAGATTTATTACTAAATAATTTTAATCTTTATAAAATAATTTAATTATTTGAGAAAATAAAAAATTCTTAATCTTTTTAAATTATTTTATTTATTAATTTAATTTCTTTAATTATTCTAATTAATTTATTATTATAAATTAACTAATTAATTTCAATATTTTAATTAAACTTTTAAATTAATTTCTAATTGAAATTAAAAAAAACTAAATTAACTCTGATTTCTTTTTGATTTATTAATTTCGATTTATTAGTATAAATTAAATATTAGTTTAAAACTAATAAAATAATCAAGTTTTTATAATTTTCAAATTTTAACTTTTTAGATAATTTATTAATTTCGATTAAATAAGAAATAATAATTTAAAATAGAGATTTATAAAAAGTAATTAATTTGAAATATTGAAAATGAATTAATAAATATACTAAATATTTAATTTACTTTATTTAGATTATTTTAACTAATTCTTTTTAAATAGATATTAAATAATCTTGAAATTAATTATTAATTTTGAATTTAATTTAAATTTCTTTAAAAATTAGATAATTTTTAACTATTTTAAAAATTCTAAATATATATTAATAATTAATAATATTTAAATAAATCTAAAAAGATATTAATATAATTTTTATTTTTATAAAGATTATTAAATTAATTCTAAATATTTTGAAAATCTTTCGAAAAATCAAATTTTATAAATATTATTAAATTAATTCTAAATATTTTGAAAATCTTTCGAAAAATCAAATTTTATAAATATTAAGATTGGATTTTAACTTTAGTTTACTTTTTCTATTATATAGAGAATTTATAATTTGAAATATTAATAATATAAATAATATATAATTAATATATTATAAAAAATAAAAATATATTTTCAATATTAATTAATTAATTAATTTTCAAAAAAGTTGATTTAATCTAATTAATTCTAGTTAAGATATATTAATTAAAATATAATATATTATTAAATTAGATTTCTAATTATTTTATTATTTTTAAAAATTATATTAGTCAATTATTTGATTAATTAACTAAATTAGTTTTAGTAACTTTTTATTTATTTTTGAAAAAATAAATTAATTTTGTTTTACTAAATTAAATTCGATATTATTAATTTCTTTTAAAATATATAATTGATTAATTATTCTTTTTAGAATTTTATAGTTTTTTTTGAAATTAGTTAAATTAATAGATAATATGATATTATCTATATATAACTAAATTAAAATAAATATTAATAGAAATAATTCTTTAATATAAATTAAAAAGATAATTAATAAAATAAAATAATTTTATAAAATATTAATCGAAATAAATTGAAATCATTTAATTTAGTTATCAAAACTTAAATAAAATAATCAATTTTTCAAAAAATAATTAATTTAAGTAATTAAATTAATTAGTAACTTTAATTTTTTTTAAATAATTAAAAACTAATTATTCGAGATATAATTGAAAATTTCTTTAATATCTAAAAATAAAACTAATATTTTATATCTTTTTAAATAATTTTTTTGAATTTCATTTATTAAAAATAATTTAATATTAATAATTGACTTTTTAAATTTTCTATTAATTCGAAAATTATATAATAAACTAATTATTTTAATTAAATAATCTAGTTTTTTTATTTATAATTTTTTACTAATTTTATTTAAATAATTTAAAAATAAAATTACTATATATATTTTTGAAATTAAATAGTATATTAATAAATTAAAGTTAAAAAGAATTTTATTTAGATAAGATTTTGAAAGATTAAAATATCTAAATCTATTATTTTAACTATAATAATAATATCTTGATAACTAATAAATATATTACTAAATAAACTAATAAGTTCGATCTATAGAAATATAAATAATTAGATTTTATATTGAATTTGATGATTTTAGATTCGGAATCGATTTTTCAAGTATTTTTTCTTTTTTTATTAAAAAGTTATTATTTTGTCTTTATTATCTTTTTTATATAAAGAATTAATATTAGAATTTTCTAATTTCTTTTTTATATTTTTAATATTATCTTTTTTTCGAAATTAATAATCCAATTTAATTATCTTCTAATTTATAAATTAAATAATATTTTCGGATATAGATATTTATTTTATTTAAATAAATAATATTAATATTGATTCCGGAACTAATATTAAAAAAAAATAAAAATAATAAATAATTTATTATTAATTTATCTTTTAATTTAATTCAAGTTAAATTAAAAAGAGAATAATTTAAAAATAAATATTTAAGAATCTCTTTAGTTTTACAAATATATTTATTATTACTAATATATTCTAATAAATATAAATATAATTTTAAATAACTATATCTAATTTTTAATTAATAGAAGATATTAATAATAGTTTTTTTAATTAATTTTGAGATTTGAATTTGATTTCGAGAAAAAAGTTTAAAATTTTTTAAATAACTAGCTAAATTAAATAAATTAATCTCTAGAACTTTAAAAAAATATTAAAATTATTTTTGATTTTTAATTTATTTAATTTAAATTCTTAAATAACTAAAATTAGTTATATTAATTAAAAAATCTATTTTCGTTTCTAATTTAATTAATAAATCTATTTTTTCATTATTTAATATTTCTAAATAATCCGAAATTTAAATTAGTTTGATTTTAATTTCTTTTTTAATTATTTCTTAATTAATTTTAGAAACTAATATTATTTAATTTTGTTTAGATTTATTATTAAATAATTTTAATTTTTATAAAATAGTTTAATTAATTGATTTTAATTAATTGATTTTTTATTTTAACAATTTTTTTAAATCTAAGATTATAATAAATCAAATTCTCGATAAATAAAAACTAATTAAAAAGAGTTTTTTTCTTTCTAATTTAATAAATCAAATAGTTATAAAAGATGATAAAGAATTAATTCTAATAAAAAAAAGATAATTGATTTATTAAATAAATTATACTAGATTTTTATTTTAAAAAATATTTTTTGGAAATAGATTTATCGAGAAAAGTAAATTTAGTTAATATTATTATATTATCAAATCAAGGATTATTTTGACTAGTTTGATATATAAAGTAGTTTGATTATTTGAGAAAATAATAAATTCTTGATTTTTTTAAATTATTTTATTTACTAACTTGATTCTTTTAATTATTCTAATTAATTTGCTATTATATATTAATTAATTAATTTCATTATTTTAATTAGATTTCTAAATTAATTTCTAATTAAAGATAAAAAAAACTAAACTAATTTTAATTTCTTTTTAATTAATTAATTCTAATCTATCTATATAAATTAAATATTGATTCGAAACTAGCAAAATAATTAAGTTTTTATAATTTTCGATTTTTTATTTTTTAAATAATTTACTAATTTCAATTAAATAAAGAATAGTAATTTAAAGTAAAAATTTAAAAGAACTAATTAATTCTAAATTTTAAAAATAAATTAGTAAATATATTGAATATCTAATTCGCTCTATTTAGATTATTTTAATTAATTCTTTCTAAATTAATATTAAATAATTTTGGAATTGATTATTAATTTTTGATTTAATTCAAATTTCTTTGAAAATTAAATGATTTTCAATTATTTTAAAAGATCTAAATATATATTAGTAATTAGTAATATTTAAACAAATTTGAGAAAATATTAATATAGTTTTTATCTTTATAAAGATTATTAAATTAGTTCTAAATATTTCGAAAATCTTCTAAAAAGCCAAATTTTATAAATATTAAAATTAGATTTTAAATTTAGTTTATTCTTTCTATTATATAAAGAATTTATAATCTAAGATATTAATAATATAAATAATATATAGTTAACATATTATAAAAAGTGAAAATCTATTTTCAATATTAATTAGTTAATTAGTTCTCAAAAAAGTTAATTTCGTTTAACTAATTCTAATTAAAATATATTAATTGAAATATAAAATATTATCAAACTAGATTTCTAGTTATTTCATTATTTTTGAAAATTATATTAATTGATTATTCGATAAATTAATCGAATTAGTTTTAATAACTTTTTATTTATCTTTGAAAAAATAAATTAATTCTATTTTTATTAAATCGAATTCGATATTATTAGTTTCTTTTAAAATATATAATTTATTAATCTCTCTTTTTAAAATTTATAATTCTTTTTGAAGTTAATTAAATTAATAACTAATATAATATTATCTATATATAATTAAATTAAAATAGAAATTATTAGAAAAAGTTCTTTAATATAAATTAAAAAGAAAATTAATGAAATTAAATTACTTTAGAAAATACTAATTAAAATAGATTTAAATTATTTAATTTAGTTAACAAAATTTAAATAAAGTAATTAATATTCTAAAAAGTAGTTAATTTAAATAATTAAACTAATTAGTAAATTTAATTTTTTTAAAATAACTAAATATTAATTTTTATAAAATACAATTGAAAGTTCCTTTAATATCTAGAAATAAAACTAATATTTTATATTTTTTTAAATAATTTTCTTGAATCTTATTTACTAATAATAATCTAGTATTAATAATTAATTTTTTAAATTTTCTATTGATTTGGGAATTATATAATAAATTAGTTATTTCGACTAAATAATTTAATCTTTATTGATAATTTCTTAAATAATTTTATTTAGTTTTAATATTTTCTTTTTGATTTTAATTAAACAAATTAATATTAATTTAGTATTAACTAACTTAAATTAATTCTAATTTATTATTTTATACTCTTCCTAATTAGAACTAATAGAACTAGATAGTTAGGAAAGGAAATTTTTTTTTAAAATAATATCTTTTTTTTTAAAGTAGTTTTATTTAAAATAACTAGAAAAAGATTAAGTCAAACAAATTTAATATAGTTAAATATTTTAAAAATTTAATTTAGAATTATTATTTTCAAGAAAAGTATTCTAGTAATCTTTTTTAACTAGTTTTATTTTTAGAAAATATTAATTCTAAGTTAATTAGTATTATTCTTAATAAAAATTTTAATTTATTTAGATTTTTAATTTTCTCTAAATTAATAATATTGATTTTCTTAAATACTTTAATTTGGAAATCTATTAAGATTTAGTTTTTAAACTAGAGTTGATTTTTAGAATAATTTTATTAACTACTAATTGAACTAATATTAATAATTCCGAATTAATCGATTCTAGATAATTTTATATTTTCTCGTCTAATTTCAGATCTAGCCAAATAAAATCAGAAAGAAGATTAGTTAAAATAATTAATTTCTTTATAATTTTGATTAAATAATTTAAAAATAATTCCCAATCTACTAACTTAGTATTAAAATAAATATTAACTAATTTTTATTTATTTAGTAGAACTAATTCTTTTTTTTTTTAAAGTAAATAAAATTAATAAATAATCAGATTCTAAATCAGCTAGTATTTATTAATTATTAATATATCTAGTTAGTATTTATATAGCTAATATAAAATCTAGAACTAATTTTATAATCTTTTTAAAAAATATAATAATTTCGAGTTTATTAATTAATTTTAGATTTTACTTTTTAATCTATTAAATTAATTTAATATTAGTTTAATTACTTCGATTATTTAAGTTCTATTAGAAATAATAGAAATTAAAATTATCCAAAATCATTGAATTAGTCGAAATAGTTTTAAATAATAAACTTCTTTTTATTATTTTAATTGAAATTTCCTTAATTAACTTTTCATTTTAATAATTTTTTTGAGTTTAAGATTATAATAGATCAGATTCTCAATAAATAAAAAGTAATTAAGAAGAGTTTTTTATTTCTAATTTAATAAATTAGATAATTATAAAAGATAGTAAAGAACTAATCTTAGTAAAGAAAAAATAATTAATTTACTAAATAAGTTATATTAGATTTTTTATTCTAAAATATATTTTTTGAGAATAGATTTATCAAGAAAAATAAATCCGATTAATATTATTATATTATCAAATCAACAACTATTTTAACTAGTTTGATTTCGAAATTTCCTTGATTTAACTAATTTTATTATAAATATTAACTAGTTCAAATATATTACTTTTTTCAGTTATTGATAAATTAATAAATTAGAATCAATATTTGAAAATACTAATATAATATTAAATATATAAATCTTTAAGATATAAATAAGTATTTAGAATTGAAATTCTATAATAAATAAAAAGATTTGAACAAAACTAATATAAAGAATCAATTAATTATTTAAATAATTCGAATTTTTATTTATAATCTAAAATTTCTAAATTAATATTAAATCGATTTTTAGTTTAATAACTACTTATAATATTGATTTAGTTATAATCGAACTTTGATTTAGATTTATTTGAAGAATTCAAATATTTATATTAATTATAAACTAGTTCCTTTAATAACTTTATATATTTTATATTTTTTAGAAGTAGAAATATAATTATTTTTGTAATTAATATATTTTGATATTAAATAAAAATAATTTTTGATTATTTTAGTTAATAATATAAGATTTATTATAGAAACTATATTTAATCTCTTTTTAGCAAAATTTTGTTAAATATCCAAATCCTTAATATTTAATATATTAAATAAATCTAGAAATAATAAAAAACTTTTTAATTATAATATTAATTCTAGTTATTCAGATCTAATTTCTTATATATCTTTTAGTTTCTACTTTAGTAATAAATAATATTATTATTAATCTTTTTTATTTATTAACTTGATTTTCTATTAAAGATAATTAATATAAAATATTAATTAGTTTTAAATTCAGATTAGAATCAAAAGTCTTTAGTTTATTTAATATTAATTCTATTTTATAAAGTATATTGAAATTCTAAATTAAAATATTATAAAATATTATTTTATATTAGGATTTATCTTTTGAATATAATTTAAAAATAATTAAATATTTCTAAATAACTTTTTTCTTATATAGAAAATCAAAAATAAAAGAAATAATAATAATAATTATTAAATTCTTTTTATTACTAATAATAATAATTAAGAAGATTCAAAATATAATTTATTTAACTTTATTAATAATTCTTCAATAATAGAATAAAAAATATTTGAAAAAATAATTCTGAATCCAAAATTATTAAACCTAATATAAAATCCAACTATATATATTTCTATAAATTGAATTTATTAGCTTGCTTAATAATTTATCTATTAGTTATCGAGATATTATTATTATAGCCAAAATAATTAATTGAAAAGTTTCAATTTTTCAAAATTCTATCTAAATTGAACACTTTTTAATTCCAATTTATTAATATATTTTTGAATTGACTAATAATAATATTATTCGATTTTCTCTTTTTATTAATATTGATATAAATATAAAAAATAATTTTATATTATCAACTTCCTTGATTTTTATTCTAAATTTGGATTGATTAATTAATTGATTTTTTATTTTAACAATCTTTTTAAATTTAAAACTATAATAAGTCGGGTTCTTGATAAATAAGAATCAATTAAGAAGGATTTTTTGTTTCTAATCTAATAAATCAGATAATTACAAAAGATAATAAGAAACTAGTTCTAATAAAGAAAAGATAATTAATTTGTTAAATAAGTTATACTAGATTTTTATTCTAATATATATTTTTCGAGGATAAATTTATCGAGAAAAATAAATCTAGTTAATATTACTATATTATCAAATCAAGAACTATTTTAACTAGTTTGATTCTAAATTTGGATATATCTAATTTAAATAAGCTTTTTAATTTAGATCTATTTAATACTATTATAAATGATTGATTAATTAATTGATTGATTTATTATTTTAACAACCTTTTTAAGTCTAAGACTATAGTAGATCGATTAGTAGCTAGCTACTAGTAGCTAAGTAGTAATAGTATTTTAAATATATTTTTAAACTAAATAGTATCAAGAAATAATAAGAAACTAATTCTAGTTAATGAAAATAAAATAAAGGGAAAGTAGTAGTTTAATAAATAAGAAAAGTAAAATAAATCCAATTTAATAATCCAATTTAATTATTTTCTAATTTGTAAGTTAAATAATATTTTCGGATATAGATATTTATCTTGCTTAAATAAGCAATACTAGCTTCGATTCTGGAGCTAGTATTAAGAAGAAGTAGGAATAATAAATAATTTATAACTAGTTTATCTTTTAGCTTAATCCGAGCTAGATTAAAAAGAAAGTAACTTAAAAATAAATATTCAGAAATCTCCTTAATCCTATAAATATATTTATTATTACTAGTATATCCTAATAAATATAAATATAATTTTAAATAATTATATCTAATTTTCAACTAATAGAAGATATTAATAATAACTTATTTAGTCGAAATTGGGATTTGGATTCGATTTCGAGAAAAGAATTTAAATTTTTTTAAATAACTAACTAGATTAAGTGAATTTATTTCTGAAACTTTTAAAAGAGATTTAGACTACTTTTGATTTTTAATTTGCTTAATTTAAATTTCTAGATAGTTGAAACTAGTTATATTAGTTATAGAATCTATTTTCATTCCTCATTTGGTTAATAGATCTACTTTTTCGTTATCTAATATTTCAAAATAGCTAGAAACCTAAACTAATTTGATTTTAGTTCCTTTTTCAACTAATTCTTAATTAGCTTTATAAGCTAATACTACTTGGTTTTATCTAGATTTATTACTTAATAATTTTAATCTTTATAAAACAATTTGATTTTTCGAGAAAATAGTGAATTCTTAATCTTTTTAAATTATTTTATTTACTAATTTGATTTCTTCAACTATTCCGGCTAGTTCGTTGTTATAGACTAGCTAACTAGTTCTAATATTCTAACTAGATCTCTAGATTAGTTCCTAATTAGAATTAAAAAGAGGTAGACCAATTTTGATTTCTTTTTAATTTATTAGTTCTAATCTATTTATATAAATTGAATATTAGTTCGGGGCTAGCAAAATAGCCGAGTTTTTATAATTTTCAATTTCTAATTTTTTAGATAATTTACTAATTTCAATCAAATAAAAGGTAATAATTCAAAGTGAAAATTTAAAAGAACTAATTAATTCCAAATATTAAAAGTGAATTAGTAGATATATTAAATATCTAATTCGCTTTATTTAAGTTATTTTAACTAACTCTTTTTAAATCGATATTAAATAGTCTTGGAATTGATTATTAATTTTCGATTTAGTTTAAATTTCTTTGAAAATTAGATGATTTTCAGCTATTTTGAGAGATCTGAATATATATTGATAGTTAGTAATATTTAAGTAGATCTAAGAAAGTATTAATATAGTTTTAATCTTTATAAAGATTATTAGATTAATTCTAAATACCTTAAGGATCTTCCGAAGAATTAAATTTTATAAATATTGAAATTAGATTTTAAATTTAGTTTACTTTTTCCATTATATAAAGAATCTATAATCTATAATATTAATAATATAAATAATATATAGTTAGTATATTGTAAAAAGTAAAAATCTATTTTCAATATTAACTAATTAACTAACTCTTAAAAAAACTAATTTAGTTTAACTGATTTTAGTCAAGATATATTAATTAAAATATAAAAGATTATCAAACTAGATTTCTAGTTATTTCACTACTTTTGAAGATTATATTAATTGATTATTCGGTAAATTAACCGAATTAGTCTTAATAGTTTTTTATTTATCTTCGAAAAAGTAAATTAATTCTATTTTTATTAAACCAAATTCGATACTATTAGTTTCTCTCAAGATATATAACTTGCTAGTTTCTTTTTCTAGGATTTTATAGTTCTTTTTAAAACTAGTTAAGTTAGTAGCTAGCGCGATATCATCTATATATAACTAGATTAAGATAGAAATCAATAGAAAAAGTTCTTTAATATAAATTAAAAAGAGAATTAATAAGATTAGATTACTTTAGGAGATACTAGTTAAAATTAACTGGAATTACTCGATTTGGTTATCAAAATTTAAATAAAATAATCGATATTCCAAGAAGTAACTAACTTAAGTAATTAAGTTAATTGATAATTTTAATTTTTTTAGAATAGTTAATAATTGGTTTTTTGAGATATAATTGAAAGTTCTTTTAATATCCAAAAACAAAATCGATATTTTATATCTTTTTAGATAATTTTCTTGAACTTTATTTACTAGTAATAATCCAATATCGATAATTGATTTTTTAAATCTTTTACTAATTTAAGAATTATATAGTAAACTAATTGTTTCGGCTAAATAATCTAATCTTTTTACTAATATTCTCTTGCTTATTTTGCTTAAATAATTAAAAAGTGAAATCATTCTATAAGTTTTTGAAACTGAATAATTAGATTTAGTTAGTTTTTTAAAAATAGTTTTAGTTATTTATTTTCAGTATCAGAAATAATATTCTAGATCAACTAGATAAACAAAAACTTTATAAAATATTTTAGAAATAGTTAAATAAGTTTTATTGATAATTTCTTAAATAATTCTATTAGATTCTAGAATCTTTTTTTTAATTTTAGTTAAATAAATTATTGCTAATTCGGTATTAGCTAGCTTAAATCAGTTTTAGTTAACTACTTTATATCTTTCCTAATTAGAACTAGTTAAACTAGAAAGTTGAAGAAAAAAAATATTTTTTAAAATAGTTTCTTTCTTTTTAAAAATAGTTTTATTTAAAATAGTTAGAAGAAATTAGTTGAAATAGAATTTAGTATAGTTAAAAGCTTTAACTATTAATTTAGAATTATTATTTTTAAGAAAGATATTCCAATAATTCTTTTTAACTAGTTTTATTTTTAAAAAATATTGATTCCAAATTAATTAATATTATTCTTGATAAAAACCTTAACTAGTTTAACTATTTTGGATTTTTAATTTTCTCTAAGTTAATATTATCGATTTTCTTAAACTTTTTAATTTAGAGATATATTAAAATTTAGTTTTTAGACTAGATTTAATCTTGGAAATAACTTTATTAACTATTAGTTAAATTAGGAATAATAGTTCAAAGATAATTGATTCTTAATAATATTATACTTCTTTATTTAATTTCAGATTTATTCGAATAAAATTAGAAAGTAAACTAATTAAAATAGTTGATTTCTTTATAATTTTGACTAAATAATCTGAAAATAATTCCTAGTTTACTAATTTGATATTAAAATTAGTATTAACTAATTTTTATCTATTTGAAAATATTAACTCTTTTTTCTTTTTTAAAGTAAATAGAATTGGTAAATAATTAGATTCTAAATTAACTAATATTTACTAGTTATCAATATATCTAGTTAATATTTATATAGTTAATATAAGATCTAAAACTAACTTATTAGCTTCTCTAAAAAATATAATAATCTTAGATTTATTAATTAGTTTTAGATTTTGCTTTTTAATCTATCAAACTAGTTTATTACTAGCTTGACTACTTTAGTTATTTAGGTTTTATTAAGAATAATAAAAGTTGAAATCACTCAAAATAAATAAATTAATCGAAAAAGTTCTAGATAATAAATTTCTTTCTACTATTTTAATCGAAGTTTTCTTGATTTAGCTAGTTTCGTTATAAATATTAACTAGTTCGAATATATTATTTTCTTCGGCTATTAATAGAATTAGTAGATCAAGATCGATATTCGAAAAAATTAATATAATACTAAGTATATAGATCTTCGAGATATAAATAAATATTCGAGATCTAAATTCTAAAGTAATTAGAAAAATTTAATTAAAGCTAATATAAGAAATCGATCGATTATTTAAGTAATCTGGATTTTCACTTATAATCTAAGGCTCTTAGATTAATATTAAATCGATTTTTAGTTTAATAGCTAATTATAGTACTAATTTAATTATAATCAAATTTCGATTTAGATTTATTTGAAGAATTCGAGTATTTATACTAATTATAGATTAACTTTTTTGATAGCTTTATATATTTTATATTCTTTCGAAATGAAAATATAATTATTTTTGCAATTAGTATATTTTAATATTAAATAAAGATATTTTTAGTTGTTTTGATTATAAATCGAGTAATAATACTAGCTAGTAATATAAAGTTTACTATAAAAACTATATTTAATCTCTTTTTAACAGAATTCTGCTAAATATCCAAATCCTTGGTATTTAATATATTAGATAGATTTAGAAATAATAAAAAACTTTTTAGTTTTAATACTAATTTTAATTATCCAAATTTGGGTTTTAATATATCTTTCTATTTCTACTTTAGTAGTAAATAAGATTATTACTAATTCTCTTTATTTGATAACTCGATTTTCCATTAAAGATAACCAATATAGAATACTAATTAGTTTTAAATTCAAATTAGAATTAAAAGTTTCTAGTTTATCTAAAACTAATTCTATTTTATAAAGTATATTGAAATTTTAAGTTAAGATATTATAAAGTACTACTTTATATCAAAGTTTATCTTTTAAATATAATTTAAAAATAATTAAATATTCCCAAATAACTCTTTTCTTAAATAGGAAATCGAAAATAAAAGAAATAATAATAATAACTACTAAATTCTTCTTATTACTAGTAGTAGTAATCAAAGAAATTATTAATTCTTTGATATTTTTATCCAAGAAAACTTTATTAATAACATTTTGTAGAACTAATATCAAGAAAAGAATATCGAGATCCTAAATCAAAAATAATCGATTTTGAATTTTAGCTTTTTTAATAGTTTTATTGATAGTAATCTAGTTTCTAGAATTACTATTATTATTTATTAGTACTACTAAAGCAAAAGAGGATTTAGAAGATAATTTAGCCGAAGGAATAATCGAAGTAGTAATAATAATAGTTAAATTAGATTGGATTTGAGAAAGGTTTTTAAGAATTATAATATTAGCCTTACTAGTAGCGCTAGCTGCTTTAGTCTTAGCTTCGATTTTTTATATAATATATTCCAAATTATTAACCTAAAAAACTAATTAATTAATAACCTTTTATAACTTTCTTGATTTAGTATATTCTCTAAATATCTCGATTAAATCGAGGATTTAAGTTTATTTATTATATAATTTAGTAACCAAATATACTTCAACTAGCAAATTATATACTTGAAGAATTTTAGCGCTAGCTAAATCCGGAGTAGTTAGTTTAATAATAGAGAAACAAATAGTTTTATTTAGTTTAAATAGAATAAAGAGATTAGCTTCTTTGGGAAGATAATAGATATTTCTGCTAGGTCCAATAGTAATACTTATAGTAATATTAAATAAATTCAAACTAAAAATCTTATTTAGACTAGATATATCCAAGTTTAGATTGAAAATCGAAGTAATTAATAATATAGAGTTATTATCTATCTCTATATCGATATTAATAAAAAGAGAGAATCAAATAATAATATTACTAGTAAGTCCAGAAATATATTAATAAGTTGGAGTTAAAGAAAGTTCAATTTAGATAGGATTTTGAAAGATTTAAATTCTCGAATCCGCTATTTTGGCTATAACGACGATATCTTGATAACTAGTAGATATATTATTAAGTAGGCTAGCAGGTTCGATCTACAGAAGTATATATAGTCGGATTTTATATTGGGTTTGATGATTTTAGATTCAAAATCGTTTTTTCAAATATTTTTTCTTGATTGATTGATTGATTTATCATTTTAACGACCTTTTTGAGTCTAAGACTATAGTAGGTCGGCTAGCGGCTGAAGGCCGCTAGCAGCTAAGTGTAAATAGTATTTAAATACATTTTTAAGCCAAATAGTATCAAGAGATGGTGAGGAACTAGTCCTGGTAAATGAAAATAACTAAACTAATAAAGGTAACAATTTGATAAAAATGGAAATAAAATCATTTTAATATAAATATCCAATCTAATCATCAACTAGCTCTCGAGCTAGATAATATTTTCGGGTACAGATTTTTGTCTCGCTTAAATAAGCGATACTAGCTTCGATTCCGGGGGTAGTATCAAGAAGAAGTGGAAGTGATAAGTAATTTGTAGCTAGTTTGTCTTTTAGCTTGTTCCGAGCTAGACTAAAATGGGAACAACTTAAAAGTAAGTGCTCAGGGGTCTCTTTAGCTCCACAAATACATTTATTAGTGCTAGTGTGTCCTAATAAATATAAATATGATTTTAAATAACCATGTCTAATTTTCAATTGGAAGAAGGCGCTAGCGGTAGTTCTTTTAGTCGAGATTGGGATTTGGATTCGATTTCGAGAAGTAGGTTTAAAAATTTTTAAATAGCTGGTCGAGCTAAGTAAGCTAGCTTCCGAAGTAGTTTCCCAAGCTTTTAAAAGAGATTCTGACCACTCCTGATTTTTAATTTGCTTAATTTTAGCTCCCAAGTAGTTGAGACTAGTTGTTTGGGT